>CM060974.1:51902838-52502838 GCA_030765045.1 Tenodera sinensis | reverse complement strand
AGACTTGCACAGGTGTTAGTGGACGACAAAACAGCGGTTGATAGAGTGGGGGGTTTAAGAGCCCGTCGACAGCTAGGTTATTTGGGGCGGTTGATAGAGTTTTTAAGCTTTTAGCGGATTGTAATATCAATTTGAGTATTTAAAATTTTAGATATTTGTTTATGCCTTTTGACCTATTTATTACATTGTTTTCTATCTGGCTATTGCCGCGGTTTTTACGTTTATGTGTATTTTTTCTTTGATACTAGTAATTTATTTTTGATTCAAGTTTATATCTGGCTATTGCCATGAATTTTAGGAGGGCGCTAATGTCCTAAAAGTTGAGCGCCCTTAAACCCACAAATCAGCATCGCACATTTTTCCTCACAATATACCAGCACCCCATAAACCGAAAGAAGCCACCCATTGGCCTGAGTTGAAACTCCCCCAGATACCAAGCAACAAGAAAGAGATGACCTCACGAGAAACTATATCCACCCTCAAACACATCATCACCAACACAGAAGAACATATAAAAGAATGCAGGACAACATAAACACGATGGAGAAGAATATAACCAGTTTCATACAGGAGGAAGCAAACAACATAGTGACTCAAATACTGACCATCCTAATTCCCCAAATATATGATGCCACAACTCCCAACCAGCACGACAGACTCCTGCATATCACACAAACAGCAAAGAAAACCCTGAAAGCCGCAGTCAACACGGCCATAATAGGAAGCCAGCTGGCCATCTTTGTTAACAAGCATCAACAGTAAAACATCGCAAACACCAAACACGCGCACAGTAGAAAATACAAATGGCAGTCACAACAGCACCAACGAAAGCACACAAGCAGAGAAGCTTCACCTTCCAACCATTGCAGATTTCCGAAAGGACTGAACGCAGGGGTTCGGAGGCGGAGTTGTCATCATGGCAAAGAGCAAACTAAACCCGAAGCAAATAATCATGCCCCCGTCTTCGAGCATGAACTCCTGTTACTTGGAAGTCATAATTCGACGTCAAAAGGTCCATATAGCCACAATCTACGTCCCCCAGTTTACAGTTCCCAACAGATGTACTGCATTATCTACATGACAACTATCGCAACCTGATAATTGTTGCAGATCTAATGCCAATGGCACTGCCATTTTAGACAAGCACACAAATCCTTGGTGCTGTTTTTAAATGTAATGAAAATGTAGCTTCGTGTTGAGCTATGAGACTATTATTTCTCTCCGAGCGTGGTACTAGGTGGAATTAATAAATACTCGATGTAACTTCACTACATATATAATTTTATTAGCACCTTTTGCGTCTCTTTTTACACTTGTTATAATTGAATTGACTTTTGTTGCACCCAGTTGTATTATTTTGATTGTCTTTTCGACCCGTATCCACTAGCGTTGCAAAAACACGTCTTCACATCTTTAAGATACTGACGCTATTAACAATTTTGCTACTACTTTACATGATACCCTTCTTTGTATACATGCGCGTAGGCGTTCATGTTTATATTTTTCTACATTAAATAGTTCCTGTATTGTTAGGGAAGCTATCTTTGGCTATTCTCCCTTCGCTTTTAATATTAAATATACATGGTTCTTATACATATTAAATTTAAACGTGAAACTTAATATTTATGACGTTTTTTAAACAAACTTATTTTTCTTAACAATGAAAAATAGCAACACGTTTTCGTTACTCAACTAATTCGTATCAACACCAAAAATAAATTACATTTGCAATAAATATTTACATAAATAATTTCCTTTTGGGGTCTAACCATATATTCCGTCTCACCCTCATGGCTGCAAACTAGTGAGAGTTCTACATAACAGAGTTCAAACTAGTACTGATACCAGGGCCAACCAGCAGTCAACTTCCCCCCGACAAAATACTCACATCCAAGCACACTTTCCATCTCATTTAGGATATAATCACTGACGCTCCTCGCCTACCACCTAGGCGGCCCGGGTTCGATCCCAGGGACCCGCATGTGGTATTCGTGGTGGACGAAGCGGCGTCAGGGCGGGTTTTCTCCGGGTGCTCCGGTTTCCCCCGCCATCTCATTCCACCGGTGCTCCATCTTCATGTATCATCAGTGTCACCACCTGCGGTGCCATAGTAGTAAAAGCGGGCGTTAAACACTACAACAACAACAACTGACGCTCCCCTAGACACCAACCACAGCCCTGTAATAGTAACCCTACGAATCAACCCATGACACACAGAGGAACAACGCACATCCAAGTCAAGAATTATAAAAATGCAAATTGGGATGCCTTTAAAGAAACAGCAGAACGCCTCTCAAACACCCTCCTCCAGCAACATGGCATGACATAGACACATATACTGCATCTATAACCAGCATCATAATAGAAGCCCAAAAAGCAGCAATTCCTCAAAAAACAATAAACATTAATCAGTATAGCAGACCACTTCCACCACACAGAGTAACCCTCAACAAAAACAAAAGACGAGCACACAGACAATACATCAAGACACATCATCCAGAGGACAAAACCATCGTCAATAGACTCCAGCAAGAAATAAAACACGCCATCGCAACACACAACAACACTTGGAACTCCCTATTAAAGAAAATAACGGAAAGCCGCACACGAGACACTGCAAAATTCTGACGCCTTATAAAAAGCACAAAGAAGGCATCTCCCCAATACCATATAAAGAAACAACCCATTCATGAAACAGCAGAAAAACTCTTAAAGATTTCGACAGCACTATAACACCATCTTCCAAATACCCCAAGACCCAACGTTTCACAAAACCCACCATATTCAAGTAAATAGCCACATTGAAACCAACCAAGCGCTATACACTCCACAATTCCCCTTTAAAGAGCTAGACCCTAAAGATGAGGCCGAAAAACTGATCTCCCAAGAAGAGGTAGTGAACGCCATTCCCAGATCCAAGAACACCGCACCAGGACCGGATGAAATCTCGTACCTACTGCTCAGAAAACTGCCACCGGCCACCATCAGACACATCACTGAAATATACAACGCCATATAAAACACGGATACCACCCTGTACTACGGAAGCAGGCACATATCCTGCTACTAGAGAAGCCCGGAAAAGATAAAAGTGACCCCAAGAACTATCGACCCATCTCCCTTACCTCCACACTCTCCAAACTATTAGAGAAAATTCTGGTAAAAAGACTAACACAAATATGCAATGGAAACAATATCATTTCAAACACGCAGGCAAGCTACAGAAGTGACATCACGATCCAAGATCAACTTGTGAGAGTGATGTCACAGTTCCAGGATGCCTATAACAAAGGCTTCACCACAGTAGCTACATTTCTGGGCATTCAGTTGGCCTTCGATAAATGCTGGACCAATGGGCTACTGTACAAACTAACGTGGCTAGAAATACCACAGCGCCTGGTACGATGGATAGCCAGTTTTCTGACTGACCATACGGCCAGGATCAGAATAAACGGACCGACATCGGACACTATAACCATGCAAGCCGGCACACCTCAAGGGAGCTTCATCTCAGGCCTCTTCTACATTTTTTATACATCGGACACACCACAACCCATTCATCCATCACTACAGTTAAGCCAGTATGCTGATGACACAGCATATTGGAGCACACACACACAACTCGCTGCCGCCAGAAATAAGCTAGAAAACCAGCTCAAGATATTCGTTAAATGGACCCACAAATGGAGGATCACCATAAACACCCAAAAAAACACAAGTAATGGTATTCCAGAAAAAAAGAAAAGAAAAGCACAGGAAAGCCACCATCAGATTCAATAGCCAACACATCCCATGCCAGAAGTCCGTCAAGTATCTTGGAATTAAAAAACATGCCACCCTCTCCATCAAACCACATTACGAGGAACTCCTCAAGAAAACTCGCCCCATACACGCAACGCTAACGTACTTTGGAAAACTAAATCAGCAAGGACTATCACCAATCATCCTGAGACAGCTGTATCTTATATATTTAAACGAGCCAATATATATATATATATATATATATATATATATATATATATATATATATATATATATATATATATATATACACACATATATATATACATATATATACACACATATTTATTCCGCGCAACTTGGAAACGGCTCTAACGATTTTGATCAAATTTTGTATTCAGATAGAGTTTTGCCTTTTAAGTTCATCTATATAGGTGTAATCCCCGAAAAAACGCGATTTTGCATAAAAATAACATTTTTTTAATTCCCGCTTCTACAGTGCAATTGTTGTATATATATTCCCCGTATTTCAGAAGCGGCTCTAAAGATTTGGTTAAATTTAAGAGGTAGAACTGGAACTTAAAAATTCAATGCCACAACTGGGATTTGAACCACAGACCTTCCGCTTGCCGGGCGGACGCTCTACCACTGAGCTATTGTGACAAACTGCCAGAATGACATTAAATTCTCAAGCCAGTTCGTATTTCTCCTGGTAAACCACAAAGGCAGTCTCACATCAGAAACAATTACCCCAATGGTGACTTACTATTGCAAGTACTTTATATCCCAGGATTAAATAACCTTCACATGGTAATTATTATTTATTTATGCCAACAAACTTACTGTTGGTGTTTTTAAACACACAAGCCGTGTGTTTAAAAACACCAACAGTAAGTTTGTTGGCATAAATAAATAATAATTTGGTTAAATGTTTGTATACATGCATATTACATTCAGTGTTTTCTCTACTCACTTTTGGGTGACATATTCACATCTCTTTCTCTACTCAGTCTTCTAAATACAATTTTACATAAAAAAACATGATTTAGCACCAAAAACATTTTATCCGCACTTTTAAAATAAGTCATACCATGTTCTGTATGTTTGAAACAGAAGTGCTATTACATTCACACTATTTTCTCCTCTCACCTTTAGCTAACACATTCACATCTCTTTCTCTACTCACTCTTCTGAAAACAATTTTCCATAAAAAGTGTGATTTTGCACCGTAAAACACCTTTATCCCCACTTTTAAAATAAGTCAAACCATGTTTTGTATGTTTGAAACAGAAGTGCTATTACATTCACGCTGTTTTCTCCTCTCACTATTAGGTGATACATTCACATCCCTTTCGCTACTCACTCTTCTACAAATAATTCATGCATTTTTCTGTCTGTTTGAAATAGAGATGTTGCATATTACTTTCACAGCGGTTTCTCTACTCACTTTTAGGTGGCACATTCACATCTCTTTCTCTACTCAGTCTTCTATGAACAATTTTCCATAAAAAACGCGATTTTGCACCAAAAACACTTTTATCCCCACTTTTAAAATAAGTCATACCATGTTCGGTATGTTTGAAACAGAAGTGCTATTACATTCACACTGTTCTCTCCTCTCACTATTAGGTGATAAATTCACACCTCTTTCTCTACTCACTCTTCTACAAATAAGTCATGCAATTTTCTGTGTTTGAAATTGAGATGTTGCATACTACTTTCACAGCGGTTTCTCTACTCACTTTTAGGTGGCACATTCACATCTCTTTCTCTACTCAGTCTTCTATAAACAATTTTCCATAAAAAACGTGAGTTTGCACCAAGAACACTTTCATTCCCACTTTAAAAATAAGTCAAACCACGTTCTGTATGTTTGAAATAGAGACGCTGCATATTACATTCACAGTGGTTTCTGTACTTACTTTTAGGTATCACATTTACGTCTCCTTCTCTACTCACCCTTCTATAAATAATTTTCCATAAAAAAACGTGACTTTGCAACAAAAACCTTTTTATCCCCACTTTTAAAATTAGTGATACCATGTTCTGTATGTTTTAAATAGAAGTGCTATTACATTCACACTGTTTTCTCCTCTCACTATTAGGTAACACATTCACATCTCTTTCTTTACTCACTCTTCTACAAACAAGTCATGCAATTTTCTGTATGATTGAAATAGAGATGTTGCATATTACTTTCACAGCGGTTTCTCTACTCACTTTTAGGTAGCACATTCACTTCTCTTTCTCTACTCAGTCTTCTATAAACAATTTTCCATAAAAAACGCGATTTTGCACCAAAAACACTTTTATCCCCACTTTTAAAATAAGTCATACTATGTTCGGTATGTTTGAAACAGAAGTGCTATTGCATTCACACTGTTTTCTCCTCTCACTATTAGGTGATACATTCACACCTCTTTCTCTACTCGCTCTTCTACAAATAAGTCATGCAATTTTCTGTATGTTTGAAATAGAGATACTGCATATTACATTCATAGTGGTTTCTCTACTTAAGTTCTTTTGGGTAACACATTCATATCTTTCTCTACTCAGTCTTCTATGAACAATTTTCCATAAAAAAACGTGATTTTGCATCAAAAACACCTTTATCCCCACTTTTAAAATTATCCATACAATGTTCTGTATGTTTTAAATAGAAATGCTATTGCATTCACACTGTTTTCTCCTCTCACTATTAGGTAACACATTCACATCTCTTTCTTTACTCACTCTTCTACAAATATGTCATGCAATTTTCTATATGTCTGAAGTAGAGATGTTGCATATTACTTTCATAGCGGTTTCTCTACTCACTTTTAGGTGGCACATTCACATCTCTTTCTCTACTCAGTCTTCTATAAACAATTTTCCATAAAAAACGTGATTTTGCACCGAAAAACACTTTTATCCCTACTTTTAAAATAAGTCAAACCATCTTCTGTATGGTTGAAACAGAAGTGCTATTACATTCACACTGTTTTGTCCTCTCACTATTAGGTGATACATTCACACCTCTTTCTCTACTCACTTTTCTACAAATAAGTCATGCAATTTTGTGCATGTTTGAAATAGAGATGCTGCATATTACATTCACAGTGGCTTTTTTCTACTTACTTCTAGGTATCACATTTACATCTCATTCTCTACTCACCCTTCTATAAACAATTTTCCATAAAAAACGTAATTTAGCACCAATAAAACACTTTTATCCCCCCTTTTAAAATTAGTCATGCCATGTGCAGTATATTTTAAATAGAAATGCTATTGCATTCACACTGTTTTCTCCTTTCACTATTAGGTACCACGTTCACATCTCTTTCTATACTCTTCTATAAAGAAATCATGCAATTTTCTGTATGTTTGAAATAGAAATGCTACGTATTACATTTACACTGTTTTCTCTACTTGCTTTTGGGTAACACACTCATAACTGTTTCTCTTCTTACTCTTCTAGAAGTGAAGTAAGTCATACAATTTTGTGCATGTTTGATATAGAAATGCTGTATGTGACATTCACAGTGTTTACTCTACTCACTTTTGGGTAACACCTTCACATGTCTTTCTCCACTCACTCTTCTACAAACAATTCATATCATCTATACAACTTGAATGTTTGTATATATCTAACTGTTAATCTCGAAAACCGCTTAACCGATCACCGCGAAATTCGGCACGTATATGTATTTTTTTCATTGAGAGTTTTTATGGTAACAATTTTACTACACAATATATTACTTTCAAATGGTTCTCTACTCGCTTTTCTTTTACGTAGTGCATTCATGTATCCCCTGTTTGCCCTTCATCATACAATTCATATAATATTCTAGGATTGAAATATAAATGCAGCGTATTGCATTCACACGATTTCCTCTACCAATTCTTCCTTTACGAGACACAATCAGTCTTCTTTCGCTCTTCGCCCTTCAACATATAACTCATACAATTTGCTACATGTTTGAAACAAATACAACGTATTACATTCATACTACTTTGTCTACTCACTTTTGTTTTACGTAACAATTCACATGTTATTCCCTATGGTTTATCAACTTCATACATACCAAGGCCTATACATATCTTATGTTGAAGAGTGATTAAATTCCAAAACAGGTTGACCGATCGCCATGAAAAGTGACATCTAATTTTTTTCATGGCGAAGGTTTTTATGCAATCCATTTTACCACGCAATGTATTACGTTCACGTGGTTTTCTCTACTCCCTTTTCTTTTACCTAACATACTACTGTTTCTTCTGCAAACAATCTATACATTTTTACATGCACTTGAAATATAAGTGCAACGTATAACATTCACACGGTTTTTCTACTCATTTTTCTTTAGTAAAACACAATCACATTTCTTTCACTACTCCCGCGAACAATTCATACACTTTTCTATATGTTTGAAACATAAATACGTAGTACATTCTCATGGCTTTATCAACCACCTTTTCTTTCTGTAGTACTTGTTATTCTTCAACATTACTTTTGCTTAGTGTCGCTCCGGTGTTTTAATAAAAAATAAAGAAATAGTTAGAAAAGTAAAGTAATCACAATTGGTGTCCGGAGTGCGACGAAAAGCACGATATGGAGCAGTTGATGAAATAAATCTTAGCCAAGATGGACATAATGGGAAATGAAATGAATTCCGGATGCGGCAGAGGAAACAAATATGAAAACCGGATTGGAAAAATGTAAACTACGGAATAGAAAATTGGGAACAAAAGTGGGAGGCAAATTGAAAATGTAAACTCCGAAACGGAAAAGATGAAGACGGGAATTCCAATATGAAGACAGGTCTATCGAAGAATACTAACGAGCGACTGGCCGGCTTAAGGAAGCCATGGAAGAACTCGATGGAAGTATGAAGGACCTTGGCCAACGTGTTAACGTCCTGTAGTCAATCACAGCAGATAACTGAAATCCATAATGGAACAATTGCTCGACGAAAACCTCAAACTGGATGGATATCTATGGGGGAGGCCTGCTTTCAGCAGTACACGTTTTACAGCTGAAATGTTGGTGTTTATGCAATATTTTTATGTATTTCTATATCTCTTGTATCTCGGACATTACTCTTAACAATTGCAACAAGTAGTTTTATTTAGTTAACGTTTTGCCTTTCAGGTTTGTCTAAATAAGTATCTTCTCCCACAAAAAATAAGATTTCACAAAAACAGAGGCGAAAAACGCCGAGCGAATCTCGGTCGCCCAGGTACTATCTCATTAATACGCCCACACCTCACGTATGCAGCAGTAGCCACCATGCCACTTATCACCACAACCACCATGAACAAACTCAGAGCATTCGAACGAAAATGTTCACGAACAGCCTTCAAACTTCTCCCAAATTACAGAAACAGCCTTCTCCATAACTACACAAGAACAGTACCCATCGACACACACGTCGCCACACTCATGCTAAAGTACATCCACAATGCCCACACTAGACCATCCAGGAGAATATCAATAAACACTGCGCAAAAAATGACGACAATGCAACCAAATGACTGAGACAAAGACCTACTACTGATAAGCCTAATACAAGTGTACGACAAAAAGCAACAGGACGAGCAGGAAGAATTACAACATCTACAACATTTCCAGAACATTCAAGACACAACCCCCCACACCGTAAAACAAAGCACGAAAACCAAAAGCAACAGGAGGTGCAGCAGCTAAAAGAAAAAAAGAATTCCCTCACATTAAAACTGTCTTCTTGGGTTCCTAGAATGAGTCCATGCTGTAAGTGCCTACAGGAAACAATACACACACAAAAAAAAAGAAAGAAAAAGAAAGAAATAACAAAAAACCGCAAAAACATGTAAAAATCAAAATATGCAAAAAAAAAAAAAAAAAAGAACACACACACATATAGCATGGATTAAAAGTGTATTGTTCCTAAATAGTTAACACAAATTTCCCTTCCCTTTACCAGCTGTGTCGCAGCACCTGAGATTTTTCTGCCCAAGCAACAAACTTAAAACAAAACTCGGCTGAAGAGGAACTCCTTCCTAAACAGCCTGGGTATGCACCGTATGCCTGAATCCCCTATTTTATTAATTTTTTAACGATATCCTTCTAGTTGGAATTTCCAGTCCTGGACGTCGTGTTGTCATGTAGTACTGCTTCCTTCCCAGCGCCTAATGCAATCGTCTTTTTTCTAACCACGGTTGTTAAGTTCCAAAATAATGAGCGGGTGCCAATATCTTCCTTTGATTTCTTCCCTTTCGTGCCGTACTCGTTGGGCACCAAATATGCAGCGCTCGCTTTCTCTTCACTCGGATCGCCTAGTCGGCTCTTCTCGATGAGACTTGTGGGTTCAGGGAAGTTACTTGAAAATGATACGACTTTCTCCCATAAATCAATTTTATCAATTATGCTTCTGTATAATAACTGGTCTTCTTCAACTGAATAAGGTACAAAAGCTCTCGATTTTTTATTACAGATATTCCCTAACTATATTAATCCTCCTTCTCTATAATTTAATCCCTGTTGCTAGATGAAAAATTTTGTAACAGTCTGCGTTCATCATTTGTTTGAACCACAGAAGCTGTAATATCCGGACATTGCTATGCTGTTTATACATAGCATACTCAAATCTGAATGAGAGCTTTTTACCTAACTTATATAATTTAACACTAATTCTTAACAATTCATAAATTATTATATAATAAAATTAAATATAACAAAAAAATTTTGAATTCGGGGTGTAACCTAAAATTACTGCCACAGTGGTATTTTTTCCACCTACAGATTTTGTAGATGTTAATACAGATGCACGTGTTGATGTTGAGGGCTTTGGAATAGAGCTACGGGCTACAAGTACCTTGAAAGTACCAAGAAATTGTTGCACCATTGAAACTGCTATCTCTGTTTAGCGGCAACTGAGCTAGCTATAGCTACTGGACCTTAGAACAGATGGTGTATAAGCAAGAGCTTCTTGGCTTCTGAGAAGGGCACCTTCCTTCTAACCTGTATCTTTTGGATTGCTCTTTCCTCTATAAAACAAGAGACATTCTCGGGATGGATGGATGTTCACCTTTGCAGTTCAGACATAACAGTGCTGCAGTACATGCACCATCGTGGAACTCGTCTTGACAGTTTAGAGCATGTAGCCTGTCCCTTACAAAATTCGCTTGTACGTCCAAAGCACTGGCATTTGAAACATCTGAGCGGATTCGGGATGAAAGACCTAACTTGAGTGGATTTATACCCTGCCTTAATCCTTTGCGGAAGATCTACCCCATCAAAAGTCAGCAACATTTAATTTTACATAGCATGTCAGTCCTGCAGTCTGACAAAGTGAGTCTTAACATGTTTGAGAGTAAGGGGAAATGCCAAACTATTGTTCAGTGAACTAGCTTATGACAATTCAAGGGATTAGATGCACATTGAGTTGGACTCCCCAAAGACTGAACTCTGGAAGAAGAGATAACTGTGAGTAACTTTCATTACATAAATACATCAAAGCAGGCAAATGTCAGAAAAAAGTTAAGTGATAATGTAACTAGTCTACGTTAAGAGGTGGAATCAGGAATGAAAAATTAAATGCCATAGCCAGGATTTGAACCACAGATTTTCCGGATCTTCTAGTATAGATTAGTCAAGAGACAGTGATTTAACCAAACTGTCAGGGAAAATTGAACCAGATAATTGAGAGTGAAAATAGAACAAGGTCACAATGCTGTTGTGTGCTACCTGAGAATATGTCAATTAAGATTGAAGCTACTTCCTTTTTGATACATGAACTGGGCACAAAAGAAACTTTGTATTTAGCTTTTCTGTTAGCCATGTTGCTGAGAAAACAACATTCCACTGTACTTTCTAGATCTTGTGCTCTAAATCATTTTGTCCCTTCCACAACTAAAAGAAGAACAATTCCACTGATATTTTGAATTCTATGCCCACACCATTCCTGCAAAGCAACATAATAAAGGATGCTTATTTCTAAAAAGAGAACTAAGAAATAATTTATAACATTAATTGCAAATTTTGCAGACATATTTAGGAAGTACCGTTTTAAAATAAAAACAAATTTAGAGAGTAAAAGCTTCATGTATCTTAGTAATTGCTGTAAGTTTTTGAATATGCAGCTAATATGTTTCATATTAATTCAAGAACTTACAAAGATAAGCAAAGTTTTCAGTCTCTCAATTTGTTTTTATTTTAGATTTTGTTGCTTCACTGTCATGAGAAGCCTATATGTAAATTAGATCTCTGAAAAAGAGCAAGATCAATAAATAAGTTTGACCTTTGCCCTCATATCAAGGAATGAAATGAGTGAAGTTATGCTCAGGTGATTGCACAATGTAGAGCATAGTTACCCAACATTCTCTTTTGAGGAAAACCTTCCTTAGATAATATACTCTGAGATTTAAACTTGGGACCTCTTACATGAGAAGTAGGCATATATACAGATAATACTTTAACAAGAAAAAAAAACAAAAAACATCATGACTTCCTTGGGGTGGAATTGGAAATGCCTCCCTGACAGGCTGCTGAGAGGAACTAGTTCTACTGAAGCAGTGCTTCATCCAATATTACTTCTTATTCTTATGAGTTAAGTAGTGTCTCTTCAAATTTGACAACTGAGTAAAGCTCTTATTACAAGCTTTACACCGGTGCGGCTTCTTTCCTTCATGAATTAAATTATGTTTGTCTAAATCTGACGACCGAGTAAAGCTCTTATCACAAGTTTTGCATTGGTGTGTCTTCTTACCTTCATGAATCAAATAATGTCTTTTCATATTTGACAAGTGACTAAAGCTCTTATCACAAATTTTACACTGATGTGGTTTCTTACCTTCATGAATCAAATAATGTGATTTCAAGTGTGATAACCGAGTAAAGTTCTTATCACAAGTTATACACCTGTGCGGTTTCTTACCTTCATGAATCAAATTGTGTTGGTTCAAATATGACAACTGAGTAAAGCTCTTATTACAAGTAGCACACTTGTGTGGCTTCTTACCTTCATGAATCAAGTTGTGTTTGTTCAAATCTGATGACCGAGTAAAGCTCTTACCACAAGATTCACACTTGTGTGATCTTTTGCTCTGATGAATCAAAGTCTTTTGTTTCAAGTTTAAAGACCATATGTAAATTTGCTCTCCCTCACTACATTTACCAGATTGTTCGGAGAGAACATGTCCTGCAGTCGACATTTCTGTAACATCACTTTTCTGATGTTCATATTCAGGATTATCCTTTCCAGGGTAGAAGTCTGTGTCTCTTCTTGAGACTTCAGCAGCATTCACTGGTGATTTACCAGTGACAACATCATAAGTTGTACATAATCTGAAATGTTGGAAGAGTTGACATTACCTAAGCACAACAATTAGAGGACTAAATCTAAAACCACTAACTGTTTGCCAATAGGTACACGGTCAGCAATAAGTGACAAGTATAGTTGTGAATTCTTATGTAAAGTGACTATGCTGTTTACTACCAATGAAATAAGTTTATTAATCCACATATTACGTAAATTCCAACACAAAACATCAATGGTTATAACAGAATTATGTATGTGGCCACAAAAGCAACGTTTGTTGCATTCGCTGAGAATTATAACTTACAGGTTAGCTTCAATAGCAATATTCAAAGTAGCTTTGCAAGAAATTCCTATGTTGATTACATTTGGCAAAAATATATGTCTGTAACATTGTGGTCTAAATAAGTGAAAGCCAATATCTTGGATTGAATGTTTCTCATGTTATGTTTCTACGACATCACAAAAAACAAATAACAATAAAATACTTGTAAAATTTATATGGCACATGAAATAGGAAAAAGAGAGGAAATCTCAGAAATAATTAAAATTTCATGTGTTTCACAAGTTTCTGGTTTTATGATGACTTACACTTAGTAGCCCTTTGTCTCTGACAGCTCAAAAGTAATACAGCATTTGTTTATTCCAAATGGTGTTCAGAAGTTTCTCAGACAAAATGGAAATATAAATTATATTATTAGCCATGAAAATATACTTAACATAAAATATTGAAGCTGAAACTGTCAAAAGAGATAACAAAAGTAAGCACAATTTTATCATGCAAGAAGTGGAGGATTTACTTTGAAAGCTTTGCATCAATCTTTCCAAGATTCTGAAGTTTAACACTGGAATTTATCTGAATTTCATTTTTGAGTTATGCTTCTGAGACACTCTGTTACAGTAAATTTTTACCAGTAACTTTTTGGAAAAGGCAAGAAGAAAAACAATAGATCCCAGTGCTGCAGCAGCAGAAGGTCTGTAGGAAATAATAACGATCATGGGCATGTGAAAATCTCTCGTCAACAAAATCTAGTCCCAAGCTATTTGGAAGTATGGAGGAGAATGATTTATTAATCAACTCCAAGCATTAGACAGACACATATCCACTTGAATTTTCTGTTTTGAATTCAACACCATTTCTCCGTAAGGTGTTCACAAATTCCACATTCATAGCTGCTCACAAAGTAACCTTTGTACTTGTAGATATAGTACCAAAGTTGCGACATTTCACAGAATTACTGATAAATTGCAATTATACTATAAAGTACAGGGAAAGGATAAAAGAGCTACAAATGAGGGTTAACCTCGGATTATGTTTTGTATTGTGTACATAGTAGGCATCCAAGCCAGCACTGCAACCTTTGTCCTGCTCTGTCTAGCGATGAAGAAGAAATAAATGCCTTAATGCCTACAAGGCACAGCAAAGTGATTGACTGTCCACATGTAAGGATTTGGTTACTGTATCAGAGCAATGATACTTCAGATTTCAAGTATTCTAAGCAAAACACTGTATTGTATTTACTTCCCTGCCTAAACGCATAGGGAATAAAGTAACTAAAGATAATGGTATATGCATTACAAAACTGGGCAGAAATAGAAGCAACAATATTAGACAAGCTCCAGATAGCTGAAAATAACTGACAAACTTGTGAATTGGATAGTAGTGTATAAATATTTATGCTGAAAAGGAGCAAGAATACAAAGGCTTTTACGTTTTTTTTTTCCTCCTAAACCAAAGTTATTCTGTGGTGATACAATTTATTTGTTAACCAGGGGTGACATGAGGTCCGGTACCACCGAAGCAAACCGGAAAATTGTAGGTGCATATTATGATGGGTGGTGCATGGAGGCAGGTCTAATATCATGGCGGATGCCCTGACATTGACCTACGACTTGGAGCATCTATGTGTGGCATTGGGGGACCAATGGGAAATCTGGGGAGTGTGATGAAGTCGTATATCTGGTTGACTTTAGTCTCTAGTGCTGTGGTGTCTTGGATTTTCTGTGTTTTGCGGTAGATGATCTCAGCGTGTTGGCGTAGTCGGGCGAGTTCTTCGCTGGTTTTGGTGAGGATCTGTATGAGCTCCGTGAGGTGTGTCTGGATTGCTGCTAGGGCGTTGGTTGTGGCGTGGTCATGGCGCTGTAGGAGCTCAGTGACGTTGGTGTTGTTTGCCGGCGTGTTGTTTTCTGTGATGGCCTCCAACCGAGAGCCAATGTTCAGAACCTCTGAATGGAGGCCCTGAACTGCGTCTCGAAGGATGCTATCGGCGACGACGGGTGCTGGGACTGCTACGGTCTGTGGCGATCTGAGTGTGGCTGCGGTGACTGGTGGTGTTCCTGTAGTGGCTGGGGCCGCTCGTGTGTACGGCCGTGGAGCTGCGGTGAAAGGTGCTGGCGTATGTGCAGGCCGTGAAGCTGCGTTGGGATGTGCTAGTGTGTGTCCGTGCCGGGGATACAGTGGGCACTGTGCTTGTCCCGTGAAGTGACCAAAGCCACTGCAGGAGGCACAGTACCGGCGGCGTCTGCGAAGATCGTGTGATGTGCAGTCACTGGTGAGGTTCTGGGCGCCACAGTAGTGGCACCGAGGAGCGGCGGTGCAGTGGGTGTCTTCGTTACGGATCTTTAGAAAGCCTTTTATACAGGGCTTTCAAATCGCTTCTTCACCACTGCACGGCCTTTTGCCTGTGCATTTGAAGCTGCCACAGCCGGGTTTGTCACTACTAATAAGCTGCACGTGAAACATTTATAAAAATCTTACCTTATAGAAAATGCTGGAAATGTCGTGAACAATGATTTAATCGATCCACAGCTTCTGTTCTTTTCAGATGAGGCGTGGTTTTACTCATAACAGTTGGTATTGGGCATCTCAAAATCCACATCGCGTTCAAGAAATCCCTCATTATGATCGGAGAGTTGGAGTTTGATGTGCTGTTAGCGCTAGACCCATAATTGATCCAATATTTTAGGACCAGACTAAATAAAGAGAGGTACTGAAATGACTTTTGATCCCATTTTTTTGTGAACTGACAGAAGAAGAGAAATCATATGGCAGGTTTTAACAAGATTCTGCTACTGCCCATACAGTCCATGAATAAAATTAGTGAAGTGTTTGAAGATAGAGTGATTAGTGCTGGTGTGTGGCCCTCTCGCTCCCCTGATCTAACAGTGTGTGATTTTTACTTGTGGGGTAACCTGAAAGACGAAGTTTACGAGAAAAATCCTCAATCATTGGAAGAACTAAAACAAAATATTAGAAATGAAATCACAGAAATTACAGTTGCCCAACTTAATCATGTGAGTCAGAATGTGTTTTCCCGATATAATTCCTGTATAACGGACGAGGGAAGACATTTCCAGCATTTTCTATAAGGTAAGATTTTTATACATGTTTTATGTGCGGCTTGTTAATAGCGGCAGCTTCAAACTCGCACAGGCAAAAGGCCGTGCAGTGGTGAAGAACCGGTTCGAAAGCCCTGTAGTATAAACAGGGCAGCATTAATGTTGAAATTATATGGGGGTTCATAAAGATGGTTAAAGGCGAAGTAAAAGTTTGTTACATATGAAAAGAAAGGCAGAGGCATAAGCTCTGTACCATTGAGTTTAACATATTTACAGATGACATGTTAGAAAATGGCATAGTTCCACTACAATGAAGAAAGAAATACTTGGTTTACTATACTACTGCTCAAAGTTTTTGAATGCCCTTGGTTTCCTGAGAAAAGAGGTATCATGGCACCATTCAAAGTTAATTTTAGGTATTTAATAAAGGAACTCATAGAAACATTAATCCACTTCATTATGCTACCTTCCTTTCCTGAAAGAAGTACACTTTGAAGTCAGAGCTTGATGCCCCTAATAGGGAGACTTCCCCTAAAGTTTGGTTTGAACATAGCGATGTTGTTTAATACACATGTCATTCATGTAAGCTAACAAACTCTGTTTAGACAGTCAGAAGCAAGTTAAGAGGGTCATTGGCGAGCACAACAGTAACATTGTCAGTGTGTCTAGTTTCAAAGTAGAAAAAACAGTTTCAGGATTACAAGGAAGGCCTAAGGTAACTTTGAAATCTGAAGATAAACAGTAGTAAGCAGTAAACATGATTGCTTCAAAAAAGCACCCATGCAGACAGCAGAAATCAACAATTTAATCAAAAAGAAGTTGACATCAGCCGATATCTATCGGTGACAACAGTGGTCCTGAATTACAATAAAAATTAAGAGTAACAAAACAAACATGAAACACTTATTATAAGAAAAGAACAATAAAATGATTAAAAGGATGGTTACCTATCAAGAAACATATATCATTAATTTTTCTATTTAAATATAGTGATATGTTTAAGAGGTTGAATCAGAAACTGAAAAATTCAATGCTATAGCTGGGATTTGAACCACGGATCTTCCACTTATCGAATGGCTGCTCTAACCATTAAGCTACCATGGCCAACTTGCCAGTATGACATTAAAGAATATAGTGATATGTACTTATTTTTTTTAACAAAATATAAATGGTGGTGTAGGATTTTTAAGGGATCTTTTATATCAATTGCAGTATCATTACCATTTTTGAGGAATTTTCAGCCTTTTCAGATGTGAAGCTGTTAGTTTTGGTATGCCTCCCCTATTCCCAAAAAGTAGTCCAATGACAGACCAATTTTTAACTGGTAGATGGTATTTCAAAGCTAAATTAGGAAGGCATGGCTCGTATATAGAGTTTTTCTCTCTATCAACTTCCTCAGTTTGTTGATCCCTCTTAAACTGGATGGTAGGGTCAATGACTAATGCTGTTCCTTGGAGCCTGTTAAGTGCAACGATGTTTGCTCTTCTAGAAGTACCATTAGAAGAGATACAATGAACCTCTTCGTATACCTCCCAACCAACAGATTTAAGTAAAGAAGCTAAAGAACTTCAAACTTTATGATGCCTTGTGTTACTCAGCAGCTTGTTTTTAGGGCATGATCCCAGCACATGTCCTAGGGTTTCAGTCATGCTGCAGTTAGGAAAACAATAGCAGGTTCAGCTGGAACTTCTTCCCGGTATAGCACGAACTGCGACTATATTGGTAGACATTTTTAGAGCATTGGTCCATTTAGAGGAGGAGTCCTTTTTTTATTGCTGACCCAAGAATTAGCCTTTGGAACCTCTGAAAATAGGATGACGCCTTTACCTCTTAAAGTATGTATTGTCCATGTTTTGAAGGCTTCTATACTTAACACCTTTCTAATATGTCTTCCATTCCAATTAATTGCTTCAGAAGATTGTAAATTTAGTTGAGATAAAGCAGAATCTTCTCCCTCTCACAATTCCTAGCTAAATACTGATGAGGATTCTCAACATTTGATAGAGAGTTGAATATATGCCTCCCAAGTAGCTCTCATCAAAGTCAAGCCACAAAGATTTTTGGAGGGGTATATTATGGAGTCGGGAAAATCATGAGGTAAGCCAATAATTTCCTCGGCTGCACCTTTAACTATTTTGTCCACATCCTGCAGGAAGCCCGATTTCAGTTTTTGCAGTGGTGCACATTGTAGCAGATATACAGATTAGTGATTGATATTTTCTGATCAGGCTTAAGTAGAAGTGAATTTCAAAGCTTGGAGATGTTTTTGTGCAAAGTAGAGATGATAAGCTTTTCATCAAATATGATTTCATCATTGAAGTTTATATCTAGATACCTTATGCATACTTTGTAGCTGAGCCATCCAAGGAAATTATTTCAGTTAAAGAAAGAATACCACTTTTGATATAGACAGACTTCCTTTTCGCATAGTTTATGTGAAAGTCTATAGAACTCAAACTAGGTTCAGCTAGGTTGAAGAGCATTTGCATTCCTGTCTCATTTTGCAATATTAAAACAATGTCATTGGCAAAGGCCAAGCTGATGTTGTGGATGCATCAGGGCTTAATTGGAATCCATGCTCTACAGATATTCATTATCAGTCAAATCTTTCAAGATTCCATCAAGAGCCAAATTAAAAGGTGTTGGAAAGAGTGTACAACCCTAAGGGACTCCTTATATACCTCAATAGTCTTTTTCTGAACTTTGATTGTTTCAATCAATTTTTTGATAAGAGGTTAATAATCAGACTTCGTAAATTTTCAGGCATATCAAGTAATGCTAGCGATCATGTTATAAGTTCATGTCCTATAGAATCAAAAGCTTTAGTCACGTTTAAAAATGCTATTGCAGAATCAGATTTTTAGCCATATTTAGGCATCCATTAATGAGAAAGGTATTTATATGAGTGCCAGGCATTGAAATAAACACATGCTGGTAGCAGGAAAATGATGTATAATTGCATAATTTGTCTAAAACATGCCCAATATTCCTCATTCTTCCCTGAGTCTGCAAGTATAATGGCAGTGCCATGGCTGAGTGGTTAGACCACTCACCTACCACCTAGGAGGGACCCGTATGTGGTATTGGTGGTGGATGAAGCAGCATCTGGGCGGGTTCTCCGGTTTCCCCCTCCTTTCATTCCACCAATTGCTCCATTATCACCCTTCCAATTAATCATTTCACCTGCATTTCATATCATCCTCTTCCTCACTATCATACCTGGTGCTTGGCTGACCACCCGCTTCCATAGGTTCCTCTGCTCCCCGACAGGCGTCTGACTCTAGGCACTGGCTTGTAAGTCCTACATAAGGGGAGGGTAATAAGGGAAAGAAGAAGAAAGAAGACATGCTCAAAAATTCTCCTAATTATTGGATGCAGGCTTGAAGGGATGTCCTGCTGCTAAGAAACCATTACCAAGGGCTCCGAATGAACAGACGAGACTGCAGAAGGCAAAAGTCATGTGAAATGAACCGTCGATCAGTGGCAGAATGTGTTGTTTGTGGAAGAATTACAGTTTGAACTCTGGCACAAAATGTCGCAGCTTTGTGAGACATATGAAAGCAGAACACACAACATCTCAGTGCGTATCTACTACAGTGAATCATGGAAGTGGCTCAGTGTTGATCTGGAGTTGTTTTGCAGGCAATAAAACAGGGACATTATAAAAATAGAGGGAATAATGAAAAACGAGCGGTAGCACAAGATTTTCCAGCAGCAAGCAAAACCTTCTGGAAAGTACTTAATTGGCAATGGTTTCACACTGCAGAAAGTTAATGATTCAAAGCATTCATCTTTGCTATGGAGAAAGTATATAGAACAATTAGAAAAGAGGGGCAAACTGAACATCATATGGCCTCCTCAAAACTCCAAATGCAGCTCCATGGAACTTTTTTGGGATCATTTGGACAGAGAGGTCAAAAGAGACATGTGAGTTATTTAAATGAAGTATGGAGCAATTTAAAAGCATAATGGAAGGCATTTTTTAAGAGACACTAAGAGACTTGATAGTAAGGATACCCAGAATGTGTGAAGCAGTGATCAAAGCACAAGGAGGTTACTTTGAAGAAAGTAAAACCTAGAATATAGTTTAAGAGGTGGAATCAGGACTGAAAAATTCAATGCCATAACTGGGATTTCAACCACAGATATTCCACCTATCAACCGTCTGCTCTAACCATTAAGCTACCCTGGCTAACTTGTCTGTATGACATTAAATTCTCCAGCCAATTCATACTTTCCCAGTAGACCACAAGGGAATCTCACATCAGAGATAAATACCTCAAGGGCAACTTACAATAGTAAGTACTTTATGTCCCAGGTTTAAGCAACCTTAACGGTTACAGCAGCCGCTCGATATGCGGAAGATCCGTGGTTCAAATCCCAGCTATGGCATTGAATTGTTCAGTCTTGATTCCACCTCTTAAACATTTCCCACACATGACATGTGTGTTTGGAAACACCAGCAGTAAGTTTGTTGGCATAAATAGATCTGGAATATAGCACTTATTGCTGTTCTATATGATTGAAATAATATCCCTAAAAGAGTTTTCTGTTATGTTTCAATAAACCTTCATATTAAGGAGTGTTCAAAAACGGTTTTAGTGCTAGTGTATATGTAGATGATCCAGTGTTGGGGGCAGAACAGGCTTATAAAAAGCCATCAACAGCATAAATTTTGCACAGCATGGAGAAAAACAATAAATATGGAGAAGTAAAAAATGGGGTAGTATTCAAAACGAGGGGGGGGAATTAAGAAAGATGAGGAATCGGATCTAACTGATAAGACATTAGTGACAGTGAGTGTTTAATTGCTTAGTGCTTAGGAGTACAAACAACCAGCGTTGGTGAATGGGGAGCATGTAGCAATTGAGCGTTGGCAAAAGGGATGGCAACGATGGAGTATGTAAGTGCAAATTATCAGACATGAAAATAAACTTATTTGTGGAAAAGTAGTGGATTCCAGAATGACAAATGCAATACAAATTTGGGAGATAACAGAGGCAAGGAAGTAAATAATGAGATCTTCTAGATTGCTTTGTAACAAAACAATAGGATTAACAAAAAGAGCACCACAAGGAGTGGGATGAACAGTAGAAGTAAACTTTAATAGAAACTATTATGAAATATTCCAATAGATGCATGAAAAGAGGAACTGAGAATACAATAAGGTTGTGTATAAATCAACACAAAGCAAGTGCTAGTAAATGAGATAGAAAAAGCCTAAGCAGGATATAAATTGCGGATGTATGGAGACTAGAGAAAAGAAATGAGCTTTTGGAAAGTAGTAAGGAACAGAAGAGGATATACAAAGACAAAAAAAAATGGGTAACAATAACAGTGTAAAATTTTTGGAGAACTGTAACTTAATATTCTTCCTTCAAGGGACAAATAAGGATATGCCAATTCAATGGAGAAAGTGAAGTTTGAAATGAGAAGACTATGTACAAGTCATTTAGCATTGCTGTGCTTTTCACTGATTCAATTAGAATGCGATGTGGTGCACTCATTAGATTATCTCTACTCATGCTTGTATGAACTATTTTTACAACTCAAATTGTTTTGGCTATTTCACATTAATTGAGATAAACATTTGCAAAAGTGGGTTTAAGACACGTACAATTGAAATAGCGGGATATACTAGGCTTAAGTTATATACAAATATTTTAAGATCCAGTTTCTATGTGATGACCTTTCAGTACCATTTTCTTTATATGAACGGGAATAAAAAAACTATTTAACAACTTACCACTTGAGAAAAATATATCCATTGGAAAACCTTAACTATACAAGAAAAATTATCTGACATACATCATGTGATTTAATAACATGTACGTTTATTGTGTAAGTTGTACACATGCAAAAATCAGCTCTAAACAATGAAATCAGAAATAATAGTTAAAAACCTCATCCCAACAATTATTTAAAAACGGAGAAATATACACCAAAAACACAGAGCAAATAAAGTAATAAAGGTTATACATATTTACCACTACCACAAACAAAACAAACAGCATATAAAAGGCGTTCTAACAAAACTTATAAAATATATTCTCATCTGTATCAGTTAATGAACATAATGGGACATCTACTGCAACATAAATGTGAGAGTTAAATTGGACTTAAGAGAAAATATCACACAAGATGCTAAAACCTTAGACATGAGACAAACCTTACCTTGAAGATGTTACTGGAGGGAAGTCTTCATCCTATAACAGAAGAATTCAAACATACAATCTCACAAAATCACCTATACAGTTTAAGCTAAATGTCATGCATAACATATTTATCTGTTAAAGCACCATATTTATTTAAAAATAGGATTATGATAATAGTTGCAATGAAATGAACCTTTGACCTTTTAATGTAATTAGGTCTAGTAAAATCAAGCAATGGAGAAACAACTTAGATGCAGATAAATTGTTTGATTTACAGAACACAGGAAAGTATAATAATACTATACAACTCAATAAAGCAATTTGGCACATTAAGACAAAAGTGGTGGAGATGTTTTGAGAGACAATGGAATGGAAGAGGAAATAAACTGGGCTATTTTGTACCAATAACCTGGCTGTTGAGGGTATAACATACTGGGCTTGTAAACAAGAATCTTGGAATATCAAATTTAAATAGCTAATAGATTTAGTCCTACAAACTATAATGATTATTATGATACTAATAATAATGATGATAAACTCATGGGCTTTTAGAAATTCAGGGTTTGTCCAGGTGGATCAGAATATATTATGTAGGGCATTGTATTCCATTTAAAATATAGGGTACTGGGAAAACCAAAAGTGGAAGTGAATGTGTAACAAGTTTCCATAAGGATTCACATACACATTACACTACATGTACTGAATAGTTTAAACAGCGAAGAGAGAGTATATCCCCAGCCTCTATACTAACAGGTTTGTTGATAATTCCATCCCCTTTTTCCACATCTTCTGAAAGATGTTTACAAAAATTGTTGTTGTTGTTGTTAGCTAATGCTGGATTTCTGACAATGAAGTCATTAATCCTCTTGCTCTCCAATATTTTTCACTTCATAAATATTTAGCAGTAAATGTAACCGCTTTTTAGAGAGCACCATATTTTTATGTTTTGGCGGTCACATCGCTCTTTCACAACCCCCAGAATGTCTGGAGGACCACACCTGTCGTTGGTTTACGGGTCTCACCGACCTGACTGGGAGAATTATCAAAATAAATTCACCGACCATATCCTCTGACTAACAATCAGAGGATGTATTACATGCCATGACAGGTCAGCATGTTAGTCATATCTTTATATAGGACATTTCTTTCTCATTAAAGAATTAATGTCAAATTGTAACTCATACCTTTATATAGGACATTTCTTTCTCATTAAAGTTACAATTCGACAAATTAATTACATTATTCGTTTGATTATTTGGTTTCTTTATATTCAATTTCTGTTGTTTTTGGCATAATCCATTTTGCTTGTTTTTTAACCTGTTTGTTTTTCTTTTCATGCTAACATTTAGATATTCAAATAATTTAGATTCCAAATTTAATTTTTTTTCAACAAACTTCCGGCCTGGCAACGACCAGTCTACCCCCGCCACCTCCTGCTGATCCTTTCATGAGCCTCCCCAAAACTCAAATTACAAAATCATTCCCTCCAATTTCCAAAACATGGCACAGATATGTGGATGACACTCCCACTGCCGTCCCAAAAAACAAAACAGACAAATGATGCTCTAAAACTTCCAAATCCACAGGATAAAGCCATTCAACCCACTTCGGAAACAGAAAACAATAGACACCCTCCGTCCCAGATTCAAAAATCAAGACATAGCAATAAATTGAATTTTGGCACCCATAGAAAATCTATTCGCACCGATAATCGCACAAAAAACAGAAGTTTTAATCCTTTTGCACACAAACCTGCTGCCTTCAACAGTCCAATTTATAGGCTAATAAATACACCCCTTAACCTCTTGAGCAACAGCCATTTAAAAGCTCCGCAGGCCGAGAACGGATACCCAATATCCAGGGCAGGGCATTTAAATTGTTAAATGCGCTAAAAGTGCTTCCTAAATACACAGCTGTATTTTGCGTAAATTTTAAGTTACTTTAATGAAACAAAAACTGGTATAAAACTCATTATATGCAGTATACATGTACATCATCAGCAATGTTGAGTTGCATTTACAAATCGTTGAAATGGCACTTGTTTCACTGTGGTAAAAAGTTAACTTTGCTTTGTCAAAGGCGCCTAATATAATTTCTCGGAAAGAAACAGCAGTGGACCCATTGTATGTGTGAGCTATGTGCCAGCAAATCACAGTACAATGTGAAATAGAACACTACTGTATGTGTGGTTTATGAGTCATCAGAATAAAGCAGGTTTGCAATTTTTCCTTACATGTGTTTCGTAACTTGGATATAGCTTACAGGCTCCGTTTGTTTCTTTCTTGAAATGCATACGTATACTTTCCTGCTTGTAGCTGAAGTGAGAAGCTTTTGAGTGTTACATCTCAGAGCTAAAACATGGCATCAACAAGCAGTGTTGCACAAAGGTTAGCGAGTGGTGGAAGTGTAAGGGCTTCTGAAATTACACACGATAATGTGGAGCACTTCTTGCTGTGTGACAGCGATTTGGATATTGATGGCGAATTTTCCGAATTTGAGGGGGGTGTGGAGGATATAGGTACGAGTAGCAGTGAGGAAGAATGTGACCAACTTCCTTCAGGTGTTCGTGAAGAGTCACCATTGTGGAGTGCTGAAAACAATTGCAATACAAACAGGCACATCTTCACGAACACAGGGTCTGGTGTTCAATCCCAGGCTCAGCTGACTTCTGACAGCCAACCAATTGACATTTTTACAAAATTTTTTACTACCGACTTAGTGTCTCTCATTGTTTCAGAAACAAATGTATATGCATGTAAGGTGAAGGAAGACCTGCTCTCTAAAGGTAAATTAGGGCCTAAGAGCAGAATTTAAAGGTGGACAGAAGTAACACTCAATGAGATTTACAGGCTAATTGGTCTAATTATACTTATGGGTGTTTTTTGTAAACCTGCATTATACATGTATTGGTCCACAGACGACATGCTAGCTACTCCTTTTTTTGGAAAATGCATCTCAAATAACAGGTTTACGTCAATTTTGCGGTTCCTTCATTTCACCTGCACAGAGAATGTAAATGACAAACTCCACAAAATTAGGTCTGTTTTCGATTATATTATTTCAAAATTTAAAGAAAATTATGTGCCTGGTGAAAAGGTCACTGTTGATGAAAGCCTAATGCTTTGGAAGGGCTGCTTAGGTTGGAAGCAATACATCAAAACAAAAAGGGCTAAATTTGGCATAAAGTTTTGATGTTTGTAAAAGTAAAACGGGATATCTTTACAATAGCTGCATTTACACTGGTCAAGGAACTGACAATACTGGAGACAAAGATTTGGGCTTATCTGGCTCCATAGTAATGCACCTAATGGAACCTGTGCTTGATCAGGGTAGGACTGTGTACTTAGATAACTGGTACAGCTCTCCTAAATTATTCATGGCCTTACACAAAAGAAAGACTACTGCAATTGGAACAGTACGTTCAAATCGTATTGGTCTGCCAAAAGATGTGAATACGAAGGCTCTAAGGAGAGGGGAAATGGAGGTGCATCAGCTCCCACCTTTGACCTACCTTGCCTGGCAGGACAGGAGGGTAGTTACGGCATTATCCAATTGCAGCTCCAAGATTTTGATGATTGACACTGGAAAAACAGATGCCCATACCAAAATGTGCATTTCCAAGCCTGACGTTATCCAGGAATACAATATGCACATGGGCGGTGTCGATCTAGTAGATCAGGTATTGCAAGCATATCCCTCTTTACGAAAAACAGTGAAATGGTATAAAAAGGTATTTTTGCACCAGCTGGATATAACCATATACAATTGTTTGGTAATTTGGAGAGCTCTAAACCCACACAAGACAATGACCTACCTGAACTTTCGACTATCAATAGCTCGCAGCCTAATTGAACAATACCAGGTTGAGAGGCCTCTTCATACTGGGGGTAGAAAATCCAAAACCCCTGCACCCCTCAGACTTCAAGGAAAACATTATCCTAAAAGGATACCATCAACAGCAAAGAAGTCCCGCCCATCTCGAAAGTGTTTCGTGTGCCGCAAGAAGGGAATCCGTAAGGAAACTGGGATGATCTGTGGCGAATGTGGAGATGTGCCCTCGTGTGTTTATCCCTGTTTTGAGGCATATCACTGCAGAAGGAGCATATAAAGGTAAGCCAGTAAAGCATATAGAATTTAATTAAATGTTTCATAACGGGGGAAAATTAAAATAAGTTGAGTTAGATAGAGGATAAATAAGGGTTAAATGCACAAACACACAGGACGTGTATACACGTCCATATCGCTCGTCTGTCATTTTAAATGGATGTGATTTCACGTCCATATCCCTGAAGAGGTTAATAAGGAAGAACTTGACACAGAATACAAACACATTACCAACACTGCAGCAATTAATGGTTCCAATACAGATCCCACACATAAAAAGATAGAAACATCCAAGCATCAAAAAGTTGTCAAAGAGGCCTCCACCCTCAAAAAAAAAAAGAAAGACCGTTGTACCCTTTAAAAAGTCCACCCACCATCCGCGGACTGTTAAAGAGTAATTCTTATTTATTTATTTATTTAGCTTAATGGTTAGAGCACCCACCTGGTAAGCAGAGGATCTGTGGTTCAAATCCCGGCTGTGGCATTGAATTTTTAAGTTCCAGTTCTACCTCTTAAGGCTGTTAAAGAGGTTTCTATCCTCAAAAAAATAAAAAGATAACTGTATTTTTCAAAAAGTCCACCCACCATCCGTGAGTCAATAAAAATCTACACAAAGTTTTAAAGAATATGGAATAAACCAGGTCCCTCAAAATAAATTTAATATACAGAATCTTTCTAAAAAGGGTAAAATTCCAAACTACAAAAAATCTGGCATCCATCAATTTAGCCGCTTGGACTATGACAGGGTCCACACTGGCAAAACCAAACGTCATTCAGAAACCAGAGAAAAAGAGCATTCCAGAAATATTGAATTCAAACAAACTGACACATCAGCAGTGGCAGATCATCCCCGGTCACTCAATCACGAAATCAATCCAGAGGTCAAACCACTAAAACAATTAAGTGAACCTACAGATCCAAGTGAAGCCTCCAGTTTCCAATTTGTTCCCACTCTAGAAACTTATTGAAATGTTTTTAAAATCCAAACTAACCTATGAATCAGCACCAAATTTGTTTTGACGTGTAACAAATGACAGTACATAATAACGCAAACTTCCCATAGCAACACCATATATTTTGTAGCACGGGTACTTACTGAACCGCCCTCATGTGAACTTAAAATGGACTGATGTGTGAAATAGTTATATGCGCAATTTAATTACAGTTGAGCTGCTAATTTCTGTACATATTTGTTTGCCATTTTGATAATTACAATCGCTACGTAGGCTTCATTAACTACAACTAATAAATCAGGTACACTATCTGTATTGCACCATGTTTACATGTCATATTTGTTTTCTGTGTTAAATTCTTGTATGTTGTATAGAGGATGTTTTATTAGCCATTTATATTTTATTCGCCATTTTGGTAATTGCAATAATTATCTGTATTGCACACTGTTTATCTGTCACATTTGTTTTCTGTGTCAAATTCTTGCATGTTGTATAGAGGATGTTTTATTAGTCATTTATACAATCTCTCTCTAAAAAGTTAAGCATTTATGGTAGGCATTTTTGATGGAAGTGAATTGAAAAGTTTTATGCCTACTACTTCGTAATACTTTGAGGTTTTCTGCAATTTGTGATATGGCATATTGACTATTTCTGTTATGTATGTTATGCTCATAGATATCCAAATTCTCTTATTTGCTCCAACACATCTTAATATACAAATTAATAGCGGTTGGAATTTCTAATTCCATAAATAAAGGTTTACAGTAATTATTAATTATCCATGCCAACGAACCTACTGTTGGTGTGTTTTCTTTCTCAACACACAAGCCATGTGTGGGCAATGCTCGAAACATAGGATTGGAAGTGAAAAATCCTAGTCGTGGCATTGAATTTTTCAGCTCCGACCCTACCCCCCAAACACCGCCCACACACAGGGTATGTGTGTTGAAAAAAAAAACACCAACACCAAGTTCGCCGGCATAAACAATTAATAATTACTACCTAAAGGTTATTTAATCCCAGGACATACAGTACTTACTATAGTAAGTTGCTAACGGGGTAATTGTCTCTATTGTGAGGCTGCCTTTGTGATTTACCGGGATAAATACAAATCAGTTGGAGAATTCATAGCACCTGCCTGGTAAGCGGAGGGTTTGTGTTTCAAATCCCAGCCATGGCATTGAATGTTTCAGTTCCGATTCTACCTTCCAAAGGTTTACAGTGTTCAAGCTTATTTGAAGGTGTCATAATCCTTATTATCTTTTTTTGAGTCCTTAAGACTTCTGTTATTCTTGGACTACTGCCCCACGATAGAGATAATTCAACAGTGTCATTTAACTGAAAAATTTTACACAGAAGTGAAAAATAAGAATGGTTTAAAGCTGTTAGCAGTAATGAAAAATACACAACATGCTGATTTCATATCTGTAGAACATGGCTAGAAAATTTCAATGTAAAATACTGTCAGCGAAAACATGTAGCCTATTCAAATTTCAGAGTATTTTTTAATTGATAATAAAATATAATTTTCAGAAGTTTGACTTGAATTTCATTATTAATGTGTAAGTAACTTAAATATAATCTGAATACCATTGTTCCTTTGTTTACATTTTGCAATTGCAATGTTGAGTTTCTGGAATTTTGTCCCTTATTTTTACTGAGAAAACCTGGCAAACCTGAGTAATTCTTCAAGAACAATTTTAGTAACAAAATTAATTTCACCAATAAATGAAGGTTTTCACAGCTGGTGTCATGGTGAATAAAAGATAATTCTGCACCAAGGCCGTGGTCTACTGAGCACCTCACCACTCTCAAACATTTTGCTTATGGCTGCAGCACGCAAAACATCTGGGAGCAAAGAGAAGTCCAGTGACCACCGCCCTTTAGCCCAGAATCATCCTCTATTCATCCAAATTAGCTTCATTATAAAGCTGTATGGACAGATACTTTCTTAATATGCTTTTGAGGTGTCATTTTTAAATCTAGTATAAGAACAGTTAAACTGAAAAATATGTCAATACTTCCACACACATTCCGCGTCAACCCACTAGCAATCATGCCAATCACAAGACTAGTCTCAGAGAGAGCCCTCTCCATCACTCAGCTGTCAATCAACACCTGAATGATGGAGAGAACCCTCTCCTAAACCAGTCCTGCGATTAACCCAATTACAAGTAAGTCGAAAATTGTAACTATGTGTATATATGGATATTTGCAATAGCTATGTTATCCAATTTCACCTAAGTCTCTCAAATATCAATATCACAGTATTTTTACTTTCTCTACTACTTTTAGTAAAGTAGAGGAAGTATTCTATTCCACCCAAAAATTGATGTCAAGATTTCTTCAGAAATATATGTTTTGAGGCCCCTGAATCGAAAAAAAGGAATTTTTGGACAAAGGGCTGTCAGTCTGTGGACAGGGTAACTCAAAAATGAAAAGTCAGTTAAAAACCAAAGTTGGTATTTAAGTTTAATGTCTCTCAGGGATGGGACACAAAGATTTTGAAGAAAATTTCCTGTAAATCTCACTGTGTTACATCTGACCACTTCTAAATCCTTTCAATTCCTAATTGGGCTTTTAAAGTTGGAACTTGATACACTTTATGGTTTGTTCCAGTAAGAAACTTTAATGTGGCTAATACTGTGAGTTGTGTGGTACCACAGTAGTTCTTGTAACTCCACTGCACTAATACCTGCTGCCCACATGCTCAACAGCAGCCTCTAAACTCTCGCTCAATATTGAAATCACTGTCACACATCAAAACTTCAATATTCTGTGAAGTTACTCCACAAGCTCCTATACTTCCTACACAAGCTAATTTAGAAGTCATACCTCCAGTTGAAGCCAGGACTCAAAATGCAAGTAACAAGTTTGTTATTCCACCCAAGAGAATCTTGCTTCATTGGTAATTAAGGTGGTGTTAACTTGCAAAATGTATATTTTTCTCCACTAACAGAAAACAAAATCTCTTGGTAGATATATCCAATTTATATGAAATTTTGTGTGCTGATTGTCATCATAACTATCCAACTAATGTATGAATTTCAACGTTTTACACCTAGTATAAGTCGTTTTACGACTCCCAAAACTGGCATTCCAGTATGCTCTAGCTGGTCACAAGGACCAAGGAGGATGAAAAAAGTGGTCAAAAGACCAAGACCATCTTTGCTAGGTTTATTGTTACAGGCCACATGGTCCAAAACAAACTTGTTCATGATAAGCTGTTTTACATTTACATGATGCTTCATCCATCAATAAAAAAGTGAGGCAGCACTGTAGCCAAGTGGTTAGACTGTTCCCCTACCACCTAGGTGGCCTGGGTTGAGTCTCAGGGGACTCGCATGTGGTATTCATGGTGGATGAAGTGGCACCTGGGCAGGTTTCCTCCAGGTTTTCCAGTTTCCCCTGCCACTCATTCCACCAATTGCTCCATCATCAACTTTCCGTTCATCCATTTTGCCTGCATTTTGTATCATCCTCTTCCTCACTATAATACCGGGTGCTTAGCTGATCACCCGCTTCCAGATCTACACTCTGTCCAGTCCCTAGGTTTCTCTGTTCCCCAACAGGCATCTGACTAAGCACGGGCTTGTAAGTCCTACATAAGGGGTAGTCACATAAAGGAGAAGAATAAAACAATATAGTTTACTGAGGAATGGAAACTCATAGTAACAATAAAATTTATATGCACTATCTCATGTACATGCCTAATAACCTGAACTTTATTTGCAACTTATGCTTTAATTATTTTTAGTTAAGTTTTAGATGTCTTTTAATTCAACTTCTAAGCTTTGAATTTCTTTATATGCAGTATTTAGCAGAATGAATAATGTTTTAGTTTGTTTCTAAATAATAATCTGACAATAAGCACAAAAAATTATGGAATTCTATCCAACAATTCCTGGCAAAAACTACATTTAATAAAGAAAATCGTAATTGGCGGGAAACTGAGTATAAAAATTTTGGTGTACTTGGGCCAGTTTCCTCCACTGTAGCTTTAAAACTTCCCATTCTTTTTTTAATATGGCCTACACACTCTAGATTTGCAATTGACACATTATGCCATCTAGCATGCAAACAATGAACTTTGCAGTACATTAGGAGCCAAATTTGGTATCTATTTCCTGTAGAAAAATGATAATATTGAAGTGCACAGTAAACTGGCATTTAAATCGCCATACCCACTTTAGAAATATCAAATTCAACAGCCTGTGACTAAACATATAATGAAGACATCACAATAAAATAACATGTACACAATTTACCAATATATTGGTTGCCTGATTCACAAATAAAAAAGAATCACAAATTTCACATGTAATCCAAGTTAACACCACCTTAGCTTATATGTAAATATCCTCAAATACACACACAAAAAAAGATCATTTGGTGCCTTGAACAGATCCTAGTATCAAAATGCAGTTTATCTATCTCAACAGGTGAAAATTTTATAGCTGACCTGAGTGTAATAAAGTAGTGTTTAATACTGCTCTTATTACGGATGGCACCACTATTATGTGCACTGATGATACAGGCAAAGCAGTGATATTTGGGAAAGGAAATATTCCAACACTAGGCTTATGTACAAGAGTTATGAGAACTGAGGGGATCTTAGATATGAGGGTCACTCTGAAAGTAATGCACACTATTTTTTGTAAAATACCCTTTTCACTCTATATCTTTGAAATTTTTAGTGTGTAAATACATCCTTCCTGCTTGTGTTCAACTTACTTGAACCTGTTCCCATGTGTGGCGTTGTTGCAGCATGCCTTCAAGATGGCTGCTGCACTTGACATTCATCAGAAGCAACATGCTGTCATAGAATTCCTGTGCTGTGAAAACGAGACAGTGGGAAGCATTCACAAGAGGTTGAGAAAGGTGTATAGAGATGCTACTGTTGATTGCAGTACAGTTAGTTGGTGGGCAAGCAGATTACATGATGAAAGATGGTGCAGCAATATTCAGGATTCTCCTCGCAGTAGCAGCCTCACACTACAAACTCCTGGCAATGTACAGAGAAGTAACGAATTGGTTTCTGCTGACAGATGCATCACAGTGAATGAATTGTCTTGTCATTCTACATTGGAACAGGGGAAGTAAGAGTATGCAGAATACTGAAAGTGTTGGGGTTAAAAAAGGTTTATGTTCCCAAGATACTGACAGAGGCTCACAAAGAAACATGACACACAGTATGCAGCAAATTTTTTGAACAGTACAGGAATGGTGGAGTGGCATCAAGCAAATTTACCCAAGAAAAAAAAAATTTAAAACTGCACCTTTGTCTGGAAAGGTTATGGCTACAATGTTTTTAGATTCAGAAAGACTCTTGCTTGTGGACAACATGCCACATGGAACCACCATTAATTCTAATGCACATGTACCATCTCTGAAGAAACTTCAAGCTCAATTGACTTGTGTTTGATCACATCAGCAAAAGCAGGATGCTTTGCTGTTCATGACAATGCATGGCCATATGTCAGTCAAAAAACCACGGAAGCCATCACAAGACTTGGATGGACAACATTGAAACACCCGCCTTACAGTCCTGACCTGACTCCGTGTGACTTATCTCTTTGGGAAACTGAACTTCTTCGTGTAACAAAGTTTAAAGATGATGACTCCCTCATGAATGCTGCCAAACAGTGGCTAAAACATGCTGGTCCAGACTTTTACCATGCGGGTGTTCAGGTTCTAAGATAACGTAAGGCAGTAGAGAAGGGTGGCGATTATGTGGAGAAATGAAGTGTTGTTCCTAAAGGACGTATCTTCAAACTGTAAAAATTTCAAAGATGTAGAATGAAAACTGTAATTTTAAAAAAATAGTGTGCATTTCTTTTGTAGTGGCCATTGCATAACATGTCAAGTAGAATGGTCATGGCAGTATTTGAACTGCACCTCTCCCAAACGCAAACCTTAAAGGTTACCAAGCCATCACACACGGCCAAGCTCTTTGTTACTTGAAGAGATCTCTGTTGGCAGTGAAACAATGGTATGTGTTTATGAGGCTGATTTGCATTACAGCAATACTCCAACTGCCTTAAAATATTTATTGTGTGCCATGCATTGGATCAGCTACCTACAGAGGTAAGAAAGGTGAACTGACTTGTTCCTAATAGCTGTTGAAACATTCAAGAAAAAAGTATGAATTGTTTTAGCTTCATAAACAGGATTTAGATACCTTATTTGGCATTTGTTGTTGTTTTCTAGTGCCTTGCATATGGCAATGAAGCCTTAGCATTTGTGCTTTCCAATACTTTTGAACTGTAGTTTCTTCTGATCTTAATGCTTCACAGGTCTTCAAGTGGTCTTCGTTCATTTCTGCTGGATCGTTACACAGGACACATATTGGTGAGGATGAGATACCTATTCTGTAGAGATGACTTGCTAAGCAGTCGTGATTTGTCAATAGTCAGAAGGCTGCAACTGCTGTTTTCCTTGGTCTCTGGGGGATTATATCTGGGTTGGAAAGTAGTGTAATCCATTTTTTACCTTTGGCATTTGTAAATTAATACAATATTATATGTGGTTGATGCATACCAGTGAGCAAAGCCCCAGGGGTAGGGGAGGGGCATGGGCAAGATTTCCCCCACCAATCATTTTATGCCAAGAATTTCCCCCAGACAAACAGCGAAACACACTACTAAAATATTTTCATTTCAAGTATTTTTCCATTAGGTGACTAAAAATAAACAATTAAACCTTATGAATATACATTAAAGTATCAGCAATAATCAACTGGAAGTGTTGAATTCACATTTCATTGTCACTTGCAAAGGAAAGTGCCTAGGCTGGAACAAGCGCAGTGAAAGAAACTGAAAATCAGGATTGTCATACATATAAGAATTCTCAGACACATACAAGAACTCACCTTTTTTTGCAATGTATGAACAAAGCTCCCGCTCATACACAAAATGTATGAGAATTTCAATATTTCATCTCCCCCCAACATTTAAAAACAAAACCTCATTAAAAATGTCCAGTGCTTCATTTGTCTTTTAACACTGACTGTTATACTTTATCAATTGATTGGTCTCTTATCTGTTATAGAAGCATTGTTGAACTGCTGCACAGGGTTCAATTCGAAAGATCTTTTCCTGCATATCAGGCTGATGTGTAAATGATTGTTTTCAGTCTATTGAAACAGATAGAACACTGAAAACAAAATCAATATGAAATGTACAGAAAATGCATTAATTGCCCAGTTGTTTAAACATGATAATGTTAATACTAATATACTGTCAGTATATTCAGTGATGTTATAAGATTCGATAAGTGAAAATATGTGGGAAAACAAAAGTAAAAAGGCTAGAAGTGATGATGTGATCACAGAAGTGGAGTATTTATCTTTTAATGAAGGTAGAAATAAAGTTTTAAGCTATGACAAAGATGAAACTACATCATCGAGTGAAGTAAAATAGGAAATAACTTTTCATGTTGTGGCAGAAGAATCAAGCATGGTTAATATTTACTACTACTAATGAAAAAGATCTTAGGTACAGTGCTCGTGTTAAACATTCTCAGCAAGTGTGTAAAATAATTAGAACTTCCTCTAGTGATTTACCTAGGCCAGCAGACGGTATAGCAAAGAATCTTGACGCCTATATATCAATATGAAAAGTCTTATTCATTTGGATTGTGTGTAGCAGGAAAAATAAACAAAAAGCAGATCCTACAAACATGTTCAATAAATGCCCATGAGCAATACTTAAAAAACTGAAAGGAAAAATTAGATGCATCTATTAAGCTGTTACAATCAATTTATGTGGTCATAAAAAGTGAGTGACCATCCAGAACTGATACAGCTACAAATTGGGAATGGCCTGGATAAAGAAAAGAAAAGGAAACACATCTTCATGCAGATAAGAAAAGCCTAATTTATTGCTGAACAATCACTTTTAAAATTGGTTAATTTTCTGAAATCAACTGACTTGAGCAGCAGTGTTTGCTGATAAAGAAGGTGTTGCACCTAGAATTAGGAGAAACATATATCCACACCTGGTTAGGGTACGCTGTATGGCACATAGGATGGACCTTGTTTCTGAACAAGCTTTTAGTAATGAATATAGCCAGATGAATAGCTAGATGAACATTGAAAAATTTTCAGTAAACCACATACAGCTGCAAAACTTAAAAAACACTGTGGCAGCTATAGGCATCACGAGTTATCTCTAAGTTAAGCAGGAAAAGGCCAATTATAGTAAGATTTGCAACAGCAGACCTAAGTTATAAAATTTTAAGAAGAACAAAGAAGCTGAAAGGAAGCAATATATTTATAAATAAGGACCTGACAATAACACAAAGAGAGGTAAAAAAGGACTTAATTAAGAAGATGAAAGAAGCAAGATCAGAAGGCAAACAAGCGTTTATACGAAATTTACAACTCTGGATAGACGGAGTAGATGTAACAAATTTGAGGAAGAGCGGCATATGGATGAAAGGAACAGCTCGGACGGAAACAAGTCAGCAAAAAAGAAGTGAACAAACTGATTCAACATTAACAACAGGCAGAGGAAGGGCAAAGTCTAGCATGGAGTTAATGGATGGAGAGGTATCAAAAACAATACGAAAGGAAAACGCTGAAATCGCACCAGCTGAGGATGTGTCACATCAGTCGCAGGAGACAACAGCTGTAATGAAAGAGAGAACCGATATATCACCGGTGACGTCACAAGATGCGTCATCACCAAAGAAGATTGTGACGCCAAGGAGGGAAGAGAGGGATGCAGCGCGAGATCTAGCAGAGAGGGGGAAGGAGGCGTGGCGTCAGTGTAGTGAAGTGTCCAGTGAGGAAGAGGAGGTGGGGAGAGAAAGAAGGGAGCAGCGTGTGAGCCACGGCTTGGTGTTTGAGAGGGAAGAGGAGGATGATATTATATCATCCCCGCACGGAAGTATTTTGGTGTTACAGAAAGACTCTCAAAAATCTATGGAAGGATACAGACTGAGAAGTAAACAAAACCTAGAAAAGTTTAGGTCTTTCAGGGACAGAACAGGATCGCAATAGCAGAAAAAAAGATGCTGGGGTTTTTGGAACTGTGAAGGTTTAAAAAACAAAATTTATACGGGGAGTTTACAATATTTACTGGAGAAACTAGACTATCTGGCAGTGGTGGAAACCTGGATAAAAGAGGACGATGTAGAAATAAACGGATACAAATACGTGGGGAGAAAGGGAGAAATGATAGCCAAAAAAGGGAGAGTATCGGGAGGGTTAGGATTTTACATAAAAAGCTCCTTGAAAGCAACTGTTAAAGAAACGTGGTCCAGGTCAAAGGAAGTATTATGGGTCATAATCCAAGATAAACAGATAGATGACGGGAACATAGGTGTGGGTATAGTTTATAACCCGCCAGTTACCTCACAGTTCCACAATCCAGACTTGTATAATGCTTTAGATAAAGATATAGGGAGTATAAGGGACAAATACACACACATTGAGTTTGTAATAATGGGTGATTTCAACGTAAGAATAGGGGAAAAGGATGTAAATCTAACGGAGGAGTGGGGCGTAAACGAAGTGTTACAAAAAAGAGACAGTCTAAGGCACAGCAAGGACAAAACGGAGGATAGGGGAAGCGGAAAATTTATTGAGTTTTGTGAGTTAAATGAACTAGATATCTTAAACGGGAAATATGGGGAGGATGAGCAAGGGGAGTATACTTTTATAAATATAAATGGTCAAAGTGTGATTGACTATAGGTGAGTTTTTGAAGAAAGTAAGAGAAAAATGGGCAAGAAAAGTAAAGAGTGTAAATGAAGAAGGCAGAGTGGGGGAGAGGGACAATTAATTAATATAAGATGGAATAGATTGATCAGAGCTACCTGGGAGGCAAATGGCCTGGGTGCCATGCAAACCAAGGTAGCAATAAGGTTATGTAAAATTTGTATGTAGTTTAGGTTAGAGTAGGATAATTGTAAAAGTTATGTAAAAGAATTGGTACAAATAAAATTCATTCAAAATTCAATTCATTCATCTCTAAGTTAAAAAGCTGTTTCATATTTGTGGGATTATTAGTGAGGAAGATGCTTTTTTGGCAGTGTTCAATGCTTTTTGTTGTATCATGCAGCTTCTAAACTTAGAATCTGAAAGCTGTGAATTACTAAGTAGAGATTGTAAATTGGCACTGAGAAAAAATGTTCTGTTCTTGGGTTTCTCATTAGATATATGTGTTCTGTCTCTAATTATTACAATGTAAAAAGAGTCTGCTTCTTACATAAAATAGAAAATAAGATTAATTATGCAACACATACACTTTAAGAAATGCATGTTAAGGATGACCTTTATTTGTGTCTTTGGATGAAACATTACTTAACATACAGTAAACTTCAACCTGAAGAGAAAGATGAAAATGGGGAGTTTGAGAGGACAAATAATTCAAGGTTTAATTAATCAGCTTGAAAGGTTTCCTTCAAGTGAAGTGATCGTGTTCCTCAGTTTTTGAAGAAAATCACACTAGCAGTAAAAGTGGTTTGTGCAGTAACTATAACATATGTAAAGCAGCTGCATTGCTTGGTTTGAATAGACACTGTGACAGTAGAAGTCAGGCTCTCTAACCTTAAATGCTTTGTCTCTGTCAACTGCTGCATGTGAATGAAGTTTCAGCACTGCTCATAGCATTAGAACTGCCGAAAGAAATCATATGTTGGTGAAAACTTTTCACTCTGTAATGAAAATATAACTTAATTGGCCACCACTGAATTTGTGGAATGCCTTTACCATCATAGATGGATGGGTTGTCTCCAAACATCTTTTGGCAGATCAGTCTTACTCGCTAAAGGAAAGGAGGGAGAAATACCACCTCAAAATATTTCTTTAAGGTAAGCTTACTTTAATGCAGTGGCAATCTGTGATGTTTCAGGTGAAGCAGTCCCTGTAGAGAGGTAACAAGCAATGAACCCAGATCCAGAATTTGCATAATTACAGTCAACTATTTCACTTAACTCACCTTGTAAACTGCCACTGCTTTTACTTTATACATTTTAACATACACTTTTCTTTTAAAATGGCTTTCCCCCAGACCAAATTATTATAATTTTGTACCCTGACCATTACCATCAACCCTTTAAATACACCTGTGACAAACACACAACTATCTCTTATTCTTAATAATTTTGTGTTACAAAGTACAAATATTTTGTCTAGTGCATGATAAATGTTTTAACTACAGTACATTTTTAATACAAAGCTTACCTTAATGTTATCACAAATAGATGAAGTTTCTTTTTCCAGCCACCTAGGTTCTTCTTTAATTTCTATTTGGTTATCCAGTTCATGATTATTGTTGCACTTTTTAACCTGGATTAAAGGATCTTTTGAACGAAATTCTCTCTCTTTCTGTGAACCAAAGTCTGAATCCAGAGCCTGTTTCTCAATTGTTGTTTCAGTAACTGTCTTGCAGTTGTTGCTGCATGTAACAGCTTCAAACTTAACCTGCTTGGTGAAATGTTCCCTCTCTTTCTGTGAACAAAAGTCTGAAAAAGGAGTCTCTACTTTAATTTTTGCCTTCATGGCCATCTCAAAACCATCATCATCCAGAAGCACACCATCTCTGTTTGTCTCCATCTTAACAATCTTGTTGTCATTCTGTGAGACTAAGTCATCTGAGAGAAGATTCTCTTGTTTGATTTCTATTCTGGTATCCATTTTACAACTGTTGTGCTATTTTTAATTTGATTAACAAACTTGTGGAGCAAGAAACATATAATGAATGCAATAAATATTTAAAATTTTAACTGTCATTTCATTGAATCCATTGGCCATTGTTCAAATTCCAAACACACCTCCAACGTCCTTTCACAAATAAACCCACATCTTGAAAAACTGGATCACACCTGGAAAGATCAAAGTGATGTTCAGGACTTAAACCATAAATCTTCACCTATTCATGCCAATGCTATTACCACTCTAGATACCACATTGAGATACAACAGATGAAAATCTATTGCTAAACCTTTAAGGCAATCTGAAATATTAGACATACCTTAATGGTAACTTGCAATGTTGACAACTGTAAGCGTTAATTAATGTTTTGATATGATTGTTCTTCTTAACTAGTCCTGTACAGGAAATAAGTTAACTATTAGCTACAGTAGTGGTTAACTTAGAGCACCTACAACATTGCAAATCATTTTTGAGGTATGATATCCTTGTATTTGATATTGACTTTATTCACTGCAATACTTTTATCAAATGATAAGGTTCATTGCTTCTATGGGCATCTTGCTATGGCACATCAAGTGGTAAGAACACTGACTCAGAGCAACAAAATAATAGTGTTTGAGAACATTCATCAAAAGCACAAAATCTTATTTTCTGTGAGGTTATCCTTATCTCTGAAAATAAGTAGTCATTAAACTTCCAAGTCGGTCTGGGTGGCTCAGTTGGTTAGACGCTGGCCTACTGTTCCCAAGGTCGCGGGTTCAAATCCGGCCCAGGCCGATGGTTTTTAAGTGTGCTTAAAAACGACAGCTCCATGTCAGTAGATTTACTGGCATGTAAAAGAACTCCTGCGTGACAAAATTCCGGCACACCGGCGACGCTGATGTGATCCTGGCAATTAACAGCGTCATTAAACAACAAAATAATTTTATTTTAATTAAACTTCCAAGCTTTAGATATTTCTTTTTGAATAACAAAGCTGACAAATACATTCAGCAAAATTATCAAGATTACATGGCCAGTTATTCATCTACTTTTGAGTTTGTTAGTGAGTGACAATAATGTAATACTCATTGTATTTTCATGATATTTGATAGATTAGGAAGCATGAATAGTTATTAGGGTTTTTTATGACCATATTTAAAAATATGTGTATCTGCTTTTTTATGTATATCAGGCGTTATACCTGTATTGAAATACAGATTGATTAGTTTGACTACATATTTTACTACATAATGCAAATGTTTCTTAAATGTAATATGTGTATTATTCTCACCACAGAAACCTTTGACTGTTACTTCTACAAAATATAACTCATTTGCTTAGAATCAGTAGACATTAAGAACTCAAGAAGTATTGTTAAGCCTATTCATTGTGTTGTTAATTATGGACTGAATCTAATTGTTTCATAGCTTGGCTAGTTCTTTTTGAGAGAATGTAATTCAAGTATATGTGTCTTACTAATTTTGCTTCATCTGATAACCCTCCCCTTATATAAGACTTACAACCCCTACGACGTACAAGCCAATGCCTAGGGTGACGCCTGTCAGGGAGCGGACAAACCTATGCACCAGAGTGAAGACCTGGAAGCAGGTGGTCAGCCAAGCACCATGTATGAGTGTGAGGAAGAGGATGATATGAAATGCTGGCAAAATCCATAAATGGAAAGACGATTATGGAGAGATTGGTGGAATGACTGGTGGGAGGAACTGGAGAACCCAGAGAAAACCCACCCACTGATACTGATTTTGCTAATTTTTCTTAACCACCTCTCTTATTTGTGGGTGATCAACTGTGAAACCACAATTAGAAGTGTTCACCATAAAAGTTTTTAAGTCTTACTCTGCCTAAAAACTTTCCTATTTCTATTGTTTCTCGATTTTACATTCAAAAGATTTGCTTCAATCTGTTCTGGTAAATTTAACTATTCCATTTTACCAATTTTTTTTTCTCCTGAGAATTGTTGTTTCTTCACATTCACACATTTCTCTGAATCCTCCAGAATCTCATATCCTTTCATTTTACCACCCCTGTTGTAGCCCACGCCAAGTCTTTTCTCGCTGTTTTGTCACAACTATCAATATAGTTCCCCTGCCAAATTTAAGAGTAAACAAGTTTATGTCATCAATATTATCATTAAAAAATATGTGAAAAGATAATGGTTTGAGTTAGTCAATTAAACTTTAGAGAACTGTCATGTGTAGCCATTTGTTATTACAGGTGTACCATTATTAGTATTTACCTGGGGAATAAACAAGTTATTGTCACCTATAGCTGAAAATGTTTGAACAAATTAATTTTCATGAGGCTCACAGCGAAAGAATCTAAAATTCTGCTTGGTCTTTTGTTATTGTGGTTTGGATGAAAACTGCTACAGATGTAGATACAGCACTACTGCAAGGTACAATATCCTGTAATATTTATTTATTTTTCGAAAGCAAAGATGTCCCTAATATAGATTGAGATGCCTCCATTCTGTTCTCAAGGTGATAAACTTTAAAGCCATTTGTATGTGGGATGTAACAAAAATACTGGCAACATTGACATGGAAGCAAAACAAAAGGGAATTACCTGTCACTTTTACATGTTAGTCTATGTCTGACCTCCCCTCCAATAAATGGATACTTCCACATGCACTGAGGAGACAGGAAGTTGCATTAGCTACTGCTCTAACCTATATATTTTGCCACGCTCACAATGGAGGAACAGTGATCTTGGGTGAAAATTCAATGTACCTATGCTTTTACAGCACAAAAATATAGTGATCTTGTTAGGACCTATAGGAAGACTGCGTTACCACACAGGACTGTGAGGAGGTTAATTAGAACCTTCAATGAGGATGCCCCTCACACCTTGACCAAGTTGTCCGAGTGTTAGTGAAGAGAATGTGCAAGTTGTTTCCACACTACTAGACACTGATTGACAGACAGTAAATGAGTTAACCCTGGAGGTAGGAATAAAGCATATGACTGTGTTTTGTGTTCTAAAGAATTGTCTGAGAACATGAAAAACTGCATCTTAGTGGGCGCCCTGAGATATGACATGACTTTGCAGAAACTCACCTGGAGCATTATAGTTATGATAGATACCTTCTTATAGTGCATAGTTGCACTATATGAAACATGGGCCAGATCATTCAAACTTCTGCTTACTATACAAAAAATGTAAATTTGCCAAACACACAATGTATGTGCAAATAAATTTTTTTTGTAGAGTGAACCATTTTAGAGATATTCCTTATTAATTGTGTGAGTTTTGGAAAACAAACTTTTCTCAAATGGAAGATCGTTACTCACTTTGTATATGCTTGCCGTGCAAAGAGAATGGAATTTGAAAGCTTCAAAATATTTGACTATCGCTCAAAGTCTGCTGTGTTCCCATATACCCCTGGTACCTACAAGGAAATAAATAGCCCACCTCGGTAGCGTGATGGTTAGCGTGTCTGCCTCGTGTTCAAGAGATCGCGAGTTCGAATCTCGCTTAGGGTAAGTTATCCGGATAAGGCTTTTTCCCAAGGTTTTCCCTATCCTGAGAAGACGAATGTCGGGTAACTTAAAGCTCCATAGACCTCAGGCTCATTTGAGCATCATTTCACCCATTTCATTTTATTCATTCGTCCGATATGACACAATGTTGGAGGGCGTTAATTAAAAAGAAAAAAAAAAAGAAAGAAAGAAAATAATTTTTGCAAACAGAAGATATAGCAATAAGCATTTATAACAATGGTTCAGTAAAAGAGTAGTGTGGGTGCAACACATCAGATTTTTAACAATGGTTCAGTCAAAGAGTAGTGTGAGTGTAACACATCCAATTTTTAACAAAGGTTTCAGCCGTGACTGCTCTTTTCTTTAATATTATTTAATTTTGATAATGCTTGTCTAAGGACAATACTTAAACAAGAATAATGAGCAACTTCCAGTATATAAAATTACACAGGACTATTATTATTGTTATGATTGTAATTATTGTTATACTATTATCGCTATCCCTATTATTATTACTGTTATTACAGCTATTATTATTGTTATTACTACTATATTCTTCTTCTTCTTATTATTATTATTATTATGATTATTATTGTTGCTGTTACTATTATAACTATTATTACCGTTACCACTATTCTTATTATTGTTATTGTTGCTGCTGTTACTATTACTACTATTACTATTACTACTACTAGTATTATCATCATCATCATCATCATTATTATTGTCATGCGGTGGATTTCTTACACCTCGTACAGAACAAGGCATTTCAGTGTGTTGCGGTTGGTGCTCATTTGCGCTGAAGCGTTCGTTTGTTCCACAGGATGCAGAACACGGTATTTCATGTGGTTCTGAATGAAATTCACTTAGATCCTCGCGTTCGTTTGGTGCAAAACATGAAACATTACCATGGTCTCCACATGATGTTATGGGGCAGTATTTATCTGCATTAAATTTAAAACTTGAATCACTTGCAACTATAAGCTTTACGCAGAATTAACACAATCACTCAGCACTAACGTTTTTCTTCAACTAATACAAAGAGCAGCAGGTCAAGCTATTGGCAACATGGGAGAACCCTCGTGTTTAACATGTGGTTTTGAGACTTGCACAAATTGCTGGGGAAGTTGTAAAACCTTTACATCAGGGGCGGAAAAAGATCACTCTTGTAAACAACTGAAAAACCTACTTTCGCGAGAACTATACCCAACAAACCCATTCAACACCATATTTTTAACTCATGCATGTGATTTTGGAAGGTTTGAAATATAGGAACCTAACTTTCATTAAATTGAAAGTACTTATACATCACCTGTGAGAAGACTAGGCTTGTACATATATATTCCAAAAGTGGGCTCCAGCGTGTTCGGGAAATTGTCTCGGACGCTAAGTCTCCAGCACGGAATGTCTCCAGCTTACTAGGGTGTTCTCGGTGTTCTGTGGTCTCCAGCCACAAGAGATCCTTGCCAAGGATTACACACCATCACAGAACATATAACCATAAGAAGTGAAAGCTCCGCGTTAATCTTTGGTCTCAAAAAACAACAAAAAAAAAACCACTCCAATCGGGGAGGCTTGGAACTACGCTATGAGAAATCGCGCTCCCAAATGGTTACGTTGCCGGTAGTTCCTACAGTATTTTCCATACCTGCGAGTAGTCAGTCTCAGATCATATGTCCTTGCTACTGATGACATACATTTTAACACGTGTGCTTCTATGGTTGTGATTACAGAGTTTAAGTTTGCTGCATATTAAAACTCTCGTAAATTAAGTTCTATTTGCTTTAATAAATGCGGCACACTTAAAACTGTAATCACAACTATTGAAGCTTACGTATTAAAACTTTTTTTTAGTTAACGTCCTCCAACGTAGTGTCATATCGGACGGTGAATGAATGAAATGGCTGAAATGATGCTCAAATGAGCCCGTGGTCCATAGAGCTTTTAAGTTACCCGACATTCGTCTACAAACTTTGCTTGTCATCGGTAGCAATATGGCATTAGGACATATATCAGTCGAGACTGACAGCTAGGCAGGTATAAAAACACAGCTGTTTATTTTAATAATACCCTTTTATTGAAATTGTCCAATAGTCCGTACATCAATAGCCTTTATGAAATATTAATAGGTTCTGTAATGGTTGCAGGTTCAAGCGACTAGTTCTAGCAACAACAAAACATATTTCTTCTTCAATTCTGAGGCTTCCAATAATTACTCTGCATGGCACTCGGTAAAATATTTTCTACTTTAATGAGCTACCTCAAAGTTTTTGCATAAACTTGCAACTAAACATCAGAATGTGGTATTTGACAGGGAAATGGGAAGAATTACATGTTTGACACTTTTATCTATTCTGTCTAGTATCCAGATAGCATAGGATAATTTGACATACTTGCGCAACAAACAACTAACCTCACAAAGAGGCTTCTGGATACATTATAAACAACACTGTATTGTTCCAAATGCGAACACCTGTTTTGTCTTTTACTAGATCATTATCAACAAGGGAACAAATGTCCTCAACAGCTTCATGCCATTTCACTTCTTATTCAGACTTTAAGCACCAGGACTGGAGACTAAACAAGCACAGCTTGTTAAGTCATACACCCACCATTATTATTTGTTGCTTCTGAATGAAGCTATTTGTCAAATATACAAGCAATATTTCAGGAATCTTTCTGCATTAACGCATCAGCATTACAAACTCAACTTTGGTGCACCTGCAGAAAATATGTTTTTATTGTGTTTCTGTTAAGTTATGGACTAGTAGAACAAAAATGAATCCAGTGTTGGATGCTAGGCTTACGAACATAAGCTTAGTCAGTGACATAAGATTTGAAGCTTTTCTGTCGATAAACATATTCAAGACATTCTCGAGCTTCGAGGCAGGTGTAGTGATGAAGAGCCATCAATGTTTCAGGAGTGTGCATCTCTCCCATGACCAGGATCAATCCTGAACCTGACAACATCTTAAGAATTACTCAGTGACAGTTTCTGTAGCAGAACTCATTAAGGCCTGTTTGCGGAAGTAATCAGGGGTGGCCTAAGTTTAGTTTGAATCCATTTAACGTTCCTTTTCCTTTTTTTTTTTTTTCTTTCTTAAGGGAACATCATTATTTATATAACTCATGTGAAATATAAAATTATACAAATAATGGAGTCTATTTCTGATAGAGCTCCTCTAGGTAGTTTTACCCCACATAGCAACCTGCCGTGTTATGAATGCTCCAATTCAATTACAATTATACAACCGAATGCTTTATAGGAATTGCAATTGCTGAAAATAGAGCAGGGAACACAGTTACCGCAATTGTCAGTCACTCCTTCCAAAATTAATATTTCCCTTTATTTGCATTCAAAGCCATCTGTATTTATTTTGTAGACTATTATGATGTTCATATACATGTATATTTAATGTCATCACGACCCAGAGCCATCACCACCTGATTGTCTGTAGATAACAGTGAATGTACAGTACCATCTTGAACTGATATATCCATTGCTCCGCAGGACCAATTCCATTGTTCTAATACAAATTGCATATATATTTTAAATAAAGTAGGAAACATGCTACACCCCTGACTTAGGCCTTGTAAGTTCTGAGTGAAGAAGGTAATATCTTCCTTATTTTGTATACTGCCAAATAAGCAAAATAATTGGTAACACAATACCAACACCCACCATTGCATCCCAAAGTTGATTAATAGGTACTAAATTGTAGGCCTTTTCTAAGTCAACGAAAATCAAATGTATCTCTTGACCCTTTGCATGAAATTGTTCTGTAATTTCTCTCACACTAAAAATTTGGTCCGTACATGATTTTCCTGTAGTAAATCCTGCTTGGTCTTCTAACATTTTCCCTTCAATAGCATGTTCAAGTCTGTTGTAATAATACTGCTGGAAGTTCTACAAATTAGATTCAAGTTATCTGTGTGATGAGCTGAATTTTGAAGTTGCTGGCATCACCTTAGAGTATCCCAAAATGATAACTGTGTCTCTTTATACATCCCCAATTCATGATGTATTTTTTGAGAAGTTACAAATAATGCTTAATATTTTAGGTAAATACAAAAAATGTAAGTAGTAATGGATGGAGACATCAGTACAAATTTTGATGTTACAGTGAACAAATGTAGCACAACTGGTTCTTAAATGTTTTAATAGAATATAATTTGTGGTATGTAAATGACAGGTATACCAGGGGATCTGTATGTTTAGATAATATTGAAAAACATAGCATATCAAGTGAGGTGATAGCTTTTCCACTCTCTGATCATTCTTTAATTTTGGCTAAAATAGGTAATACAAATATGGATAACCATAAAGGATTTAAAACTGTAATAAGAATACCAATAACGGATGAGGAAATTCTAAATTTTAAACAGATGCTCAGCTTGGTCAAGTTGTCAGATGTATTAACGTGTCAAAATGTAATTCATCTTGTGCCAGCACAATTAGCACTTAAAAGGTTTATGAATATATTTATAAATATTTTCAGTCTGTATACCTCACAGGAAGTGCAAAATAAGATATGGTACCAGTAGTAAAAAGAACTAAGATTTCAAATTGAGACACACCTCAACTAGGTAAAATGAAATCATTAGTTATGCTACACTTTGGTATATACAAAAGGAATAAAACTAAAAAGACAAAATTAGCCTACTTAAAAATTAGAGAAGGGTACAAATTAGCCATTGATGAAGCAAAGAAATTGCATAGCTAAAAGAAAATAGATGAAGGAAACAGTAAATGCAAGGAAGCATGGAAAATCAGTAACAGAATGGCCAAAATTATTAAAGTGAATGATCACGGTATAACACTGAGGGATTCAGCAGGTTTTTTGTCTCATCTGTAGAAGTAACATGTAATAAGAGTTTCAGATAATGTACAGGACACTCCTAAAGTAAAGCATAGCTTTATACTCACTGAAGTCTCTGTTGACACTTTCAAACATTGTAAGAAAACTTAAACTCTTGGAAACTGTAGATATATATGGTGTGTCTAATAATCTCAGTAAAAGTCATTTATGATATCGTTCATCCATTTACGTTCTCCATAAATGCATGTCTTGGTAGTGGCAATTTTCTGTCAGTGTTAAAAGTTTTGAAGATTATACCTGTGTACAAAAAGGGTGACAGGAATTCTCCAACTAGTTATCGCTCCACTTTGTTGTTAAGTCAGTGGTAAAAATGCAAACATATGAATATCTTGAAAATAATTTAATTAGCCCATGTCAGTTTGGTTTTAGAAGAGGTAAATCCACTGTTGAAGCAGTAGATTCACTGATAGTCATGCAGGTTTTTGAAGAGAAGCACATTGCCCAGGCCACCTTTTGGGACCTGAATAAGGCTTTCAGTTGTGTAAAACATACCATCCTCTTACAGAAGTTAACTATGCACTGCATTAAGAATACAGGACATAGCTTTTTTAAATCCTACCTAGCGAATCGTAAACAGGTGGTCAACTCAGGAGGAGGGTTCTGTAACACAACTGAGGTTAAATATGGAGTCCCATAGGATTTCATTCTGGGACCACTATTGCTTTTGATAATGATAAATGACCTGCCATCCCATATAAATACTTTATCATGTTTACATATGATACTACCTTCAACTATAGCACAGACTTTAATTTACTTAAAGATGTTACAGGTAATGCCTTATCTCAGGCCTCTTCATGTTCAGCACAAATGGTTGCTTATTAAATGAAGTGAGCAAACAAAGAAATGGAGAGGAAAAATAGAAAAGAAGAATCAGACTACATTACCTAGAGAAATTTTAGTTAAAAAGCTATTGAGCGTAAAATAAAGAAACAATGTATTGCAAACAGGGAAGTATTTAGACATAGTTAGAAACAGATGGCTAAGGGAAATTAGAAATAAGGAGCAAGAAGAAAATGTAGATGTTTGAAAGAAAAGGACCCAATAGCTCGGTAACCAGTGTTTGACGCTATGGGTCCATGGAAATATAGTAACTTAAAGAAATATGGAAAATTATATTGTGCTGTAGTAGATTTTAGGGTTAGACATTTAAGCAGCATTGCATTATAAACAAATTGTACAAAGGATGAAACGTAAACAAATATATCCATCTATTAAATGAAGATAAAATGCACAAAAAATCCTTCAGCTTGGGGGATACTCCAGTTGAAAACCATAGTTAAAGTATTAAATTAATAGGCATCTGTATTGAGAGTAAATTGTCTTGGGAAGCACACATCAAGAGTATGACTGGTAAATTATCTAGAGTTATATATTTGATAACTTATCAAGGTGTGAAATATGTACATATTTATGTAACAAAAACATCAAAATATGTAATGAAATATGTAGTATCAACAAAATATATAAAATTATGTAATAATCAAAATTCTAAGATTACCACCTCAACTCTAAATGTAGACTGCAAATTACCCAGAATTTTGTAATTTGATGGGTCTGTAAGTACGTAAATTAATTACAAATTAAAATCTACTAAATATAGAATTAATTGTAAGGAAAATGTTTTTTATGCAGAATTTACCTAAAATTTATTTTCAAGTAGGTAATTATGAACTAAAAAATACGTGTTTTGAATTATGTTTATTAAAATTTCTCGTTTCACATAATTATTTTACTTAAATTTTAGATGGTAAAACAATGTTGAAAGCCAATTTGTCAATGAGTAGAACAATCAATTCAAAGCAATTAAATTTTATAATGAGGATGCATTTTCAGTTTTCTACCTTTTGACATACAATGAACAACCAGGCATTTTCATTTTGAGTCTTTTGCTTCTTTCAAGGTACAGTGAATAACCATATACCTTTCCACATTTTCAGGGGTCATTGTCTCCTATCGGGTAAAATGTTCTTATAAGCAGAGAAGCTTCTCTCCACGTCACATGAAGTAACGGGAGCATATTTTGGCATAGGAATCTGATTTTCACAGAAATGTTTTGGTAAATCGACATTGTCACCATTTAGCACTTTAACACGTATGTATGCACAAGTGTAGAGTACCCTGGATTCCTGTTTAGCATAGCGTTGAATTTTTCACCTGCCTTCCTTTCTATAACCACACTAAGCTTCTGTGATGCATGTTTCAGATTCATGAAGATGGGAACCTGATGTCTTGATGGTGCTAGGCAACCAGCTGAAGTTACTTTTGATGTAAGCACAGGAGCTTGCCACTTTAGATGTCCTGACATTCACGTATGGAAGGAAACAGCTATTTATGTTTACCACTGACTGGACTCCTTCAAAATGTTCACAATAGAAGTTCACAGCTTCTAACCATGACCCCATCTTGTAAGTACAAAGGGACATGTTGGAGGTGATTTTTATAGCACTGAATTCTGTGCGGTGCTTTCACGAAGACCTTTTTCGTTGCTGATATCAACTTATTCACACAGGGAAAATTACTTCTTACTACTTCAGCAACACGTTGCAATGCATGAGCCAAGCAAGTACATTCGTGTAGAAAACCTTAAGGGCAGTAGCAGCTTTAATCATGTACGCTGCAGCATCTGAATACATAATTAAAACCTTCTCCTCACACACACCCTCTGGCCACAGACTCTTCATCCCAGATTCCGCTTACCAGGCGGCTACTCTAACCATTGAGCTATTGTGACAAACTGCCAGAATGGCATTAAATTCTCAAACCAGTTCGTATTTCTCCTGGTAAACCATAAAGGCAGTCTCACATCAGAAACAAATTACCCCAATGGTGACTTACTATTGTAAGTACTTTATGTCCCAGTATTAAATAACCTTCAAATGGTAATTATTATTTATTTACGCCAACAAACTTAATGTTGGTGTTTTTAAACACACAAGCGGAAAGTCTGTGGTTCAAATCCCAGTTGTGGCATTGAATTTTTAAGTTCCAGTTCTACCTCTCAAACGTTGCCCACATACAGCTTGTGTGTTTAAAAACACCAACAGTAAGTTTGTTGGCATAAATAAATAATAATGGAACATCGTTGTTCATTTTTTATATGATAAGCATGCCAAGGGAACGGGATCTCAAAGCTTTAAAAGATATGACTATCGCTCAAAGCCTACTGTATTCTAATATTCCCCTTGCACATACAAGGAAGTAAGCAATAAGAGTTTGAAGAATGGTTAGTACAAGAGTAGAGAAAGTCATGTGAGTGCAACATATATATACACACACACACACACACACACACACACACACATTACTGTATAGAAAGGGAAGTATTGCATCCATCTGAAAATTCTACATATGAATTTAATATGTGGCATTGCATTTCTATTTGTCATAGAAAATGGTATGAATTGTATGCTGAAGGGTGAGTAAGGAAAGATAAGTGAATTTATTACCTAAAAGAAAAGCAGGTAGAGAAAACCATGTAAATGTTACACTGTATAATAAAATGAATAGATACATGTGACTGTTTCCTAAAACAAAAGTGTGTAAAGAAATAGTGTGAATGAAATTTGTTGCATTTCTATTTAAGTCATAGAAAATCGTATGAATTGTATTTTGAAGGGCAAGTAAAGAAAGAAATGTGATTATGTTTCCAGAAAGAAAACCGAGTTGACAAAATCGTGTGAATGCAATATGTGGCATTTCTATTTCAGTCACAGAAAATTGTATGAGTTGTATATTGAATGCTATGCTTTTTAATTTAACATAAGTATGTTGTTAGCTAATGCTAGGTTTCTGACAATGAAGTCATTAATCCTCTTGCTCTCCAATATTTTTCACTGATGGATGGGGTACTAGAAGTGGCCGGGCGTATTTGAAGGTGGTCTCGGTCCATTTCCTCCAATATATGGTAATTATAGCAGATGCTGAAACTGGCCACATCATTGTCCATACATTTTAGGCACCTCTTGAGGAAACTATCCATCACTCGCCATTGTTAATGTTCAGAAATGCTGTCAATTTCCTGACAGATATTTTGTTTTAATTCTCCTAGGGTGTGGGTTTGTCTTGTACACTTTATGATTTAAGTTACTCCAGAGATAGAAATTGCAGGGGGTTAGGTCGAAGGATCAAGAAGGCCACAAATTTTTACTAATAATTCTGTCCTGAAACATACTTTCAATTGTTCTCATCGAAAGATTGGCTGTATGAGCTGTTGCAGTCTTGTTGAAAAAAGACAATATCATGCTCCCTGTCAGTTAATTCTCTAAAAAAAGGGTGCAAAACTATATTTATGTATGTACAGGCGACAATTTTGACTAAAAAAAGAATCATAATAAATACATGCTGTACAGTAGAAAACAAATGCTGAGCCATAATATACCTTGTGACTAAGTACAGGACTAAATAATAAAGCACACTGGTATTAATGCAGCCACACAATAGCACGTGAACTCAATACTTATTGTGAGCAGAGCAGAGAAATACAAGTGATGCTTGTGACCCTGTGTATATCGGATTTCTGCGTTTGCAGTAGAAAAACACAGCGTAGCAGTTCACATGTATTTGGATCTCTCTTTTGACACAATGCACTGAAACAACTTGAAGAGGCAATGTTTCCATTCTGACTTTCACCATACTACTTGTGCTAGGTAGATGCCAACAATGCTTATAAAAACATTACAGTAATTGGGTTTCGAGTTTCAGAATGTATTTGTAAAACAAATTACAGCATACTGTGCTAATTTCCTGCTTTCAATCACTTTAGTACCTAAAACAAACGCTTAAGGTCAATATGTTGTTGTGTTTGACACAAATTCACCTAATGTAAGACTTTCATGGCGAGCATTATTAATCAAGGCTTCACGGGTGATCAGCCGTGTCAAATTTAAAAACATTGAGCTTTTGGCCATTGTAGACTCCAAGGCTGAAAGCTTGATGTTCCCAAATCTAACGCAGCCGATCACCTGTGAAGCCTTGATTAAAAATTCACCTAATCCAAAGAGGGTTCAGTCCCAATTAGTTCAGATTAGTGGGACTCTACTGTTTTTTTAATTTAAAATTAAATTAAAGGTTTCAAAAACAATCATATAAAATTTTGAAACTGTTCTTCATGGCATCTCATTCCTACAGAATGTTTTGCAGGATATTTTGTTTTTCACCATTCTCATTAATTGGACGCACTCAGTAGTTTTCATTTTTGCACCCATATAGAATTGTTTCAAATAGTATGACTAAGGTACTGCATCACCGTGTTCCCCAGGTACAGCACAAGGAGAAATGTTCCACATTCAGTAAAAACAGAATAATAAAAATTGTTTTGGTAAAAGCAAGAATGCTTTAACAGTCTCACCTTTGCCACATTCGTCTGTACACAACTTTATGGTATGTTAAATGTAAAGCATGTTAGTTACAAAATAGCCTGAAGCAGTGAAGTATAGACCTGAAAGATGCATACCATCTGAAGGTTATTTAATCCTGGGACATGAAGTACTTACCATAGTAAGTCACCATTCAGGTAATTTGTCTCTGATGTGAGACTGCCTTTGTGGTTTACCAGGAGAAATATGAACTAGTTTGAGAATTTAATGCCATTCTGGCAGTTTGTCACAATAGCTCAATGGGTAGAGCAGCTGCCCGGTAAGCGGAAGGTCTGTGGTTCAAATCGCAGTTGTGGCATTGAATTTTTAAGTTCCAGCTCTAGCTCTCAAACTTTGCCCACACACGGCTTGTGTGTTTATAAACACCAACAGTAAGTTTGTTGGCATAAATAAATAATAATATAATGATTTAAGAGGTAGAACCGGAACTTAAAAATTCAATGCCACAACTGGGATTTGAACCACAGACCTTCCGCTTGCCGGGCGGACGCTCTACCACTGAGCCCAGTTCGTATTTTTCCTGGTAAACCACAAAGGTAAAGTGGTAGAGCGTCCGCCCGGCAAGCGGAAGGTCTGTGGTTCAAATCCCAGTTGTGGCATTGAATTTTTAAGTTCCGGTTCTACCTCTTAAACTTTGCCCACACACGGCTTGTGTATTTAAAAACACCAACAGTAAGTTTGTTGGCATAAATAAATAATAATATAATGATTTGTTTGTTCTAACACCTTGCAACAGATTAGAAATGGTTTTGCTAGACTTTCAGAATCTAGTTTTCCTACTACTAAATTTGCTACTTATCGACCCATGTCATCTGTAGTTTCATCAATGGCAAACCAAATACAGGAGTCTCCAATTTCATTTATATAAGCAACTGCTTCTCCATAACACACATGAAGATGCTTTCTCCTCAGAGTAGATTCGTCAGGAATAACTTTCTTGCAATATTTTTCTAGAAAGGAGGGAAATTGAGGAAATTGAAGTTTATGCCACGGAATATTAGCTGCAACCATTGCACTGCACAGGACTTTACAAAAATAATTTTCGGACGGTTCCTGTTGCATTTGTCTCAACAGAACTTGCTTTCTAGAAGACTGTAGGTGTTTGTTGCGTAGGTGAAGAGCATTTTTGATATGTTGTTCCAATTGAGATTTCATGGAACAGCCAATTCTTTTACCGCATGCTTGACAGACTATTACTTTTCTGTTGGTTGTAAAGGCACTATCTAATTTCACCCATGAATTCATCTTTCAGGATAGCGAGGACGCAACTGATGCCATTTTACTAAGACTTGCAAGAAACTAACTGCAGTATTATCGACTCGCTGTATTGATGGTTGTCCAGCGGGTTACTTTGTTTCCTTGTAGCTATTATATTACAAGGTGCTGACTGCCGTGATAATGGTAACAATCAATTTCTCCAGTCCCTGTGAATGCCCAAAGTGCTACGAGAACCGTGACACCGGAGGTCAACATTGTCGAGCGGCACCTGCTTTGATATAAACGGACAACAATCAGAACGAGGCAAGGCGGTTATTATCGCATTCTTAATTTAACTTGCATCCCATTTTGCACATTGATTTTTATTGCTTTCAGCAAAACTTCTGAAAACACTAGTTTATAATGTGACTACAATATTTTTTTTAAAAAATAATAAAATTGTAACGAAACACAGAAAATATGTACGTTTTATGTAACATCATTAAAATATGTAGAAATGTGCAAAATATAAAATAACAATTTGTAAGGGAGTCACAAGTGACGTAATTCACCAATATTTTTACTTCTCATTGAAATATTATGCAGGATTTAAAATATGTAATTACATAAAAATCCAGGCTATATTGATAACAAGTCTTAAACGTATGTTCTTGATAACTTTATAAGATCTGCTTATTTTGCATTCTGTCAAACCATAATGAAGTGTTATTTTACTTTGGGGAAACAGTACTTATGTAAAGGAGCTTCTACTGTTACAGAAGAAAGCAATAAGAATAACTACAAGTTCATCTAAAATGACTCATTGCAAGCTGTTTTTTAAGAAACTAAAAAATACTTATCGTTGTCAATCTGCTAATCTCGCAAAAAGCAAATTAAACCTTACCATACCACTCAGCACAAATTATAATTAAAAGAAACTTCCAAAAAGAACTGAAGCAGTATTATAAAACTGCATCAAATGGGAGAAGCACAATTGATTTAATCTTCACCAATAACCAAGATCACATCAAGGTAGAAATAGAAAAAATCACAATTATGAAACATTTCCCCAACTCTAACTAAGCAGAGAGATGCCAGCCCTTGCAGACAATAATACCAAATCAAACATATCAAGACACATAGATGAAGGAAGATGGCAAGTAAGCAGTATCCAGCTACCAAAAATAATAAAACAAGAAAGCCTAGATGAGACTACTGCTGCTCATAGCATCACTAAACTGACTAGGGCCAATCGTATAGTGAAACCATGGTATGATCTTGTATGTTATACTATGAGACAAGTAATTCTACAGCACCTTAATGTAGCTAGTGAACACAGAAATGGTGCATTAGTCATTCCATGTCAAATTGCGCAACATGTGGTAAAAATTGACCTCAATATCTCAGATTTTCTTGAAAATTTTTTAGTGTTTTGGAACAAAATACATTTGACCCGTGTTTCTTCGTTTTATAAAAAAAATTTATTTTGGAAGATATTAATTTTTTAAATGTCCCAAAAATCGCGCGCTCCTCACCCTTTGATCAATCAAACCTCTGACTGTAATCAAGCAAATTACTTGATCTTTGGCTCAAATTAAAGGTAAATCGCTGTATTTCGTGAGGTATTCATTAGAAAATTTTATTAATTATTATTAATATTATATTTTATACGATTAAATTTGTAAAGTTAGATAATAAAACGAACTAGACCATTTAAAAATCTGAAAAAAAAAATAAAATAAAAACACACTGAAGTTTATTGAATATTCTCAAAAAAATTCAGAATGGAGTCTCTAATAGTTCAGTTGTAATTAACTTACAAATCAGTGTAGCAAACTCGTGTGGCAGCGGTGATGGCTACCGTAACCTTGAACAAGTGCCACCTTCCATTACGGCAACTCTTCACTGCTTGAGGTTCCATGAATGTTACAACAGTACACTAAGGAGAACACTGCTAGCTGACACTATTATATGTACACTATTAGCACCTTCAAAATGTTTCTAGAATATGCATTTTAAACTGTTTCCATGCAACACAAAACTTTAAATTTCTACTTGTCTACCTCCTTCTTCGAAAGAAAATTGTTTCATTAAAGCTTTAGGTTTTGACAAAGGAATGAAGAAGTGTAATTTTAAAGCATAGCTGGACCCATTGTTCTTGGTCCCTAACCTTGATTGGCAGTCCTGTAGGCAAACTCATAGCTTTTGTCTCTTTCATCAGCTCATATTGTACAATTCTGTGAATGAAACCATGCACCACATGGGGAGGGGGAAGGTAATGATGTCTGCATGATCTGAGATAGTCCTTGCTAATTCACAGGTGCTTTTTGCTGCAGCATGCAGCTGAAGACATAGATCTTTGCAATAAGAAGTGAATATAGCACATTTGTGAGACATTGATCATAGGTAAATCAATTATGCCATCTGTACATTCTAAATTAGGGACCAAAACATTACACAGTCAGAGTAGAGAAATTGTTTCAAATCTATGGGCATACATGAAGAAAGAAGCTAAACGTAAAGAACTGCTTATCTGAAGATTTTTTCAAAAAAATTCAAAAATTTCAAAAGCGCATAACATATGCCACCAGAGTATTAGAGAGAAGGTGCATTGTGGAGACAGTTTTCTGCATGGACTGTACTGCCTTAGTAAGGAGTTATGTGAGTAGCATATGAAGCTGACGCACCAATTCACATGCTGTCTGCAGTCACCTGGCTCGGTACTCGCTTTCAAGCTTTACATATGCTTCCTCCACGGTGAATTCAGCTGTACAAATGGATCACTACTTCCTGTCCTCCGTGAGCACTTGCAGGCCTCCAGAAAAAAAAAATTGTAGCAAATGCACTTATGCTTACTCCATAGCTTTTAATGTCTTATTTTATAGATAAAATGTCAGGGAATATGTGTGTATTTTTTTTAGATGTTTAACACATTGATTTAAATGCTATTTTTGGTTTTACAAAATACAGTCCAAAATTTGTGTGTAATAATGATTGATCGAAAGTTATTAAAAGTGTTGTATTTAACCTTTCCAGTACGCCAAACACCAACACTCAACTCTATATGGCTTTAGAGTAACAAGTGATTTTATATTATGGTTAATGCAGAAATTGCTTCATTTCTAATAACCATAACTAAGCAAATAATTTAAAGATGTGGAAATGAAAAAATACAGGTCTCCTTATTTGATGCCTGTTATTCATAAAAAAAAAATTTGAACCTCCTACGAAAACGTCGTGTTTTACGGGTATGCGATTTGACGTGGATTGACCCATTAGCAAGAATACACCAGAGAATGTAGAAGGTATAAACAGCTGCTAAAAGAAAATAAACTATCTTACGATCTCCTCACTGAACAGAATCTAATTGCAGAAGCAGGAAACCACACAAAATCTTAAGGTCCTCAAAAGAAAAAAAAAAATAGAATCCAAGCTCCCTTGTAAACTTGGAACAATGGTAACTACACTTCACTTATCTCCTTGGAGAGAAGGACAAAACTTCAAATCACTTCATACCAATAGCAACAACATCACAAGACATAGATCCAATCACAACTGATGAAGTCATTCAACTTATAAGAAATGGCAAAAGTAACAAAGCGACCAGCCCGGATGGAATCTACATGGAATACCTAACAGATACACTCCGAGACATAGCTGAGTTTCATAAGACATCAGTTGAATAGAACTTAGTCCCACAGCATTGGAGGAAAGACAATGATCACTATGCTCTATAAAGGCAAAGGCAGGAAGGATGACCCACACTCCTACTGGGAATTACCCTAAATTACTTTTTAAAATTCTACTTGGGCATATTGAACAGAGACTGCTTACAAGCATACCTATGACCTAGTATGGTTTCATCCCCAGCAGATCAACACTACAAGCTGGAAAAGAAATCCTACAGGAAATAATAGAATCAACTATCTAAACTGGTACCCTGCTATACACAATTTAAACCTTTCGACAGCATCAACAAAACAATTCTCATACACAAACTAGGAAATACGCTAGTCAGAACAAATAATGAACTCTGAACTATCAAACCAATTTTCAACGCAAGTAATATAGCAATACATCCTCCTTAATGGCCGTGCTATAACCGAGTGGAGAGCATTCGCTTCTCACCAGAATGGCCCGGGTTCATCACAGGCAACCGCATGTGGGATTTCTGGTGCACGAAGCATTTCTGGGGCAGGTTTCCTCTGGGTTCTCCAGTTTCCCCCGCCGCTCCATCTTCATTCCATCTATTATCACTGCTTGCGGGGCTGTATGTAGTAAAAGCGGGCATTAAACACTACTAAAAAAAATCCTCTTGCATCCTTTGGTATCAATGGTAGGATTAAAAACCCCTAAAAACTGAATTTAATCCCATGGTATCATGTATGATACTAACCCTAAAACCCCCTTGAACCTCAAACCCCCTAAACAACAAAATTTTATGTTTTGAACGTTCTTGTTCTTTTGATACTTAATAACGTATTGATCCACACAACAAAATTTGTAGCTGTCTAAATGTTATTTTAGGCCCACTTTTTTTCTTTTTCTTGCATTTTTGTTTAATTTTGGCCCATAGAAACTCATTAAGCACAAACTAATTTTAATTCTAATACTGTGCACTCAGGAGGATATGATACCATATCAATGTCCAAAGACATCATTAAAATATCAGTTCTACAAGGGGATCCAATGAGTCGAGTCTTATTTAATGTAATGACAGATTTAAATCAACCTATACTATAGGCACAAGAAATATAAAGATTCTTATGCACACGGATGACATGGTGATGCTCTCCAGGAACCCAGAGCAGCTACAGGCAGCAATGGACATCAGACCATGGTCAATAAAAATTTGATGGAAATAAACTGCTTAAACCCAGGCAATGAAATTTAGGAGGCAGACTACGAAAGAAAGGCTGCTTTACCTGTAGTGAATCTCCTTTACAATTCAGAGTAGGTAAGTTTCAAGCATCTAGGAGTCACACTTCAGACTTCAGGAACCATGTTCTCCGTACACATACAAGAGCATGCAGCAGCGGCAAAGAAAGCTATCTATGACATTCTTAAGTTACAAGTTAGCGTAAGAATCTTTCTTCATAAAGAACATAAAGCATAGCCTTGAACTTCCAGAAACTCAGGTGAATAGAACCATCATTGAGAAGAAGCCTAACAAAGGAAAATAGACCCCAATGGTAATTATGGATACAGAAGCAATGACAACAGACCCTTGGAAAGGTCCAAATTTTAAATTACATAACCTATACACACGCTTTGCAGTTCACGGCTTCCATGGGAAGATATGCTTTGATGGTAATTACCACAATTCCACAGAGGACTGCATCTGCAAGTTGTGCAACAAATACTGTTCATAGTATTGCATATTAAACTGCAAAAGCAGAGTTCACTCAAACGTATTAACTACAAACTGGTGAAAAAATGAGCCTTTTAATATTGTACTCATTGTGTTTATTTAATTCCTTATAAAATTATTTTGATACAAATTTTCAGTTAAGATTGGAAAACACTTTGAACTCTCATTGTCCCCTATAGCGATGTGAACATATTATGAGGGGCGTCTCAAAAGTAAGTTGCACTATTTTTTTAGAAAATAACATTTAAATATTTTAAAAAGTGTATATTTTGAAAGCTACATTCAGTACCTATTTTTCCAGATAATTTCCTTGAAGCTCAATACACTTTTGATACAGTGGTAACAGTTTTTTTAACTCAATGTCAAACCACTCTACCGCTAAACTGGATCGACATCTGTCCACTTCTTGTTTCAGTTTCTCGTCATTTACGAAGCACGTTCCCCCAAGATGTTGCTGCAGATGGTAATCACTCGGTGCAAGGTCAGGTGAATAAGGTGGATGACTGAAAACATCCCATCAAAGCTGCTGAAACAGGTTTTGAGTTTCGCGAGCAGCATGCAGGCGAGCGTTATCGTGGAACAGAAAAACCGGTTTGCTCAACTTTCTCCTCCTTTTGTTTTGTATGGCTCTTCTGAGTTTTCTCAGCACCTCACAATAGCAAGCAGCTGTCATCGTGGTCCCATGGGGCAGGTAATGTATAACAGTAATTCCTTCAAATCCCAGAATATGGTTGCCATGACCTTGCCAGCCGATGTAACAACTTTTGCCTTTTTTGGTGTTGCCTCATCCTTTCATTTCCACACCATACTCTGTCTTTTGGATTCAGGTGTCCAGAGATGGATCCATGTTTTGTCCCCAGTCAATATTCTGTCGAATAAGCCATCTCCCTCATCCTCAAAACACTGCAATGCGACGTCAACTCTCTGCTCCTTGTGTTGTTCTGAAAGCATGGGAGGAACCCATCTTGCACACTTTCGATAGACACAGGTTCTCGGAAATAATCCTGTGAAGTGATGCATGGCTTATTTCAATATAAGGAGGAAGTTCAAACAAAACTGCATCAAGTGTAAGGCGCTAATTGGTGTCTATGACTCCACGAACCTCATCAGCAATATCCGGAGCGTGGGAAGTGGAGCGTTGGCCACTTCGTTGCTCATCGTGTAATGTTGTTCTCCCTTCAATGAACAATTGGCGCCAACAAGAAACCATTTGTCTTGACATAACATCTTTTCCATAAACACTGCACAACTCACGATGAGTTTCAGTTGCACAGTTATTTTATTCTGTCAAAAACAGATTACAGTGCAAACTTCGCAGTCTGTGGCAGGAACGCATGGAATCTCCATTGTTACTGCCGTTTAAATGTCCAAGCAATAAACTTAGGTGCCTAGGAATTTTACACTGCTGCTACTACACCCATACCTATATTCCCTATGAGTTTCAGACTTTTCCAACCTATAGCGCGGATTTAAAAAATAGTGTAACTTACTTTTGAGACGCCCCTCATATATTTACTGCATTCATCCATTTAGTGTTATTTCAATGTACATGTCAAATTTCATTCAAATCTGAGCATTAGGAGGTTAGTAAAGATTTCTCATTGAGCTTTCAACCCTCATTACATTTACTCTGCTAATCTGTTTGAAATACCAATATCTGAGGATGCGCAAAATTTCATTCAAATCTAGCATTAGGAATCTAGTTATGATTTTTTGCTATCCAGATTTGTTTTCACGCACTGTGCAGCATTATATGTAATTACCTTTCCTAACATTGTTTTTATGTTAACTGAGTAACTACATACAAACACCCTTGTTTCTAGTAAATAATTTATTGTGATTAACAGATGAATGAAGAATCAGTTTATGTATTAGTATTACATTATACAAGACATAACAGTACTGAAACTCATGTGAGTGTGATGCATCAGATCTTTGTATTGTAATCCTACATTAATTTCCAGAAAAGTTGCTTCTGGAGTTACTTTTGTCCAATTAAGTCACAGCATGCTTATCAATAAACTACATTGATTTTTTAAACATAATGGTAATACACAGAGAGGCCTAGAATATCTCCATCTTGTCTTTGTCCATTTTTAAAAAGTGCCTGCATTTTGGAGATTCTAAGAGAATCAGGAAATTCTCCAACACAAAGCAACATGTTTCAAAAGTATATGAGTCAACCTATACACACTTATTGTTGCACTTACACTTATTTTTGTCCAGATGTGTTTCGAAGACCAGCGTCTCCATTCTCAATGGTTTTTCGAAAAATCAGATTTAATTGAGACTTTTAAAAAAATACGAAAGATAAAAACAGATTAAGGACATCAAAACACTGAACAACAGATCCAATCCACAGCCTACATACAGCAAATTCACCTTCTACCCAAAGTCGCACAACAAATTCCAGAAACTGTTCCAGAATCATAACATTAAGCTAGCCCCTTGCTACCTGAGAAACCACCCATTAAAGGGCACAATACCAACAAACTCAAAATCCGGCATTTATCCGATAAAATGCAAGGATTGCCCAAAAATATACGTCGGCCAAACTAAAAGAAATCTTAAAACATGACTGAAGGAGCACCTCAAAAACAACATTCAAACATATCGATAAATCAGCTATAGCCCATCACTTGTAGTCAACTCAGCACACCATCGAACAGGATTTTAAACTACAAAAACATGCAAAAACAGCAGAACTGATAATTTTGGGGTAAATACATGCTGTGAAGAATGTTCACATAGGCATGAATTTTGATATACCACAAGTGGATGACATAATGAAGTTTATATCCAGTAAATAGTTTCATATATAAATCATGCGTTCTACATATTCAAGAGTTCTGCATAATGAAGTTGCTGAAAAATCAGCATAGGTCTCGGATCAGCGATGATAATTTGTGTAATAGTTTATGTATGTGCCTTTCCAAAAACCTAAATCCCAATTTTAAGACTCAGGGGTCTCCGTCTAGGGGATATGTGAATAGCGACCACAAGGTACCCAAGCTGAGCAGAACATTACTTCCACTTACTGGTGTTTTGCTCCTCACTGTAACTTTTCTATCTGACCTTACCTTGGTCATCTCTTGTTCTCTTCCGACCCCGATGCTATTAGGGTTTCTGAGGGCTAGGGAGTCTTAATTTTTCCAACCTCTCCATTTCTCTAATTTCTCTATAAAATCTTAACCCCTAACATGCTGACCTGTCATGGCATGTAATACATCCTCTGATTGGTAATCAGAGGATATGGTCGGTGAATTTATTTTGATAACTCTCCCGGTCAGGTCGGTGAAACCCGTAAACCAACGACAGGTGTGGTCCTCCAGACATTCTGGGGGTTGTGAGAGAGCGATGTGAACGCCAAAACATAAAAATATGGTGCTCTCTAAAAAGCGGTTACTATTGTTGCTATTGCTCTCTTCAATATCATCAGTGAAAAATTTTGGAGAGCAAGAGGATTAATGACTTCATTGTCAGAAATCCAGCATTAGCTAACAACATAGCCAGCAACTAAGATAGCAGCACAGTTTTTACCACAACAATGCTTCCTCTTCAATCGCCAGTTGAGAAACTGTTGAGAATGAAGATGCTGATCTCAGAAATGCATCCAGACAAAAAAAGTAACATACTAAGTATCTTATATTAGTTAATAGCTATGTAATGTGCACATTGCCCATTTAATTATAGAACTTTAAAAGTAATTGCACAATATGCTTTGTTTTTGTTATTGAGGCTCTTAATTACAGCACTGACCCCCATTAACATATGAAAAAAAAATTATGGTCCACACGTGTGACAAGGCACAATGATGAGTACTTTAGATCCTTAATTATACATTAAGCAAACACTGTAAAAAACATGGGAAAAGAACTTTATAGTAAGTTACCTGAAGAGATAAAAGTTATGGACAATACCGAATTAGCTCTAAGGTCAATAAAGGAATATTTAATGCTAAATACATTTTATACTCTGGAGGAATTAAATGTAGGGAAGAATAATAATAGATACAACTGTAACATATGATTAGCGTATAATTTTGTATTAGGTATTGTAAATGATTATATAGTTTCAAGAATTTGACGAATTCTCAGCATGCAAATATTTTCATGGATGAAGTAAATTGAACCTGAACATCTATAGAAAAGGAGAAATGAATATGGAAAATAAGGTATATTTCTATACTCGTTCCTCTCATCACTCTGGTTTTGCAGCAAAATTTTAGTTATGTAATTATGTATTTAAATAGCATCTGACTCTGAGGCAACTTTACGATTGCATCCTGTTACTTCAATACTGTGTAATTAATTTATATTTATTTACAGCCTCAAATAATCATCTAAGTATGTTTCGCTTTACTAATAATTTTATAATATATGAGGCTTGGAACTTTAATAGTGGCAATTACTTATTCACAAGTGATATAAAAGAGACAAATGTTATCAAGCTTTACTGTCCTTCAGAATAGTTGTCAGGATTGTTTACAACCCATAATCTGCAGCATGGAAGTCATAGAATACCCTTAGCAGTGCTGGTTCTGATAGTTTGAATGGAGTGGTCTATTGCCTGATGAATCTCTGGAACATTTCTGAAGGGAATGCCACGAACAGGTTCCTTCTGGATGGTAAAGCACTTCTCAGACCCATCGACGAAATAAATCACCCACAGCTTGCGTTGCATGTGTCCAAGCAATGTCATATCATAATCATTTCTGTATTTCCATCACATGCAGAACCCATTGTGATGCAATTTTTCTCATGCCCAGGCATTCCTTCAGAATGTGAAGCACAGTCGTATGCACTACTACGGTTTCTTGGGTGAGCTCATCAATTCAATGACGTTGATCATTGTCCAGTAATGCTGCTAGAGCATGCACATCTTCACTGATGCTAGGAGACCTGGCTGAGGCATGTCTGCCACATTTTGGTGTACTTTGTTGAAGGCTTTTACGCACCATCTCTGTATGGTAATGCAAATTCCCTGCAAGCTCTTGAAGACTGATGACACTGTTGTGTTGTACAACCTCTGGCATATTCAATCTTTATCCAACTCCATTGTTCTTGTTTTGAAAACATTGTGACAACAATGGACTGCAAGCTCACATGAAACTCTATTTCTCTTGTCAGTGCACATGCACGTGTTGTGGGAAGGGAGTGTCCAGTTGCTCAGAGGTAAGGTAGGTATGTAACCAACATGCTATCACTGTCAAGTGCATGTTGTTTAAGGACCTGTCGACAACTAGGTCATTAGGGCCCCATCACTGACAATTTAGGTTCCATTTCATAGCGACTTTGCAGCAATGTTGCCACTATTAAAGTTCCAATCCTTGTAGTATACAGGTAACAAACACAGATTCAAACTCCGGACCTCTTGAACAAGATGCAGACATGCTACCCCCACACTATACAACAAAAAACCACAACCACCACCTCGGGTGGAACTGGAAATGCCTTCTTCACATGTCTTCTCAGACTGCTGAGAGAAACTAGTACTAGCAAAGTAATGTGCTTCATCCAACGCTACTTCTTACTCTCATGAATTAAACAATGTCTTTTCAAATCTGATGATCGGGTACACCTCTTATCACAAGTTTTACACTGGTATGGTTTCTTACCATCATGAATTAAATTATGTACGTTCAAACTTGATGACCGAGTAAAGCTCTTATCACAAGTTTTACACTGGTATAGCCTCTTACCTTCATGAATTAAATAATGTCTTTTCAGATTTGACAACCGAATAAAGCCCTTATCACAAATTTTACATTGGTATTGCTTCTTACCCTCATGACTCAAATTATGTCTATTTAAATCTGATGTTTGAGTAAAGCTCTTATCACAAAGTTTACATTGGTGTGGCTTCTTACCTTCATGAAACAAGTAATGTTTTTTCAAATATGACGACTGAGAAAAGCTCTTATCACAAGTTTTACATGGGTGTGGCTTCTTACCTTCATGAACTAAGTAATGTCTTTTCAAATGTGACAACCGAGTAAAGTTCTTATCACAGAATTTACACATGTGTGGTCTTGCGATCCTATGAATCAAATTCTTTTGTTTCAAGTGTAAAGGCCTTATGCACATTTCCTCTCCCTCACTACATTTACCGGATTGTTCTGAGAGAACATCTTCTGCAGTTGGCATTTTGATGAGAACACTTTTACGACATTCATATTCAGGATAGAAGCTGGTCTCTCTTCCTGAAACTTCAGCAGCAATCAATGGTGATCTACCAGTGATAACACTGGAAATTCCTTCTGTACATAACCTGAAATGTTGGAGGATTTGACATTACCTAAGTACAATAATTAAATGATATAATCTGAAAATGCAATATCTGTTTATTAATAATAGGTACATAGTCAGCAATAAGCAACAACTATTATTGTAAATTACTATGCAAAGCAACCATGTTCTTCAGTACAACTGAACTAACTTTATCAATTCACATGTTAATTACATACATTCAAATGAAATCCTTGGATTGAAAGCTTCTCATGTTATGTTTCTATGACACTACAAAAAACAAACCGATAACAAAAAAAAAACACTTCTAAAATTTATGCACTACATGAATTTCAAATCCACAGAAGAAAAATAAAATCTTAAAAATAATTAATACAACCAAAATCTATTTCACAAGTTGCCGGTTTTGTAATAATTCACATTCAGTAACCCTTTTTGTCTTACAGCTTAAAAGCAATGCAGTACTTTGCTTATTCAAAGTGAAGGGTGCTCCAAAATTTTTCAGACAAAATACAAATATAAATTATATTATTTGTCATGAAAATATACTTAACATAAAATATTGAAACCAATACTGTCCAGAGAAATACAAATAACAAAAGTAAGAAAACATTTTTATGCAAAGAAGAGGTGCCAGATTTTCTTCTAAATCTTTATGTAAATCGTTCAAACATCCTGAAACTTAACACTAAGTTTGGAATTTATCTGAATTTCATTTTTAAGTTATGCCTCTGAGGCATTTCTGTTAGAATATATTTTTACCAGACATTTTTGGAAAAGGCCACAACAAAAACAATAGAGAGTGCTAGTACTACAGCAGCACGTTTTGTAGAGAATAATGACTGGCTACAAGTGAAAATTTCCTGTCAAAAAATCTAGTCTAAAACTACTGAGAAGCAAAGAGAAGAACAATTTATTATTCAACTCCAAGCATTAGACACACATAATAAGTTGATATCCATTTGACTTTTCTGTTTTGAATTCAATACCACTTCTCCTTAAGGCGTTCAGAAATTCCACAACATTCAGTACTGCTCACAAAGTAGCATTTATATTTGTAAATATAATATCAAAAGGTGTGACATTCTAAGAATTACTGATATATTGCATTATATTACAAAGTACTGGGACAAGACAAAAAGAGCCACAAATGACGGTCAACCCAGGATTATGCTTTGTTTCGTTAACATCTCCAGCATACAGCCCAGCACTGCAATCTATGTCCTGCCCTGCCTGGCAAAGATGAAGAAATAAATGTCTCACTGTATCAGTCAATGCCTACAAGACACAGCAAGGTGGTTGACTATACACATACAAGGATTTGGTTATGCTGTCAAGTACTCTAAACAAAACACTGGACTACTTTTACTTCCCTGCGTACACACAGGAATAACAGCAGAGGTATTAGCAAAGGGGGCAGATTTAGAAGAATATCAGGCAGGCCTCAGGTATGGGAGAACAACTAGCATATCCATGATTCAAATGATAGTGCTAAAAAGGGAGCAAGAATACATAGGTTTTAATGAATGTTTAGAAAGCCTTTTATAGTACACACAGAGAAGCATTAATGTTGAAATTATATGGAGAAAGGGTAGACAAGAGGATTCGTAAAGATGATTAAAGGAATTTATTAAGGTGTAAAATTTTATTATATACGAAAACAAAGGCATAGATTTAAGCTCAATACCATTTACAGGTCGCACGTTACTTCTTGACGAATGAAAATTTTATATGCAAGGTTGAATGCGAGTCACTTACTCAGCTTTTGCGGGAACGTTGGCATCAAAAGAGAGGAGGTACAGTCTGCAGTGAGATGACACAAATGCTTCTGAGCTGAAGTAGTACAACACTACAAATCAATTTATCACACTTCCAGTAATATCAGCCACACGTATTATACACTATACCTCTATAACTGTTTCCACTTAACTTTATTGCATTTCTTCTATTCCCGACATTTCTCCCTCGTCTTCTTCCTCGTCTGAATTACTGTTATTTTCGTTGCATGCATACATCTGTACCGCACAAAACTTTTGCAGTCGACTGTATACACAAGCGCGACAGAGGAAAACAGAGGTGTCTGTTATTGTAGCATAAACATTTGCTGACCTATCTTCCTTTCATAGAAGTTTGAAAACAGTGTTGTTGTAATTAATTTAATTTAAAAGGTGAGTTAATTAATAACACTGAACAACACTTACAACATATTTTTCCGGGACGCGTTTCGAAGGTTAACTTTCCTCCATTATTGTCCGGCTGATAATGGAGGAAAGTTAACCTTTGAAACGCGTACCGGAAAAATATGTTGTAAGTGTTGTTCAGTGTTATTAATTAACTCACCTTTTAAATTAAATTTGCTGACCTGTTTATTAAGGGTAGGCCTACTCACTGGATTTCTGTTCAAGGTCATTCGTCAAGAACAAACGCGCAACCTATACTTAGAAAATAGCACAAAATAATATGTATTACTCCACTATAATGAACAAAGCTGGTTAACCACACTACACTCAAAAGTTTTTGAAACACCCTTGGTTCCCTGAGATAGGTATTATGACATCATTCAAAGTTAAATTTAGATATTTAACAAAGGAACCCATAGAAACATTAATCCATTTCATTATGCTACCCTCATTTCCTGAAAGAAGTATATTTTGAAGTCAAAGCTTGATGCCCCTTATAGGGACACTTTCCCAAAAGTTTTGTTATGAATACAGCAGAGTTGTTTAATGCACCAAATGTCATTCATGTAAGCTAACAAATGCTGTTTAGGCAGTCAGAAGTAAGTTAGGTCATCAGCAAGGACAACATTGACATTGTGGTGTGTGTAGTTTCGAAGTTAAAATGAGTAAAAGCAGTGAGCTTTCAACAGAAAAACATGCAGCTATAGTTAGTTTATGCAAAGCAGGTTATATCTAGCATGAAATAGTGAAACAATAGCTGTTTCCTCGGGAAGTGTCCATTATACTGTGGCAAGATATTTTCATACAAATACTAACAAGAAGGTGATCGCAAGGGAAGGCCTAAAGTTACTTCGAAATCTGAAGACAAATAGAAGTAGAAAACGTGAGCACTTCAAAACTGTACCCATAATGGCAGCGAAATCAACCAGTTGAAGAATGAACCTGTGAGTGTGACAGTAAAAAGAAGGCTTCTGGATGCTGGCTTAAGGGTACAAGGTAGTCTGAACATACAGAAATTACACTATAGTGAGTTGAACTACTATTGCTATTAAAGTTCCAATGGCATTTCTTGAATGTTTTTTCAATTTCATGAATGATGACAATTATTTCAAGTGGTTATTTGCATTGATGGCTTATGTGGCAGAGTCCATAAAAATTATTTCATCTAGCAGAAAAATAATAAAATGTACTCTTAAAACAGGTGAATACATGTGTCTTTTTATCTGACACTATTTCCAATACAGAATTACACTTTTGCATGCCTGTTCTTAGTATATTAAGCTGAACCTCAATTATTTATCTATATCAGCTTACTACAAATTTTGAGACAGAATGCATATTATCAAATTATTATCATCATTACTACTACTACCACCCCCGCCGCCGCCACCACCGCCACCGCTACCAGTAGGATGATGATTATTATTATTATTATTGTTGTTGTTGTTACTATTATCATTATAATTATCATTATTATCATTATCAGTATTATCATTACTATTATTATTATCATCATTATTATCACTATCATTATTATCATCATTATTATATTACTATTATATATTATTACTCTTATTATGACTATTATTATTATTATTATTATTATTATTATTGTTGTTGTTGTTGTTGTTGTTGTTCTTGTTCTTCTCCTTGTTATTGTTGTTTTTATCATTATCATTGTTATTGTTATTATTCTTATTATTATTGTGGTTCAGAAAGTTCAAATATATGTTAAGTGCACGTACTGAAAATTTTAGCTTTTTATCTCTCATAATTTCTGAGGAAAAGGTTCATGATTTCACATGTTTTAAGAGTAAAGCTTATTTTTCTGCTTGATGAAATAATTTTAGGACTCAATCAGGTAAGTTAACAATACAAATAACCACTTGAAATAACTTCCATGATTTATGGAATAATTCATATCAATTTCAGGAAAAATCAGTGAGAACTTTAACAGCAGTGATACTTTAATTCATTAAGGTGTAATATCTGTATGTTCAGACTACCTTGTCCACTTAAAGGGATGTATTGCTGCTAAGAAACCATTACTGAGAACTCCCAATCCGTGGGCAAAAATCATGTGAAGTGGACTGCTGATCAGTGGCAGAAGTGTTATTTATTGACAAATCGCACTTTGAACTCTGGCACGAAACGTTGCAGGTTTGTCAAACATATGAAAGGAGAACACATGAAATCTCAGTGCATATCCCCGATAGTGAAGATGGAGGTGGTTCAGTGATGATCTGGAGTAGTTTTGTAGGCAATATGAGAATGTAAACATAGAGGGAATAATGAAAAAAGAGCAACACCATTCTGCAGCCCCACACAAAACGTTCTGGATTGTGTTTAATTGACAATGGTCAAACTGCAACAAGGATAACGATCCCAAACATTCATCTTTGCTATGCAGAAAGTATTTGGAACAATTAGAAAAGAGGGAAGAACTGAAAAACATGATATGAGCTCCTCAAAACCCCAATTGCAGCCCATCAAAATTATTTGGGATCATTTGGACACAGATCAGAAAGACATGTGAGTAATTTAAATGAACTTGGGCCATTTAAAAATGGTATGGAAAGAAATATCTGAAGGAACATCAAGAGACTTGATAGCAATGATGCCCAGATGTGCAAAGCAGTGATCAAAGCCTAAGGAGGTTACTTTGAAAACAGTGAACTCTACAATATAGTGACTATGTTTTATATCATTGAACTGATATCCATGAAAGAGAACATAATTTCAATAAATCCTGATATTAAGGAGTGTTCAAAAACTTTTAACTGGTAGTGTAAATGCAGATGATACAGTGGTGGGGACAAACACAGTAACAGGTTTACAAAAAACCATGAACAGCATAAATTTTGCATAGCATGGCAAATAACAATAAATGCAGAGAAATAAAATATAGTAGTATTCAAAAACATAAAAAATTAGGAAAGATGAGCAATAGCATTTAAGCAATAAGAGATTGGAGGTAGTGAAAGAGTTTAATTACTTGCAAATAGAATTGAGCAGCATTGGTGTATGGGACATATGCAGTAAAACTGTGATGTGTTCTACACAATGAGTTTCACTAACTGTGCTTACGAACTCTAATTACTATATCTTCTTCGTGTTAGTTGACAAACATTTGCAGAAATTAACTTACTGTTTATCTTCTTGTAGATACAAGGAGAATATGGGAATATGGTAGGCTTTGAGCGATAATCAAATCTTTTAAAGATTTCAAATTCCACTCTTTTTGCACAGTTAACATATTAAAAAATTATTAACAATGTTCCATTTGACAATAATAAAAGTTCTTCAAAACTCACACAAATAACATGCAATATCTCCAAAATGGTCCACTCTACAAAAAAATTTATTTAGACCTAAATGGTGTATTTTAGCAAGATCTAAATTTGTTTTATGATAAGATTTGGTCTATCTCTTACAGTTTACCAGTGATGCAAAAATCATCCAGCATAAATAGGACTGCATGGGCTATAGACAGAAAGATATACATTTCATTTGTCATAAAACTATCTCAGACAAATTTTATTTTTTTATTTATTCATTCAGTTCAATACAGTGGAATACACAATTGAACCATATCAATGACATTTTAATCAAAATTGTTACAGCCATTTTCAAGAAAATCAAAATAATTGAAAAATTTTCCATGTAAAGGGTAGTTTAGGTGGAAGAATTATCTTCGTGTCACATCCTTTGAGGACATTAAACTTAAATACCAAATTTGATTTTTAACCAACTTTTCGTTTTTGAGGTACACTGTCCACAGACTGACACACGCAGACCTTTTCCTAAGAATGCTTTTTATGCATTCAGGGGCCTCAAAACATATATTTCCGGTGAAATCTCGACATTGAATTTTTGGGTGGAATACAATACTTCCTCTACTTTACTATATGTAGTAGAGAAAGTAAGAAGCACTAGCAAAAGGGATGGCAGTTAGGATGGGGTTAAGAATATTTAAGTTGAAATTACCAGATGACAATAAATTGTAATTTTTTAACTACTAGTGGAATCTAGAATGACAAATGTAATAAAAATTTGGGAGATAACAGAAGCAAACAGAAGAGAGCCTCTAGATTGTTTTGCAACAAAGTACTAGGATTAACAAACTCGGCATCAGAAGTAGAGGGATGAACAGATAGGAGTAAGACAGTAACAGAAGGCATTATGAAATATTAGAAAAGATGCACAAAAAGAGGAACCGAGGACATAAGATTGTGTATAAACCAACACAAAATAAGTGGTGTGAAATGTGATAGGAAAAACCTAAACAGGATATGAATGAAGATGTATGGAAACTAGAGGAAAGAAATGGGAAAGTAGTAAGGAATAGAAAGGATATACCAAGACCAGAAATATGAGAAACAACAGATATGAAAAATCTTGGGAGCAGTATAGCTTAAAATTCTTTCTTTGAGGAGCCAATAATATGCCACTTCATTGGAGAAAGTTAAGCTTGAAAACAGAACACTATGTCTAAAAGTAGTTTGGTATTGTTGTACCTCTTCACTGGTGGAATTAAAAAGAATGTGACGTATTGCACTCACATGATTTTCTCTACTCATGCTTATGGAAACTTTTTATAAATCTAAATTCTTTTATCTATTTAACGTTAATTGTGATAAACATTTGAAAAAATGGATTTATGACATATTTCCTTATATGTAGGAACAACTGATATAGGGGGATATGCTAAGCTTAAGTGATACCCAAATCTTTTTAAGAGCCAATTGCTATGTGATGTCTTTTAAATTCCATTTTCTCAACATGAACAGAAATGAACAACTATATAACAGCTTCCCATTTGTCAAAAATACAACTATTAGAAACTGAAATAACATTCATGAAATATCTCAAATGATTATACTAGAAGGATTATTTGACGTAAACCATGTGTTTTAATAAGATCTAACTTATTAAAGACCTTTTTACACCAAAAACTTAGAGAACCTAAAAAATGAATAAGAGTTGGGAAGAAATTTAGCTGAAGCAAAGAATGATCAGGAGAACATGCTTAACTGGAAAAACAAAGCAGTAATTGTTTAAAAAAGCAGCATTAATTGCTAAAACGAATTCCTTTAATACATTTATTGTAAATATTGATTATAGAAAAGACACTTAAAAAGTCCACACTTATATGTTAAATATTAAAAAAGAAACAGTTCCAAAACATCAAATGCATTTAACTCAACTTTTAAACCACCAAAACTCTGAGCATATAAAAAAGGAAAAAATCCTAAACAAAGAAATCAAATCAAACAAAAACAAGTATATTCCATATTTAACCTCAACAGATGAAATATTTTCGTGAGACTTTAATATTATTGAACTTAATACAGCAATTAAAAATTCATCCAATCATAAAGCTCCAAGCCGACAGAATTCATCCAGAATTTATAGAAAAATTGGGATATCAAGGAAGAAACATATTGCTCAACTTATACAATCACCTGGAAAACTTCTGTTCCAGCTATCTGGGAAAAAGCCATCATAATTCCAATGCAAAAATCCAGGCAAACCATCAGATAATATCAAGAGTTACAGACCCATATCTTTAACTAGTATCCTGGCAGAAATCATGAAAAGAATGATTTCACCTCACCTAAATTGGGACCTCGAACAACATAACCTTTTGTCCCCTTGTCAAGCGGGTTTTAGGAAAGAATCATTCAACAAATAAACAGCTAATCAGTCAGGATATCAAAGGCTTTAACAAAAATCAAAATACTTAGCTGCATTTATCAACTTAAATCAGCATACGACAATGTTTGGAGATACGACCTCATTACGAAGCTACAACAAATTGGAATCAGCCATAACATGCTTTGTTGGCTTTCAGAGTTCATCACCAAAAGGTATGGTGACATCCTACGGCTCTGCAATGTCAAAATATAAGGAAAAAAATCTTGGATTACTCCAAGAAGCTGTACTTAGTACTATTTCATTTAATATGTATATAAACGATCTTCCAGAAAAGATAAAACAATGGCATTAAAACTGCATTACAAGCTGATGATTTAGTAATCTGGAATTCTAAGAATTCACAAGAGACTGAAGATCTAATTTCATCACTTCAAAACTCCTTATTCAAAATCAAATATTGGTACAAAAACAACTTTATGCAAGTTAATACTGATAAAAGCAACTTTCAATTCTTTTCGTTAATAAATAAATCAGGCAATATCTCCTTATCATACAATAATACCCTGTTACCTAGAACTGAAAATGCACGATACCTTGGTATACTTTTTGACGAAAAACTAACATGGAAAAATCCCATTAAAAATATGAAGGATAAAGCCACCAGATGGTAAATGTTATTCAGTTATGCCAACTTACTGTTGGTTCTACCTCTCAGATAAAGCCACCAATGACTTTAAATATTAAAACGTCTAGCTGGAACAAAATAGGGATGTTCAAAAAATACTCAGTTCAACATACAACATGTACATAAAACTAACTCACAAGTATAGTGGTGAACTTCTTATAACTGCATCCCCCTCAACCTTAGCAGTACTTCCAACATACTCAAAATGAAGCTCTCAGATTAATAACTGGAGCAATTAAAACCACTCCAATTATAGCATTACAAGCCGTAACATGCAATAAATCTATCACAATGGATCTCGAAGAACAAGTTATTTTAACCTATGAATAAATTATGGGACTACCCAATAATAACAATTGGGAAAAATGCCATAATTCTATCAATACTTTAAAAACTCAAAAGATGTGATACAGGGAGTACAAGAATTGTACAACAATATAAATTACCCATCTGAAATAGAACCATTCACACGTATCAATAATCTATTGAATATCTTAGAAGTGAACCATCATCTGGATCTACTTAAAAATTTTACAAACACATGTCACTCCTACAGAAGCTAAACAACATGCCCATCTATACCAATGGCTCCCTTTTCAGTCAAGATAGAGGTGCAGGTGCCACTTGCAAGTTATTCTCCTTTTATGAACATATTGGAGACAATTCCACCAACTTTGATGGAGAAATTGATGCTATGTATCATTACAAAATTTACTTATTATACAATACAAATTTACCAATATAGTCATATCTGATTCCAAAGCTGCAATTCAAGCTATAATATCAACAGATTATCCAAAAACTGCAAAAATACATGAAATACAAATATATTGTGACTTTTGGTGGGTGTAAAGTAAAGAAGAGAGATGTAGTCGAGATAAAGAAACACTTTTATTTCCGTAAACAGTAACTTTGTACATTCGTTGCAACAGCAAGAAAGTCTTTTCCGATTCTCCAACAGCACGGCTCCGAATTTTTAACACAAAGAACTGTCCCTTCTCCGTCGGCACGACTCCTCAACGCTTCACATACGTCTGTCCTCTCCGTCGGCACGACTACTCAACGCTTCACATACGTCTGACTTTTCCGTCGGCACGACTACTCAACGCTTCACATACGTCTGTCTCTCCTTCTCGCACATTACCGCTATTTATACCTCCCAGGCACTGTTCTGGAAGCTTCGGGAAAGTTCAGTTATTGCGGTGAAATACAAAGCAGACAATTCCAGAAGCCTCTACCCCTTTCTCTCTTTCGGCAAGCGCCCAACAATGCGGCCATTCTCTGTCTCTTTCCTTCGGCTCCTTTGCGGTAGTGCCGACAATAATGCGATGGGTGACACTGCTGTTGTCGGCAATTAGATGCGGCGGGCGCGGTGACACTGCTCCCTCCTCAGAGCTGGTCGTCCCGACCAGCACTTACACTGCGGCATCTCCCTTGCGCCCCGGTGGACTAACCCATCGAACCTCTTCTCCAGGAGGCACAATCCTAGGTATCGCTGTTGGATAGTGTCCCTTGGTCCGGGTAGGACGATGTATGCCATCCTGCTTCGAAATTCTGCAACAGTACCGCCGGTCTTGCGATCCCTCGTCCAGTTGCTCTTCTTCCTGGTGTGTTGACGGGCCATCCTGCGCACTTGGAAACGGCTCACTGGGTACCATGTCCGCCGACCTCTCTGGCGCACCTTCGCAGCCACCTTGCTTCCGATGGGTCCGGCAACAAATCCCGCCACATCCGCGCGAGTCGCGTCCACCGCTGCACTCGTGTTCACTCGTGCTCGGCACGGCCTCTCCTGTATCCTGCCGTCCACGATGATGTCCGCCATTCTTCCGTTCATGGCACTATGCGTCAGGTGATTGGATGGCTCCGACGGTCTCCCCATGTCCCACGCCAAGTCGGTTCTCGCGTGTTGCTCGTTTGCTTGTGCGCTTCCCTACTGATCGTCCTCCACGTCATATCCTAGTTGATTACGTACCCGACACACTCCTCCAGAGGATCCTCGACGACGTCCCTGAACTGCCCCTTTGTCTTCCCCGAGACGTATACTTTCGTTATCTGAAACGGGTGCAACTGTCGCCTCGGCCACTAGGTGCTCCCTCCCCGGGTCCGCGCTATTCCCTCTGCCCCTGGCATCCAGTACCTTGACGCTCTCGTCAATTCTTACTACCAGGGCGCCAAGACGTTCCCCGTCGTCCTCCACGACGTCCACATGCTGGCAGAGGTCTTCCACCTTTTCGCCGAGTTCTTCCACGTCTTCCATCACGCCAGTCAGTTCGCCGAGTTGTTCCACGACTTCCGTCACGCCAATCAGTTCGCCGAGTTGTTCCACGTCTTCCGTCACGCTAATCAGTTCGCCGAGTTGTTCCACGTCTTCCGTCACGCCAATCAGTTCGCCGAGTTGTTCCACGTCTTCCCTCACATCTGAAACGGGCGCAACTGTCGCCTCGGCCACTAGGTGCTCCCTCCCCGGGTCCGCGCTATTCCGTCTGCCCCTGGCATCCAGTACTTTGACGCTCTCGTCAACTCTTACTACCAGGGCGCCAAGACGTTCCCCGTCGTCCTCCACGACGTCCACGTGCTGGCAGAGGTCTTCCACCTTTTCGCCGAGTTCTTCCACGTCTTCCGTCACGCCAATCAGTTCGCCGTCAATTTTCGCCAATAGCTCCGTCTTCATCTCTTTCAGCTCGGCAGCGAGGATGTCGTTTCTCGTCTTCATTTTGGCAACGAGGTTGTTGTTTGCCGTCTTCATCTCTTTCAGCTAGGCAGCGAGGTTGTCGTTTAACGTTTCCATTTTGGTAGCGAGGTTGTCGTTTGCCGTCTTCATTTCGGCGAATAATTCTTTCATTGCCATCATCCTGGTTTCCGAATCTCCCTCCATCTTGGTTCTAACGTTGCAACTTCTAACGACGATGTAACGAAACTAGAAGCAATTCGACGAATCCCACTTCTGACACCAGTGTGACTTTTTTTGGTGTGAAGTAAAGAGTAAAGATGTAGTCGAGATAAAGAAACACTTTTATTTCCGTAAACAGTAACTTTGTACACTCGTTGCAACAGCAAGAATGTCTTTTCCGATTCTCCAACAGCACGGCTCCGAATTTTTAACACAAAGAACTGTCCCTTCTCCGTCGGCACGACTCCTCAACGCTTCACATACGTCTGTCCTCTCCGTCGGCACGACTACTCAACGCTTCACATACGTCTGACTTTTCCGTCGGCACGACAACTCAACGCTTCACATACGTCTGTCTCTCCTTCTCACACATTACCGCTATTTATATCTCCCAGGCACTGTTCTGGAAGCTTCGGGAAAGTTCAGTTATTGCGGTGAAATACAAAGCAGACAATTCCAGAAGCCTCTACCCCTTTCTCTCTTTCGGCAAGCGCCCAACAATGCGGACATTCTCTGTCTCTTTCCTTCGGCTCCTTTGCGGTAGTGCCGACAATAATGCGATGGGTGACACTGCTGTTGTCGGCAATTAGATGCGGCGGGCGCGGTGACAATATTAATCCAATTACAAAAATTCCATATCATACTTTCCAATGGATTGCAGCTCATTGTGGAAAAACTGGCAATGAACAAGCAGACTTGTTAGCAAAGAAAGGATCCAAAATTATTTATAAACTAGAACAAAAATCTCAACTGACAAGAAATGAAGAAAAAAAAATTCAGTCAATCCCAAACTCTCCAACAAAATCAACTGTCACTTTTTCATCTTCTCATTCTCAGTAAACATCTATACAAAATACGATTAGTAACCTCTCCCCTATGCATGTTGTGCACCAAAGGATTTGGATAAAAAGCATCCAGCAGTATGTGAAGATCTAACAATCCAAGAAGATTTAATCTCCAAATATTAAGCCAGGCAGAGAATGGTTTTATTAACTCCAGGGCATTAGACACACACATTTATTAAAGTTGCACACATGTAAAAGTCAGTTCTAAAAAAGGGAAATCTACAATAATAGTTAAAACACCATGCCAGCAACAATTTAAAAAAGGAGAAATACACATAAGAGAAACACAGAGAAAATAAAGAAGGAATAACAGAGGAAGTATCTTAGAACTTGTGTTACACATATTATTTCACCATTGAGAGCTTTAAAGTAACAAAAAACAAACAAAAAGCATACAGGTGTTCTAATAAAAATTATAAAATATGTTCTCATTTGTACAAATGCACGAACACAATGAGAAATATGCTATAACATAAATGTAAGAGTTATATAAGAATTAAGGGAAAATATCACACAAGAAGCATGTCTCTAACAGAACTATAGACAAGAGATAAATCTTACCTTGAACATGTTTCTGGAGGAAAGTCTTCATCCTGCAATAGAAGAATTCAAACATACAGTTCCACAGTCATCTATATAGTGCAAGTTAAATGTCCTGCATAGCATATTTATCTGTTAAAGCACCATGTTTGTTTTCAAATTGGACTATAATAGATGCATGGAAATGAAAATCTGACCTTTCAATGTAATAGAGCCCAGTCAAACCAAGCAATGGGGAAAGAATTTAGACGTAGATACATTGTTTGACTTATCAGTACTGGCTACAGGAAAGTATAATAATATATAACTCAGTAAGGCATTTTGGCAAATTAAGACAAAAATGGTGATCTTCTGAGATACAATGGTATGGAAGACGAAACAAATAAAGCGGGTTCTTCTTTGCCAATAACCTGCCTGTTGAGGATATAACAACACCTACCCAGTCCTATATGGTCATGCTGTCTCCCCATATGCCTTAACAAGACTTTCATGACATGTCATGCTGCACAAACATAGGCACACTGAATTTTCATCCAAGATCACTATTTCTGCTTTGTAAATATGGTGAAATATAACAGCTCAGAGTAGTATTTAAAAGGAGATTAACTTCCTCTCTCTATAGTGGATGCACTGTGAGCCTGATGGAAGAGTCCACTTTTTGGAAGGGAACTCATAGACTAACATGTAGGTAGTAAAAGTGACAACAAATAATTCCCTCTAGTTTCACTTCCACAGCAATGTTGCCATTATTTTTGTTACACCTCACATATAAAGGACATTGTATTCCATTTAAATTATAGGGTATCAGAAGAACCAAAAGTGGATATGAATATATAATTGGTTTTCCTAAGCATTCAGATACCTACACATTATACTATATATACTGAGTATAGAGAGAATATACACTGAGAAGAGTCTTTCTCCACCCGCTAGAAATCTTGGAGAACATTCCACTCATGTTGATAATTTCACCATTACTAAATCACATTTTTCCAACAAGATGCCCTCAGAAAGATATTTACAGAAATTGTAACAATGTGTAGTTAAGGATAGTTGCCATAGTTATCTTATCCAATTTCACTTAGACATATTTTTTATCCTTCACTGCAAGTATGACTGATATATTTTTCTTTCCTTTTAGGTTCTATAATTCTAACGGATAGAAGGAGAGACATTAACCTCACTCCTAATTTGGATGCGTAGATGTGCAATCTAAAATGAGCTTCAGTGATATGGATGTGTGTAGAGATGTCACAAATAAAATGGGGTACTGAGCCAGCAAGAAGACAGAGCAGACGTTTTCTGAGATTGCTCCCTTGAGAGGAAAAAGGATGCAAAGAACATACCCGGCAAAGATACTGTAGAAGAAGTCATGGCAGAACTGGGAGAAATAGGAAAAATACTAGCAATGGAGAAGAGTACAGAAGTAAACAGAAGAGAATTAGTTGATAAAGAAGAAGAGATACTTAAAAATGCAGAAATTCTAAAGGAAGAATTAGAAAACATCAAAGGAAAAATGGGAGGACAAAAGTAGGAAGCGTAACTTGGTGTTCGTTAGAATAGGAGAGAGGACTGACATCGATTCAAAGCAAGAGGTAAAGGAACTTCTGGAGAAGAAGCTACAGGTAAACCCTAGGAACTATGAAATACAAGAAGCATTTAGATTCGGGAGAAGAAATGGAAGAAGAAACACTCTATTATTGGTGCCGAACAAGAAAGGTACTGACAGTTGGCAGTGAACAATAGGCAATGTTGCCGCTTATCACGCCACGTGGAGAGTGTGCTGGCATTATGTGCAAGAAGACGGATTGCGTTTGGAATGTAGCGCAGGTATAATTTATATTTGTATTCGAAAATAGTAAAATAGTTCATCTATGTGCAAAGGATGGAAAATGGAAGTATTATATCACTGCAAAGGTTAATGTTAACAAAAGAAACATACCTGTGGAATTTTAATGCTGACATCTGAATTGCTTGCATTATTGCTGTTGTTACTGGAATTAACTGCGGAAATGACAAACTGTTCTATCCTTGCTTTTAAGACTCCATTTTCCCATGTGGCAGTTATTATGCCCTTTGTATCGGTAACCACTTGTTCATAGTTTTCAGCTTTTTATTGATGTAGCTTTATTACACACAACACAGTGAAATCTTTGTTGTTTCACACAATGTAACCCTTTACTTCCGTCCAAATTAAATCGTAGTACACCAGGAAAGGGCAACACCAAACAATTTTGCAACCATGTTCTTCAGCAATACCATCAACTGCATAATCCTTTAATTGGGAAATGTACCTTACCAAACACAATTTCAGTCACTTCCCGAGTACGTAAGCTTTTTTTTTGTTTGGCTACCCGTCTTTGTCAATATTTTTGGACATAATTATTTATTAAAAGAGTGAGACAGTTGTAAATGTTCACAACATACGGACAGATACACAGATTCAGACATACATAAATACAAGGCAAATAACCACAATAAATAGAATGATGCAAACAAATTTGTCAGCACACACACAATCTCTGATACAAACTTTGCAAGCTGGAGCTGGAGGGAGACGTTATATATATTGCAGGGAAAACAAGATAAGACGCGGCGGCGCTGTGGCCGAGCGGTTAGCGCGCTCGCCTACCACCTAGGCGGCCCGGGTTCGATCCCAGGGACCCGCATGTGGTATTCGTGGTGGACGAAGCGGCGTCAGGGCGGGTTTTCTCCGGGTTCTCCGGTTTCCCCCGCCATCTCTTTCCACCGGTGCTCCATCTTCATTCCATGTATCATCAGTGTCACCGCCTGCGGTGCCGTAGTAGTTAAAGCGGGCGTTAAACACTACAACAACAACAAGATAAGATGCACAGCTTATGTTACTGCTAGATTGCAGGTTAGGCACATATTAATCACATGTTAAATATCGACAACATTGGTTTAGCATTTAACGTTGCCATGGAAACATCTTAGCTCTAATTGGTTGCTCTTTTCATTACCATGGCGATCGCCATGATGCATCCATCTCCTCCTGTTCATTTAGACCCTTCCACCACTGTTAATCCCTTCTTATTTGGCGCCAAGATCAGTAAAATTTACAAGTACATATACAACTTATACTGAAACAGGCAAAATTACTGAAAAGAACAAACATCTTTATCAACAAAGACTTATCATATGACAAAAGGCAGCAAATGAAGAAATTAATAGAACAGAGAAGGCGAACAAAAGGTCAGGGGAAGCAGGCATATATTTGATTTTAAATTATGAACAGATGGACAAAATATAGAGGAAAAGAATGAACTAATGGACACTGCAGTGGAAAATCATGAAGACACAAGACCTGAAACACAGAAAGCTAAGTCATCTTGTCATGTTTCAAAGAATTGCTGAGAAGGGGAAAGCATTACCCCAAGGACAGCTGTGAGAGGAAAACAAGAGGGAGAGAAGGGGAAATTAGCAAGTGATGAGGTGACCGAGAGGAAGAAAGAACATATGATTGGTTGTAGCAATTCCACAGGGAATAAAGATGGTGGTGTCAAACTAGTAAGCGACAAAGGAGCAATTTCAAAGTTATATGGAAATAAACAGATAGAACAAGAAGATGTGGGGTTCAACCACATAGAATGGGAGGACAGGGAAACAGATTTTACATATGTGGGTAGATTGGAATGGGAGAAGGTTGACCAGAAAAAGCCAGCACAAATTTCGAAAGATATTAACTTAAACAGGTGGATTTTGAATAATGTTATAATATATAGGAAGCCAAAAGGAGAGGAAAATGGTGATCAGTGCCATGTGACATGGAAGAGAAAGTGATTAAATGAAATGGTTCAGGGTTGGAAGAAGCGCGGGAAACAAAAGTTTAGGAATAAAGCCAAGTAGGTATTATAAATGAAAATGGAGCGAGGAAAAGAATATGGAAGTGAAAGAAAAAAGAAGAAAGTGAACAAATGAGGTGCAGAAAATTATTAGTAAACGATTATGAAACATTGGAAAAAGAGGCGGAAAACTATATTTTAGATTCAAATGGGTTATTTAAATAGTAATGAGCTCAGGAAAAGGAAAGCATAAGAGAATATGGTGAAAATAAGTGAATTAAAAGAAAAAGACAAGTTTAACTAAGGCTAATAAATTGTTGTTAGCTAATGCTGGATTTCTGATAATGAAGTCATTAATCCTCTTGCTCTCCAATATCGAAGAGAACAATAGCAGTAATAGCCACCGCTTTTCAGAGAGTAGCATATTTTTATGTTTTGGCGGTCACATCACTCTCTCGCAACCCCCAGAATGCCTGGAGAACCACACCTGTCGTTGATTTACAGGTCTCACCGACCTGACTGGGAGAGTTATCAAAATAAATGCACGGACCATATCTTCTGATTACCAATCAGAGGATGAATTACATGTCATGGCAGGTCAGCATGATAGAGGTTAAGAGTTTATAGAGAAATGGAAAGGTCTGAAAAATAAAGACTCCATAGCTTAGCATAGGGGTTGGTAGAGAATAAGAGATGACCAAGGGAAGGTCATAAGGTCAGATAGAAAAGCTACAGTGAGGAGGAAAACACCAGAAAGTGGAAGTAATGTTCTGCTCAGTTTGGGTACCTTGTGGTCGCCAACCACATATCCCCTAGATGGGGACCCCTGAGGGGGACTAATAGATTGTAGCTGAATAATAAATAGCACACATTAAATGTAGGGAACCTCAGAGGGCGGTCCGATGACAGAAGAGTCAGGGAGCTGAAGTTCATGGGCGACCCAAGATGTATATGCTCTAGTATTCAATAAATTCATTTCAATTCACAAGTAAAATGAACCTGAGTGATATAGACGTCCAATGTAAAATGAGCTGAGGTGATATAAATGCATAGATATCCAATGTAAAATCAGCCCATTGATATAAATATACATAGATCTCTGATGTAAAATGAGCCCAATTGATATAAATGTACATAGATACCCATCACAAAATAAGCCAAAGTGAGATGTCTACATGGACGCCCTATGTAAAATAGCTTAAGTGATACAGATGTCCAATGTAAAATGAGCCCAACAGATATAAATGTACACCGAAATGCACTGCAGGAAACATGCACAATATAGACGATCATGGGCCCAAATGACACCATCGACAGGCCATTAAACCCCACACACTCACTCACTAGATATACTGACACATGTGCAATACAGGTTTTCTAACCCATACTTTACTGCATGTTTTCTTTAATGCATGACTTTTCTCAGTATGCAGATGTCAAGCTGTTCATACCTAATGTTGTAACACCACATAAGTCAAGCATATTATATAGCTTTGTTACTGAATAATGTTTGTTAAATTTATTCATATACTTTTGAACGGGCTCAATTCCATTCACTGCAATACAGTCTGTAGGCATAATGTATTTGTTTCACATGTAGAGATCTTAAATCCAACTACAACTAAGCATTACATATGCTAAAATTAACAATTCTTTACTAAATAATCAATGGTTTCTTTCTCCTGAAAAATAATGCTTTGTGTCATTAAGCCCTTTCTTAAATGACTGATTAATTTATTGTGTGCCATGTGTTAGCTAAGCTACCAACAGAGAGCTAAGGAAAGTTAACTGACTTATTGCTAATAGGTGTTGAAACTTGGTAATACTCGACAAGAAACAGTACAAACTCTTTCAGCTCCAGAAATAGGATTTAAAGATACCTTTCTTGGCATTTTGTAATTAATACAGCATTATTTGTAGTTGATGTGTACTACACTTAATATCCTGTAATTCAGTTGTTTCATTACAGTATCATACAAAATAAAGAAATATAAAGGTTTGCTTTGCAAAACAGAACTTTGATTTGCAGGCTGATTTAAATACCTAGATCTATTTAATGGGTATCTACAAGTAGTCAATTTGAGATTTATGTGGCCATAAGGCAGTGGTTTAAAGCTTTATGACCGGGTTGTCTATTGCATTTGAATAACTGAATTTGCTTAAGGCTTCTTTTGTATTAAGGTAATTTTTTTCAAATGTTGTTGTTGGCTAATGCTGGATTTCTGACAATGAAGTCATTAATCCTCTTGCTCTCCAATATTTTTCACTGATGATATTGAAGAGAGCAAATAGGAGTAATAGTAACCGCTTTTTAGAGAGCACCATATTTTTATGTTTTGGCAGTCACATCGCTCTCTCACAACCCCCAGAATGTCTGGAGGACCATACCTGTCGTTGGACGGGTCTCACTGACCTGACCGGGAGAATTATCAAAATAAATTCACCGACCACATCCTCTGATCACCAATCACAGGACGTATTACATGCCATGCCATGACAGCATGTTGGGGTTAAGATTTTATAGAGAAATGGAGAGGTTGGAAAAATAAAGACTCCCTAGCCCTTGGGAACCCTAATAGCATTGGGGTCAGAAGAGAACAAGAGATGACCAAGGTAAGGTCAGATAGAAAAGTTACAGTGAGGAGCAAAACACCAGTAAGTGGAAGTAATGTTCTGCTCAGCTTGGGTACCTTGTGGTCGATATTCACATATCCCCTAGACGGAGACCCCTGAGTCAGAGTATGTGAGTGTGAGTGTCAGTGTGAGTGACGGGACAGAATGTAGGAATGAGTAAGCGCAGTGTGGCCAATGCATAATCGGGTTATTAGTACCTGGTCTCGCCGGGTTAGTGTTCTAATTGTTGTGGACAGGTTAGGTATTGAACAGATATCATGCAGTTTGCTGTTGGATGTAGCTGTCCAATCTGTCTTCCATCGGTGTAGGATAGTTCTTTTAAGATGCCGTAAATAGTCTTAATGTGGTAGCTTAAGCTTTGGTAAGTTTGAAGGATGCTTGGTAGCTTCTTTTGCGGCAGTGTTATTGGAGCTCTGAAAAACCTAATATTGTTCATGAACTATCCCTTCATGATTAAAAAATTGGTGTATGGTGCGCCATTAGTGGACAAAGAGTTATAGGCTAAATTTTTCATATGGCCAATCTTCCGATGAGAACAATTGAAAGTGTGTTTCAGGACAGAATTATTAGTAGAGATTTGTGGTCCCCTCAATCCCCCTTCCCACCCCCCTGTGATTTCTATCCCTGGAGTAACTTAAAACATAAGTAAAGTATACAGGACAAACCCACACACTGTGGAAGAATTAAAACAAAATAACCGCCAGAAATTGCCAGCATTTCTCAACATGAACTGTGACAAGTGATGGATTGTTTCCTAAAGAGGCGCCAAAAATGTATGGAAAACGACGGTGGCCAGCTTCAGCATCTCCTTTCATAAAGTTGGTAAGTGGCCATTAAAAGTAGCTTTAAAAATGTTGTATGGTTTCATTCGCACTTTTCTATGGTAGCGGAAGTTGGCAATGAGTGCCGAGGACATGGACAGGTAAAACACTGTGCAGCAGGTTCGTAAGTCTTATGCTCTCCCCATATAAGAACTGTATAAATATAAAAGACATAGTCATTTGTTGACATATTCTCACTACCACCTGAATCCTATGCTATTGACCATACTAACCCTCCTAGGTAGCAATAACCATAACATGAGCAGCAGATATACGAGGGCCATCCAGAAAGTAAGTCCCGATGACCGATAAAGAGAACAAAAACATCACTAAGTAACATCATCTACCTTTTATCATTGGAACAATTGCTTAACAGTTCATTTACTTACAGTAGAGGTCTGCTTGGGCCTAATTGGAAAAATTAAGCCAGGCTCGAGCCGAACTCAGGCTTGAAAATTAAGAGGTACAAAAACATTTATCATTTTTTTTTGGTTACAGATGTCAAAATTCCAAGAATAGCACAATTATTGCGGCATTTGTTTGCTAGGAATTTTATGTGTATTTTGCATGTATTCATTCTGTTTTGAAATATGGCATAACTCTATGGGGCAACTCTCCTCACTGCAGCTCACTATTTATAGTGCAAAAAGGACCTTTAAGGATAATGGGAAGAAGCAATTCAAGATCCTCATGCAGACCACTGTATAACAAATTTAGAACACCATCACTACTGTGCAGCTGTTTTTATTTTTAAAATATTATTTACAAAATTAATACTAAACAATGGAAGTAACTAGTATACTGTTAACAATGTGATTCATAACCACAGCACAAGACATAAAACAGACGTTCATGTACAGAGAAACAATACCACTACCCATAAAAATAATGTAATAAACTCAGGTATTACATTTTTCAATAAATTGCCTCTAATGAACAAAACCATATGCAAAGTATCAACATCTAAAATGGCAGTATTCGCATACTTACTTCATTACTCTGTTAATGAATAGATACCTAGAAACTTGAGAGGTAGAATTAGAACTGCAAACTTCAATGCCACATAGTCATCAGCATTAACACCACCATCATCACCATTATCACCATCATCACCACCATCATCACCATCATCACCACCACCATCATCACCATCACCATCATCATCACCATTATCACCATCAGCACCACCATCATAACCATCATCACCACCATCACCACCATCACCATCACTACTACCAGCACCACCATTATAACCATCATCACCATCACTACTACCACCACCACCATCACCACCATCAGCACCACCACCATCACCATCATCACCACCATCATCATCATTATCACTACTACCACCACCACCATCACCATCATAACCATCATCACCACCATCATCACCATCACTACTACCACCACCACCATCACCACTATCAGCACCACCATCAAAAACATCATCACCATCACTACTACCACCACCATCACCACCATCATCACCATCACCACCATCATCACCATCATAACTATCATCACCATCACTACTACCACCACCATCACCATCACTACCATCATCACCATTATCACCATCACCAACATCACCACCGTCACCACCACCATCACCAACATCATCACCATCACCACCATCATCACCACCATCACCACCACCATCATTTAGCATGTCTGCCTCACGTTCAAGAGGTCGCGAGTTCAAATCTCGCTTAGGGTAAGTTATCCGGGAAAGGCTTTTTCGAAGGTTTCCCCTACCCTGAGAAAACGAATGTCGGGTAACTTAAAGCTCCATGGATCTTGGGCTCATTTGAGCATCATTTCATTTCATTTCATTTCACTCATTCGTCCGATATGACACACTGTAGCTGACTATCAGATGCTTTAATATCGCAGATAATTTTGGTATGACTTCAACGAACGTTAAATATCTCACCACTTTCAAGAACTGTCATCACTATTGTCTACAATCATTTAAATATACTGTGTGACAATATTGTACCATTTTCAACAATCTCTTATCTTTTTCATTTATATTACAAAACTACACAATCAACAAACACTATCTGCAGTAGATTTCAACAAAACTTACCTTGTCATCACAAGCAACTGAAGTTTCTGTTTCAAGCCACCAAGGTTCTTCTTTAATTTCTATTTTGTTATCCATTTCATGATCACTGTTGTAGTAATTAGCCTTTAATACAGGATCCTGAGTAAGAAATTCTCTCTCTTTCTGTGAACCAAAATCTGAATCCAGTATCTGTTCCTCAATTTTTGTTTCTGTAACTATCTTGCTGTTGTTCCTGCATGTAACAGCTTCAAACTCAATCTGTTTTACAAAATGCTTGGTAAAATATTCTCTGTCTGGAAAACAAGTGTCTAATTTAATTTCCGTTTTGATGGTCATATCATAACCACTATCATCTGGAAGCACAGTGTTACTGTTTGACTTCACTGTAATAACTTTGTGAAAGAGTTCTCTCTCATTCTGTGAGGCTAAGTCATCTGAGAAGAAATCTTCATGTTTGATTTCCATTTTGGTATCCATTTCAAAACTGTTGTGCTGTTCTTAATTTCATTAGCAAGTCTGTGGAGAAGGAAACATGCATAGCATAAATATTTGAGTGGTAATGAGAAAGCTGATTTTCTTGCTAAAAGGGGTACCGGTAATGTGCAGAAATCTATAGTTAATCTACCATTTTATACAGCTAAAAGATTAGTCAACTCTGAATTCAAAAAAATTATTGCAAAATATTACTATGAAAAATCAAAAAAATAAAAGATGGAGACTACCAAAAATTCACACAGTAATTCCTGAGTATCCTCGAAAAGCAGCAGTTGCAACCTTCAGGTTGATTACAGGACATGATTGTCTGACAAAACATTTAAACAGAATTGGGATATATTCTTCACCACTCTGTCCTCTATGTGAACTGCAAGAGGAAATGGACCGAGACCACCTTCAAATATGCCCGGCCACTTCTAGTGCCCTATCCATCAGTGAAAAATATTGGAGAGCAAGAGGATTATTGACTTCATTGTCAGAAATCCAGCATTAGCTAACAACAGTTTTAAGTGTCAGTTCCTGAGCCTATCTAACACACATCCCCTGTCATCTTACAATAAACCTATTTCTTGGAAAATTGAAACTGAGTTAAAAAATACAATGCCATGTCTGGGATTCAAACCATGGATCTTTGCCTGTCTATATCAATGCTATTGCAACTCCATATACTATGCTGAGATACCTGTGCCAGAATTAAACAATCCCATCTGATAGTTAACCTCTCTAACACGAGTTAAATCTTAAAGGCAACTTGCATGACTGACAATCATAAAGTTACTGAATGATCTGAAAATTGTTTTTTCACATCAGTCAGAAGTAAGCTAAAAATTAACTTCAATATTGGTTAACTATAAAGCACCTGTAACATTACAAGTCATATTTGAGGTGTGACATCTTTTTATTTGATATCAAGTTTAGTGCAATACTTACATGAGGTTTAATGCATGAATGAGCATTTTGCCAAGCAACTTTAAATGGTAAGTACTTTGGCTCAGAGCACCAAAACTCTTTGGCTCAAGTCCCAGCCGTGGACTTGAAATTTTCAAGTAGCAATCAACTTTCTGACTTAGTCCCTACACACAGTTACCCATCAACAACATTTATCAAAGACACACAAGCTTACTTCCTGTGAGGTCAACTCTAGACCTGAAAATAAGTACACTCCTCTAACTTGGAGACCTTTAAATGGTTCATTTTGATAAGCAAGTTGGGTATTGAATTCAACAAAATTATTAAGATTACATGTATGTCATTATAACTGAAAACTGCTAGATTATGATTTATATCACAATCGCTCTTTTGGGATTTTTTCTAGAACCTATTTCAAGTCACCAATTCAGCTGATTTACTTTATTTATGAGAGGTGGAACTGGAACTTAAAAACTCAATGCCACAGCCGGGCATAAGTTCCAGTTCTACCTCTCAAACATTGCCCACAAACCGCTTGTGTGTTTAAAAACACAAACAGTAACTGGCAATATAAATAATACTTACTTTATTTACTTTATGTTAAGTACTTAAGTTAATTTTACGTGTTCTTCTTGAAGAAAATGTATATATTGTAAATAAAGTAATGCGCACTAATGTTAAAAAGACTAAAATATGTTAATGCATTGCCCTGTGGTTCCACCAAACCATGTTTGTTTCACTCATGTACATTCCGTTAACAATATTTAGCACTGACCATTTATATAAATTTAGGTTTTTGATTCCCCTGAGGTTAGGGTTTAATACTTTTTTTTCACTATTACATATGAGTTTTGGTTAGATTTAGTTTATTTTTATATATACTTAGGTTTCTGATTTGCAGGAGGTTAGGTTAGGTTTAGTTTTCTTTTGTGCAAGTGTAGCTTTTGATTCACAGGATGTAAACTTAGTTCTTATTTATTTAAACTTACATTAATTAGCAACAAACTGTTACGCCAGAGGACACAAGTTAAGAGAGTATGAGTTCTCTAAACCAAGGTTAGCATTGATCATCTGTTTATATAATCTTAGGTTTTGGATTCACACTTTTTTATTTTGTTTATTACTCGTTTCACCCAATCACAGATATCCCTGGTTTCATATTATGTGGGTAACTAGCACTTTCCATTTTTTCATGCAAAGGTATCAACATCTTTATTATATATTGTATGGCACTAAGCCCTGTTTACAATGACAATGTGATAGTACTCTCAACCACAGGACTTGAAAATGTTGTCATGTTTTCTACAAAATTATTATTCACATTTATATAATGCACATTTTAGTTCTTTCAGTTTTATGATGGGATTGACACTCGGGAAGTTCATTCCTTCATTTACTCGTATTTCTTTTTCAAAAGCCAAGATGTCCCTAACAGATTGCACTGCCTCCTCCATTGTGTTCTCAAATAAGCTCTAAAACTTCACAACCTTTTCAATCAAAATATTACAGTTTACTTACTACACTTAAATCACATTTCAGTAATTGTGACATCAATTTAATCTAATTTAGACTGCATGTGTTCAAGTTTATATCAATACTTCTGACCTTTGAGTACTTAAATACTAGTAACTTTAGGAATTTCCATATATTAAATAACTGAAAGTGATGTCATATTTATAAGCCACACAAAGTTTTGTATGACTATTTTGTTTCGAAGATTAAGTAATAAAACTTAATTTTCAAGGTCATCAAATTAAAAGCACCATTATATTATACCTGTGATAGCACAATACACACACTGTGTTATTTCTTGCACTGCTGCTTTTGTAGTTTCATGTTTTATCTGCAGACTACTTTTTACTTTCTCTACTGGTAAGTAGGGGAAGTATTGTATTCCACCCAAAAATTAGAAGTCGAGATTTCACCGGAAATACATGTTTTGAGGCCCCTGAATCCAAAAAAAGCATTTTTAGAAAAAGGTCTGTGTGTGTCTGTGTGTCTGTCAGTCTGTGGACAGCATAGCTCAAAAACGAAAAGTCAGTTAAAAACCAAAGTTGGTATTTAAGTTTAATGTCATTCAAGGATGTGACACGAAGATTTTGAAGAAAATAGCCCCACCCTAAACTACCCTTTACATGGAAAATTTTTCGAAAATTTTGATTTTCTTGAAAATGGCTCTAACGATTTTGATTAAAATGTCATATGTTTGAGATATTTTTATGACAAATGAAATGTATATCTTGAATTTTCTGGCTATAGCCCCTGTAGTCGTATTTACTCTGGACGACTTTTGCATAACTGGTAAACCGTTAGAGATAGACCAAATTATACTATACAAAAAATGTAGATCTTGCTAAAATACACAATTTATGTCTCAATAAATTTTCTTGTAGAGTGAACCATTTCGGAGATATACCTTGTTATGTGTGTGAGTTTCGGAAAACCTGGAACTTTTGTGAAATGGGTCATCGTTGTTCATTTTTTTATATGTTACGTGTACAAAGAGAACAGAATCTCAAAGCTTTAAAAGATTTGACTATCGCACAAAGCCTATTGTATTCCAATATTCCCCTTGCACCTACAAGGAAATAAGCAATAAGATAATTTGTACAAATGTTTATTTTAACTAACACGAAGAAGATATAGGAATAAGAGTTTGTAAGAATGGTTAGTACAAGAGTAGAGAACGTCATGTGAGTGCAACACATCAGATTTTTAATCTTATCTTTAATTAAGCTTACCACAATACCTAATGTTACTGATCGTTGCAATCAACAGACAGATGTGAAAAAATGCCAGGAGATCCAGCTGACTGTAAACTTCCAGCAGAAGGCAGTATAGTAACACTGTGACTTCCAAAAAACATTACAAATTGGTGTAGTAATCTCCAGATTCCTCAATGGCAATAGATGTCTTCAAATTCATCAGTTTCACCCCTATTCCATGGTATGTATATTGATTTCAGTGTGTTTGTTTATATTTGGAAATGTATGTATTATATTTTGTGGCACAAAATCTTTGTGAAATAAACTGAGTTATCCACTTAAGCATGTTACTTTTCACACTTATTGATTGCAACTTCTCAACTAATTTATTTCTCCAGACTGAGTCATATGCTGATTTAAAATCAATGAATACTGCCAAGGTATCCTCCTTTCTATTGAAAGCTTCCTTGATGTCTTGGCTTAGTAGGAGTACATTTTCACTTGTACTATGATTCTGTCTGAAGCCGGTCTGTGAACTATTAATTAAGTTGTAATATTCCAGGAACCAGTTAAGTCTAGATGCCACCATTCTTTCCATCACTTTTGCAATAACACTGGTCAAAGATATTGGTCTGAAACTATTAATATTGTTTGAGGGTTTGTTTTTCTTTAAAATCGGGATGATAATGGCTTTTTTCCAGTCGGAAGGTACAGTCATTCTCCAACACGTGTTATACAGTTTAAGTAGGATTTCTTTTCCTTTCCTGCCAAGGTGTGGCTTTCATGTAACTGTTTTCTTAACGGGCACCAGTTTTACAATGTGGCAGTTACATATCCCGACTTAAACCCCCATTTTGCAAGGGGAACCACACCTATCGTTGGTCAACGGGTCCATCGGACCTAGCCGGGAGGACTAAATAGATGATATTTAGATCCACCGACCTTCCCCTCATGTGCCTCTGAGGGACGCTGTTGTGCTCTGATAGGCCAGCACATATGTAAATGACATTTCCTCCATTTTAGATGAAACAGTTATACCGCTGTGATTCGGTCCCCAGAGCCTCATCTGTTAAAAGCAGGGTGCAACACGGGCAGGATGAGGATGGGAATTGGGTAGGAGAGGCTATAGGAGGCGCATCACTACCCCTTACGACAACAAAAATAATAACAATAACAACAAAAATAGAAGAACAAGCATTGCTCCAACACGAGAAAATGTTACGACTGCCAAACTCTAAATGGACAGAAGAGAACCTCCCCCCTTCAATCCTTAAAACTCATAATAGTTTCCTAGAAAAGGTAACACAGATTAAATCCAAATTGAACATTCCTAACACCAGAGAAAATCTACTTATAAGAGAAAATCCATTGGAATTATTGCAACCTACCTTCAATTTGGAATCAATAGAGGAAATAAGTAAATCAGACACACCAAAAGAAATACAAAAACTTCTAGCTCTGGAAACAATCAATACTAGGTATCCCACAGAAGAATGGCTGCACATATATACTGATGGATCCTCCAAGGAAAACCTTACTGGAGCTGGAGTTACATGTTCACATTTTTCCTTTTATCATTCTGTTGGCAGAGACACAACAAATTATGATGGAGAAATAGAGGCTATAGACATTGCTCTCCGACAATTATTAAATCTTCCCTTAAATAAATTTAACAAGGCAGTAATTCTTTCAGATTCTAAAGCTGCAATTCAGGGAATATGTTCTAATACTACAAAGAAGTCAACAAAAATTAGAGAATGCTACAAAATGTTAACACAACTCCAAAAAGTTAATAAGACTGTTCATCTCCAATGGATTCCAGCACACTGTGGAGTCATGGGGAACGAAGCTGCAGACTCACTTGCAAAGAAAGGCACAACAATAAAACAAAATTCTAAATTCAATTTCTCATATTCCTCAATAAAACGCTTGATCATTAAAAATTTTTGTCATTCATACCTACAAGAAATAGAAACAAATGCCAAAGATAAAAAATGAATTACACTACTTTCCAATCCAGATATAATCCCCCAGAGACCAAGGAAAACAGCGGTTGCAGCCTTCAGACTATTGACAAATCATGACTGCTTGGCAAGTCATCTCTACAGAATAGGTATCTCAGCCTCACCAATATGTGTCTTTGTAACGATCCAGCAGAAATGAATGAAGAACACTTGAAGACCTGTGAAGCATTAAGATCAGAAGAAACTACAGTTCAAAAGTATTGGAAAGCACGAACGCTAATGGCTTCATTGCCAGATGCAAGGCACTAGAAAACAACAACAACATATTGATTTCAGGCATTTCTGCATTGCCAAAACTATGTTTATAGGTAACTTATGGGAAGAAAGAGAAAATACCAAGTTTAAACATTTTGGTAACGATGAAGGAAAGCGGTAGGTTGTCTGGTTGGCAACAATCGCCTATACTGCACCCTTGATGCAGTTAGCAGAAAACTGACCACTTTTCTACTGCATTTCCCAAGAAATAAGTGGTTTGGTTTGTTTCTGCCTGTAGTCCCACCTGAGCAAAGCTCAGACATTGAACAACTCATACACTTACAGAAGATTCATGTTTAACATTTTTTAACTTTATTTATTTCAGAAACTAAGCGTTTATTCCAAAAATTACCTCCAAAGCATAGTTAAGGAGTTATTTATTTTATGTGAGTGTGGTTTACAACAAATTGGTTACTGGAGTTGAAGTACATACGTAGTGCTTTGAGTTTAATATACTGGGAAAACAATTATATGATAAATGAGTATATTAGTAATTTCACTTTAGGCACATAATAATCCTGAGTTAATATGTATGAGATTCTTTGTGGAAGTCTGGGTTCACTCACACTTCCATTTAAACAATGTTATTTATGCAGCAGAAACTGACACCATTTTGAAATGGAATAGAATAGTTGCCAAGGAAGTAGCAAAAGGTCACTAAATGAGAGATGAAGTAAATCTACAAGTTTGACTACCAATGGGTTTTAGCTACACTGATATTACAGCTATGCTTTGTTGTTGCTTTGCATTTGCAGCTGAACCTTTTATAAAAATTTACAATAAAGTAATAAAGGCTCATAAAATTTTTTTTGATGCACAGATTATTAATTCTTCTAAGAAGAATGAAACAATATGGAATATAATAAAAAGTAAAACTCACAGCTCAGGACCTGCCAATGGAAGTAACATATCTCCAAAAATAAATGATATAGTTTATAAAACCCAGCTGACGTCGCTAATATCCTTAATCACTTCAATTCTCTTATGGATAAAGTAACATTGCCACAAACTTGCACTAATAACAATATCCACCATCCTAAATTGATCAGAAATGAAAATAGCATCTTCGTTAAACCAATGATGTGTGACAAAATTAAAATCATAAAATCTGAATGAAACTCCTACTCAGCCAGTCCCAATAAGGTACCAGAATGCATAGTTAAATATGATCTCAAACTTACCTCAACTGCAATAAGTCACTATGCATGAGTTTTAGAGGAAATATCCATACTGAACCAACAATTATTTATAATAGTAACACAATTAAACCTGTATTGTCACAAAACTCTTCTTTTGTTTCTTTCCCTGACTATCCTCCCCTTATGTAGGACTTACACCCCCTAAGACTTACAAGCCACCCTAGGGTCAGATGCCTGTCGGGGAGCAGAGGCACCTCTGGACCAGACAGAGTGAAGACCTGGAAGCAGGTGGTCAGCCAAGCACCAGGAATGATAGTGAGGAAGAGGATGAAATGGATGATTGGAAGGGTGGTAATGGAGCAATTGGTGGAATGAATGGCGGGGGAACCCGGAGAAAACCCGCCCAGATGTCTCTTCGTCCGCCATGAATACCAACATCGGGTCCCACCTAGGTGGTAGGCGAGCGGCCTAACCACTCAGCTACGGCGCCACCATTATACTTTCAGACTCAGGGAAGGATGAGGAATAATCCTGGCTGGAGAAAAATTCCTACCCCCCCCTGCCAAGAATAGAAACCAGGACCCCTTGCACAGCAGGCAGGTGCTCTACCAACTGTGCTACGGGGACAGCAGTCACAAAACTCTTACGAACAATTACTATTATTGATAATTTTTTGCACTGGAAACAGCACATACAATGCATTACACCTAAAATTAACAAAACAAACTATATACAGTTAACCCGCTTTATATGTAAACCATTTATAAATAACTTGATTTATATGTAAATTTTTGTAGGTACCGGAAAAATGTAATTTCAAAATATGTTAATAGAACCTTATTTATATGCAAGGCATTTATATGCGCTTTGCTGATATACATATTAAATTCCAGTGAAATACAACTGAGTTTTATCCAATTATAACGAGCATATGGCATACACTATCTTAAAAGAAATGCAAGGTATATATTCTTTATCTTTACTGACAAAGTCAAAAGCTGAAGAGGTGGATTTTGGCTTGGGAACAAAAACTGAAGACTGGAAAGGGTAGAATGAGACTGAAATTTTAATTTTACATTAAAAAGACAAACACATTTGCTAGTAGAGCTGGCGCCTCTTGGTGCGACAATGTTGTAGCAACAAACAAGAAGCAAACACAAAAATGTTTGGTATCTGGTGTTTACTGTTTATCAGCACTTTTGTCTTTCAATTCTCTTTCTTAAGTCTTCCTTAAGTAGGACTTACACTCCCTAGGACTTACAAGTCAGATGCCTTTTGAGCACAGGAACCTATGGACAGGATAGAGTGAAGACATGGAAGCGGGTGGTCAGCCAAGCACCATGTATGATAATCAGGAAGAGGATATGAAATGTAGGCAAAATCAGTCATTGGAAAGGTGATAATGGAGCAACTGGTGGAACGAGTGATGGGAAAACTGGAGAAACCTGCCCTGACACTGCTTGGTCCACCACAAATTCATGCGGATCCCTTGGATTGAACTCGGGCCAACTGGTGGTAGGTGAATGCTCTAAACACTTGGCCTGGTGCTGCCTCTTTCAGTTCTCAATTGCTTTTAATCAACCATGGAGAACAGAAAAAGGAAATGTTATACATTAGCTCTCAGACAGTAAAATTTATACGAGAGGTGGAACGTAATTCATACAAAACCAGAATGGCAAGGAATTGCTTGTACACACTACAGATAAGTCATCAGTAACAAAATTAGGTGCATGCACTTAATGCAAGAAAAGTGAAGGAAGCCAAATTAATTCATTTCTTTAAAGCAGTACCATGTTCAAAATATTTTCTTTATTTGTAAAATATGATACACACAGGCCGGCTGCATTTTTTTTTTACATATAATATATTGTCAAAATCTCATTTGTAAGTAATTCTGAGTTACAAGTAACCTTCCTTCTTCCTCCTGATATATGCATAAAACAGATTCAACTGCAATCTCAGGACAAAAGCACCTTTACAACCTTCGAGTCATCCTCTGAGGTCTCGGGGTAACATGCTATAGTAGGCACAGCTTATTGAGATACCCCAAAACCTTGACATTTTCCCCCCATTATGATTCAGTCTGGTTATATTTGGTGATATTCCATCTGTTATGTTGCACTAGTGCCACGAACTGTTCGTAACATATAACCATGGTAAAGCTGCTGTCATAGCTGATGTTACTGCATCTGTTATGTTGTCACAGAAGCCCTTGTTTATGAATGCAATGCTGAGAGGGCAACCGATAGATTTTAAAACAAGATTCTGTTTACACGCCATATTAATTAATTAATCTGTGGCTGTACTCCACATATTTGCGTGATTTTGTCTTAAATTCTTTTAGAGCAGTATATGCAGTTATAGTTACTGTTTTCTCTCAAGCTTCCACGGCCATCGTTTAAAATATCTTGGCTATCCGGTTGTTGCCGCGTCAAATTATAAAATGCCGCCGTTTCGACCATCTTGTCGTGGTCGTTATCACAGGCAAACTGCGCCGCTATGTAGCAGCTTGTCAACTTATATACCGGCAGGCAGGTGAAAGGTGGGTGAATGGTGAGCCCTGATAGGCTGGGCAGGTTCTCTGCATTGCGGCAGTCCTTCTGCATTGCTACGTCACTGCCGTAGAATCATTGCACTGCGGCACAAATGACGTGGTGTTCTTGTGTTTTGTTCTACCCATGGCCGTAAACCAAAGTTTGTTAATGTGCATGCCACCATTATTATTGAAATTCTTAGGACAACGGGCAATTTCTAAGGCCTCTTTAATTTTTCTGGGTCGCCATCTGTTTTCACTGGTTACTATCTTGGTCTGATCAAACAGTATTGTGTGTTTGGTTTCGTAAGCATGTAACGCGACCGCCGATTTTTCAATATCATTTTGTTTGCACTGACGTATGTGCTCCTGTAATCGTTCTTTCACAGTTCGACCAGTCTCACCAATATATGATTTGCCACAGTTACACGGTATTTCATAAACCCCGGCACTTTGGGACATTCAGTATACAGAAAAACAACACATACTAATCTCTATCTTCATGCAGAATCCCATCACCACCCCGCAACCAAAAAGGGAATTTTAAAAACTTTGGCCTTACGAGCAAAAAGAGTTTGCGACACTTCTAGTTTGGGACAAGAAAAGAAAAATCTGTGTGAAGTCCTACATGCCAATGGTTACAAAAAGAGGGATATGTTTCGGGCCTGGAAAACAGCAGTATCAAAACAGGAAGACAAGGAAAAGAAAAAATCAGACAAACAAAAATTTGCAGTACTCCCATATGTAGAAGGAGTAACAGACCGAATAGGGAAATTATTAAAACAAGCGGATATTAAGTTGGCATACAAAGCACCCACTAAACTGCAAGATTTACTGGTTAACGTAAAAGATAAAGTTCCACCACTTAACAAACCCGGGGTTTATGAAATACCGTGTAACTGTGGCAAATCATATATTGGTGAGACTGGTCGAACTGTGAAAGAACGACTACAGGAGCACATACGTCAGTGCAAACAAAATGATATTGAAAAATCGGCGGTCGCGTTACATGCTTACGAAACCAAACACACAATACTGTTTGATCAGACCAAGATAGTAACCAGTGAAAACGGATGGCGACCCAGAAAAATTAAAGAGGCCTTAGAAATTGCCCGTTGTCCTAAGAATTTCAATAATAATGGTGGCATGCACATTAACAAACTTTGGTTTACGGCCATGGGTAGAACAAAACACAAGAACACCACGTCATTTGTGCCGCAGTGCAATGATTCTACGGCAGTGACGTAGCAATGCAGAAGGACTGCCGCAATGCAGAGAACCTGCCCAGCCTATCAGGGCTCACCATTCACCCACCTTTCACCTGCCTGCCGGTATATAAGTTGACAAGCTGCTACATAGCGGCCTCCCCAGTTCGCACCGAGCTTTGGTGGAGTGAGGATGGGACGCACCAGGAAGCATCAACGCAGCACGCCGTCAAAATCAGCCTCGAGTGGGTGTACTGCCCCTCGAGCTGATGAGGCCGCCAAGGAGCAAACACCAGCAGTAACAGCTGAGACACACAGCAACGCTCTTAGTGCTCCTTCTACCGCAGCAGCAGAAGTTAACGCCGAGCCCGCCAGCAGCGCGCCGAGCGCTCCTTCGCCCACCGCACCGCAGCGAAAGGACCAGCCAGTAGGCCGGCCGCCCTCGGCCAAGGCAACTAGAATAGAGAGGTAGGCCATTCCGGCAAATCGCGCTGCTATTGGCTGTCGCTTATTACGTCATTAGGAATACTGGTTTACCGCGATAGTTAAAGTACTCCATTGGTTTGTGCTATTGCCCAGCATAAAACGTCGCATAAATGTAAAAATAGACGGAATATTTCATTAAGTGTAAAGGAATAACAAGTCCTGCGTACTACAATAACATTTTCCTCTTGTCATAGGACATACATCAGCGCGAGATCGCCGATGTGAAAACAGGCGGTACGAAAGAGAGCATTATCTAATTTATCAGCTTTATCCCCAAAGAAATCTAAAGTTGAACAGTCAACAAATATGTTAATATCATATGTCGTATACATTAAAAAATTATAATCTGCTTATTATTATTGTTATTGTTTTTTATTATTATTATTATTATTATTATTATTATTATTATTATTATTATTATTATTATTATTATTATTATTATTATTTAAATATCGCAATATCGTCGTAATTATCTTCATCATTGTACTTAGGCAATGTCTCTAATCCTCAAATATATAAAACAAATTCGAAATTAATTACATACAGAAATATTGTCTTCAGAATACGCATATTTATTCATTACCAGCACATTGTCCTTGCTGGTACTTGCCAAAGCATTCTCCCATATATCTCCATGCCAATTTGGAATCTTTGTGAAGGCACAGCATCGCTTTTTAATTCTCTTCTTAATGCCAATCCTAGAAGCTCGTGCTTTAAATCCCGTTCGTAATCTTCGGGAAGGAAATGAACTGAATGAATTCTTGCATTATTGACATTAATTGGATCAGCCCTTTTCCACCGAGACACCCATTCACGCTGAAATGTTACATTCCTTAGGAAATTTATGATAAACTAGGTACATCCGTAGTTTTATATGAAGCATATTTACACGCAGCAACAGAACAATTGTTTCTACTTTTACTCATTGTATTACAGAAGGCCCACCACCAGGAATAGATACTGGATAACTGCATTATGTTGTTTATTTTAACAGATAGGCCTGGGATTGGGATATTAACAATGTGCTTCTGTTGTAAAAGTACCCTTACTTCACTTGGTCCCGTGTATTCTGAGCCTCGCGTGTATTCCCAATGACGTCACACTGCTCCGGTACTGTTTGCGCGGGAAGGCGATTCTGGCCTGCCCTGGCCCTCGGCAAGGGCAGACCAAGGAGCATTTCCCGCAGACACCGCCGAGCTACTACAGCACCCCCTCGGTATGGTCGCTTCGGCGCCGGAGCCGTTGGGGTACACCGACACCTGCACCCGCAGATATTGCTGCAGGAGGGCCAACGAAAATGGCACTCACTCGTCTCCGCCAGCCGTATCAGGGGAAGTAGTGGCATTACTCCCCTTGTGCGCCTTGTCTTTCGAGACAGGGAGCACTACACCGCCGCCATCACCGCAGGACTCACCCTCTTCGGCCGGCACATTCGCATCGAACATAGCCGGACCGAATGGCACCGACCGTGCCGTAGATGCTGCATCTACGGCCACGAAGAGAACTCCTGCGTGGCTCAACCAAAATGCCACTACTGCGGTGCAGCGGCCCTGACGTCCTCCTGCCAGCAGCATGACCTCACTCGCCGACTGAGGTACTGCGCCACCTGCGGTAGGAGGGACCACTACACTGGGCAGGCTTGCTGCCCTTTGTACCCGAGGCCGACCGCACACTACACCAGACCATCACAGCCTGGACCACAGCCGCAGCATCAACCACAGAGACCGGCAGCTACAACACCAGTGACGCCAACAACCTACGCCGCAACCGCCGACACCCAACTACCCAGTAAGGAGATCGAGAGACTCGACCAAAGACTGGGCAAGATAGAAGAAGTACTCTGCCAACTAACTACCGCCATCACCACGTTCACCGACTCCGCCGCCAACACCCACATCGCTATACAGAAGATCGAGGATGTCCACGCGGACATGATCGTCATCACAACCAAAATCGCCGCCCTGGAGGAGGAGCTGTCCCAATCCAGGAGTGAGTTAGAAGAAATCTCTCAGAGGTTAGAATATCTCTACCCAACCAAGCTCGACCTCAACCACACAGAGAAGACTCTGGAGCGGAAGATGGAAGAGCACCACCTGTCGCTCCGAAGGCTAGTAGTGAAAGAGGTGGCAGCTCTCATTACTACGCTGGAGGGGCGTCCACCGTCCGAGCAAATGCCCACACAACACGGGCACACTACACAGCCTCCGCCGACGCAGCATCGAGGACGACGGAGGTGAAATGTATCACCACTTAATCCTAATACCTAACATCCTACTTCCTACACTACCACCTTGACTTCCCAAGGGCGTAATCAGGGCTTTGGTCATGTTTACGTCCTTGCACCCATTATTCGCCTGGCTTAGGTCCAAGTGACCGGCCGATATACCTTCACCCTGAATCCGCAGGTGCTTTAGGCGGTACTGCCGGAGATCCTTCCCTGAATTCTCTCCGGTGGAGGTTTTTTAGTGGAGTAGTACCTTCGGGTGAGGCCCACAGTCCCCCTCTGTGCCATCCCAGCGCATGGGGCTCCGTAAATGGATTTTTCCTCCACTTGAAAAAAAAAAAAAAAAATAAAATAAAAAACATAGCGGCCTTCGGGTGGGGGGGAGTCCGTCGCAGGACACACACGGAGATGGGAAGAAAGAATCGTCGCCGATCATCGCCGACTACGCAGGGTAAGGGAGCCACATCGGCATCCGAACCAGTAAACGACATAAGAACCAGCGCAGCCGCCGAAATTACGGACGAAGCCGCACCTAGCGCCAGTACCACTACGCCGCAGCCAGCTGAAGTTACGGCCGGAGCCGCACCAAGCGCTAGCATCTCTTGCACTACTACACCACAGCCAGAGAGCCGGACACTCGAGCGGCCACTGCCGACTAGGCAGGTCAGCTCCCATGGAGAGGCAGTACGAGTGCCACTCGAAGAATTGCCGACTCCGCCACCGCCGACCACCCGCCCGCTCCCGGTCACCGCACCGCCGCCTGCACACACTGGTCCCTTTTCAGGGGCCAGCGTCATCATCAGGGGAGTTCCACGGGACATCCCTGAGAGGCATGTTCTACATGCAGCGCGAGAACAATGGCCCTCAGCAATGAGAGCTTCTCGCATCATCACCTCTCAGGGACCATCAAGCCTCCTACGCATAATCTTCGCCGACACCACCGACTACGCGGCCGCCTTAAGGATGGGCTTGTCCCTCCTTGGAAGGCATCTCCACGCCGAGCCTGGACGAACATCCAGACACGTGCCCTGCCGTCGCTGCTGCCGCTTCGGGCATGACGCCACCTCCTGCTACGCTGCCCCACGGTGCCATTACTGTGGGGCCTTTTGCCTCACCCAGGACTGTACTTACCACGACCTTCGCCGACGTCGACGGTACTGCGCCACCTGTAACGGCTTCGGCCACTTTACAGGTCAGGCGCAGTGCCCATTCTACCCACGAGCCTGGACTACTCAACCACGACCAGCCACCGCAGCTTCACAGCCACACCGCCGGACCACACAACCACCACCAGCCGCCACAGCTTCACAGCCACACCGCCGACCAGCTCCTAACAACACAGCAACACCACCATCGCAGCAGACCACATCCACATACGCCACTGTCACCACAACACCAACCCATATGGAACTTCGCAGCGATGAAGCCCAGCAACTCCTCTCTCTGGTCACCGGTCTTGACGACCGTCTACACAGAATAGAGGATGCTTGCAAACAGCTAACCACGGCAGTCACTAAACTAGCATCGGCAGCTACAACCCTGCCGACACCTATCAACAGCGAAACGCAAGAACTCACCTCTGTAATGGAAGAGATCAGAGCTACCGCCGCAGAGAGCGTTCCTGCACTTACGCAGGCAATAGCAACATTGAACCTGAATGTCAACAAGCAGAGACGGGTCAACCGCCAGCGCTATGCTGCGATAGCCCGCCAGCTTACGCATCACACCACAGGTTTCAACGCCGCAGCTCGGCTACTTCACCAACTCCGTGTTGCCATCATAGAGCTCGACAACGCCGATGATATTGAATCAATACAGCGCAAGCTGTCCAGGATCGAAGATAACACACACGACACAACAAAAGAAACCACATTCATCAAGCACAAACTCATCCAGATCCATGGGTTTACAACGCTACCAAGATCCCCCATAGCTCCCCCAATGACAACGCAACAAATAACTGCCCAAAGTCGTAGGTCTGTGCCAGGGCATCCGTCATGGCATTAGACCTGCCTTCATTCACCACCCATTCCACCATGTACTCACAATCATCCGGTTTGCTTCAAGCGGTACCGGACACCACGTCACCCCGATGAAACAAATAAACAGTCATCACAGTAAAAATTTTAGTTAATAGTAAAAAAAATAAAAAAAAATAAAAAAAAAAACATAGCGGCGCAGTTTGCCTGTGATAACGACCACGACAAGATGGTCGAAACGTCGGCATTTTATAATTTGACGCGGCAACAACCGGATAGCCAAGATATTTTATAGTTACTGTTGTTCTTTTTGTGTTTGCTACACAGTAGTGCATTAAATATATACAATGATATCTAGTGCTCGGAAGTAAATCTACGCAAAAGTGTTATTGCAGAACAAGAGTTGTCAAAGGCAAGTACGTTCTTTGTGTATGGTAGCAATGTTGAAGCATTATTATGGATTAAAAGTATGATACTTTGACCCTTTGATGCTTGAGGTTAGAAATGCCTTTATTATGTACATCGACAGGACAGCTTTCTGAGATACTTTTGTCTGTTGTTTAGTATAATGTTGGCCATGTTAAACTCTTGAGAACTGCCAATAAACTGTGTCTACTATAGACCCTGGTTCCCAGGGAACCCAGCAGAAGGAATTGGATTTTCTGGGCTGTAAACATTCTTAGAATGGCTTCCTTTGAAAGTGAAGTAAAGCTGATTATCCTGCCCAATATGGAATGCAATGCTGAGAACCACTGCAGTTAACCCAATTGTGTCATATTTAAATGCTGTGGCAACTAACCAAGGAATCACATTTAAATCCTGTAACTGTGAGAGTGGCAACAGCTTAATGCTTAAAAAATCATTTTAAAACAGTCATTAAGTATTTTTTGCTGAAAATTTGCATGCAAAATGCCAAAAGCATAATCTCACCAATACTATTGTTTTAATACTGCCTTTGTGTGAGAAAGAAATGGGAAATCAGTTTGAATCTCTTCCTACTCATTGTTTCATGAAAAACTGAGGATTCAAGGCATTGGTTTTTGGTCCAGTACAATTAAGTAGCCAATTTTTGTACTTGAGACATCAAAAAAAACTTAGGCAATATAGGTCCTGATTTCATCTCCCACAGTGTTAATCCATTTTTCATTGTCCTCCAACACTTTTATGTTGGGATTGTTCAACTGCCTTGTTGGTTAAGCATTTGTTTGATCACATAATATTGTCAAACAAAGGTTCCATGTACTCTGAAAGAATATTACATGCAGATGGCATCTCTGATGCATGCTATCTGCAGTAAAAGGATAATCAGGTTCTTGTCAGTTTTAGTTCAATTCCAGTCACAATTCATTGGCAATAATTGTATTGGACATATTTGTTACATTCATCATATAGAGTCCGTGTTTAACGTATGGACAAAGCAGAACCTTCCATCTGGTATAACAACAGTAATGATGATACTGTGTCACCTATTGGTCAGCATTGGCATAGAATCCCTTTACACAAAGATACCTATTAAAGACGCTCTCAAGGTGATTCGAGAAAATATCCAAATTCATCAGCTCCTAGAGACTTAGATTTAATACATCACTGCCTCACAAGCAATTACTTGTTTTAAAGACAACTTCTATGAACAAACAGAAAGCAGTGTTATGGGCTCTCTACTTTCACCAGTAGTAACAAACCTTTTCCTGGAAGTATTCAAAGCCGCTACACTAGAGACAGTGGACAAAAGCACCATCCCAATGGTCAAGATATGTAGAATTTGGCTGCATGGTAGAAATACAAGTTTGAATTTTTTGCAACATTGAACGGCTTGCACCCTAATATCCAATTTACAATGGAAATGGAAGAAAAAGGGAAGCTACCTTTTCTGGATCTCCCAGTGGAACATTGCACCAATGACAACAAACTTAATTTCTCAGTATACTGGAAGCCCATGCACACAGATAAACATTTAAATGCTTCATCATACTATTGGTGCTCTTTTTATAATTTACGATGGTGTGTTGATGAGCTTTTGACTCTTTCGTTATCTCGGGTCATGGTACTGGATGGAATGAACATACACTCGGAGTTAACTTTAGTGAAATATTTTATTCGCACCTTCTTGTTCACAGTATTTAAATTGTATTACAGCAGTAAGTCTTTTATTTCAGTGGATTGACTTCCCTAGCATCACCGAGATTTAATGTCTAAAAATTTAGCGATATTTCACTAAATGTATTTTCTATCACTTTACACTTCGCCTATTTTACGTCCTTTCATTTAATTGCACACTTCGTATTAACTAACTTATTAAAGTTAGCTAATGTTTCACTTATTTTACACAAATTAACGGCCTTTAAACACTTAATAATTTACTTTCACTATTTTATGATGCGCACACATAAAAATGCGTCCATCTATACCCAAGACACGGACGCTATTAACTAGACAATTTGCGCTGCATCACACTTCTTTTTGTCTACATCCACGTATGCGTCCATAAAATAGTTCCTGTACTGTTAGGGAAGCGATCTTTAGCTATCCTCCTTTCGCTTTTTATATTGAATACATATAATTCTTTTATTTATACATATATGTTAAAATTAAATATGGAAATATTTATGACGTCTTTAAACAAACTTAATTGTTTGTAACAATGAACATCAGTAACACGTTTTCGTCATTTAACCTACTCATACTAGCATCAAAAACTAATTACACTCTTAACAAATATTCACATAAACGGTTTTCCTTTGGGGTCTTACAATATCCTGTCTCACATGCCCCTTGTTTTGTTTTTCAAGTTGTCACCTAGATTTACAATCTTGAAACACAATACAACACTTCTCCCTATTCCTCTAATACTTAATACTTTGTACAATACCCTTTTTTCTTTACAGTCTTCTTTGCTGTATGTTTTTGTCTTTTGTTTTGTCATGACACAGCATGTCTTTATAAATTTTACATATTCAGTTACCACACAATACAACACCAAGAATATTCCTAAGTTTTTATATTTGACATTGACACAAATATTTTTTAAGTGTATTATGGTTTATTGTGTGCCTTTTGACTTATGTTCCTTGTTATGAGGAGAGAAAAACAGGATACGAATTTTGAGCTAATGATTATGATCATATTTATGGCAATTTTATTCAGTACTTTGTCCTCTGTCTTGCAAGCTTATAATGTATGGGCAGGTCGTTGAGTCAATCCTTAAACTCTGATGTTACTGATGATGCTATCTTGACATTGGGTTCTTATTCACTATTTTAGTTCGGTATTTCTTCAAGCTTAACATTGGCTATATCCATCTTAATTCATGGGCATTGCTTTTCTGACTATGGTTTTTCTTACTTCATTAATTGTCACTTCTTTATCTCTTATCTCTATAAGAGAAAACTTCTATATTTATAATTATTCTGCAACTATATTATTTTTCTTCTTGATTTACCCTCGACACCCTTGTGTCAAAAATATTTTCCCTTTGTCATCACCATTGATTCCTTTTTATTTTTGTCCCTGACATCCTTATGTCAAAAAACACATTTTTTTCATCGTTATAATTCACTTCTCTAATGACAATCAGTATTCTCATCTGTCCTTGTTGACAATGCTCTCAGTGGTCATTATAGCTAATGACTCTTCATTTCCTTTCTTGTTGTATTTTCCAACCTGTATATAATTTTCTATAAGAAACCCATTAAAAATTATTATTTTTCATCATCTCTACTGTTCCTGCCTTACATGTTTGTTGGCAAAGACTATTTGGTTCTTTTTTTGTATGGTTTTAATTTGTTTTTATGGTATCTTCCTACCAACTTGCCATTTGTATTCTGTAGCTCATATGTATGGTCACCCAGCTGATTTGTTATGACCAGCGGTCCAGTATACAGTAGTTCCATTTTCTCTTTGTGTGGCCATCATGTGTCAATGTCTATGTCAGTTGCTTAGGGTTTGTGTTGGTCATCTACTCGATTGGGACGAACTTAGTCATGGTATGAGAGGTAGAATTGGAACTTAAAAATTCAATGCCACGACTGGGATTTGAACCACAGACCTTCCGCTTACTGGGTGGATGCTCTAACCACTGAGCTCAGTGCTCTAACCTCTCAAACTTTGCCCACACACGGCCTGTGTGTTTAAAAACACCAACAGTAAGTTTGTTGGCATAAATAAATAATAATTAGTCATGGTAATTTCCCTGGGTGTTAGTGGTGGTTGTTGTCTCTGTATTCTGTGCAACATCTGCCCTATTTGGCACATTTTCATCCTGTTCCTGTTGTCTTATGTTGCCGGTGTTCCATTGGTCTCCGCCCCTTTGGTGTGGACCCCTGTTGCATGGCAGTCTTCGGTTGTTCAAGTATTCTCTACAGAATCGTATGTGGTTCACTTGATGGGTACGGTCTCCTGGTCCTCCACGATCATATGTATATATTTGGTATCTAGATTCACCCCTTGGTATCGTGTCGTGGTACCGCTGTCTCGCGTTCTCCATCCTTTCGCCATGATTGTGCGGTTGTGGGAAATGGTGTGCCCCTCTCCCCCTGTCGTGGGTGCTCCTAGAATTTCTATCTTCTCTCTCATTCTGGTTGTTTGTAGTCGCGCTCCTGTTTAAGATAGGTGAGTTTGGGTGACCGTTCTTATGTCTATGCTCATTAGGCTGACCATTTTGCGTTTCGAAGGCTGTCAGTAATTCTATCATGTCTGCAAAATCTACTGGCCTCGCAACAATTAACCCTGTTCTCACTGTGTCTGGGAAATGTCCTGTTATGCTGGTAATTAACTCTGCTTCAGACAGGTTAGGGTCTAATAGCTTCCCTTTGTTGGCTACTTTCATAAAATAATCGACTAGCGATAACCCTTTGGTCGGATCATATCTACCTGTCGCTAGCTCTACCCTAGTCTGGTTTTGCTTAGCTGGGGCCCAATACCTTGATAGGAATAGATTTCTGAATGAGCTATATGATTTGTGACCAGCTAGTGTTAACCTTAGCCATTCTAATGCTTTGTTTTTTAAGCTTTTCTTGACTATCATCACCCTAAGCTCCTTTTGGTATCCTTTTCACTTTAAAATACTCTTCCATCTCTTTAACAAACAGTTTTGGATCGTCTCCCTTCTCCTCGTCAAATGTAGGTGGTGTGATTTCATGTAGTATGCTGTTGGTGTAGCATGTGTTGTGTCATTGTTTAATTGTGAACCTCTTTCTCTATATGGTGAGCCAACATTTTGTACATTATTCAAATAACTTTCATCTTGTACATCATTTACATCTAAATCATCATTCTGCCTTTGTAGTGCATTCACAACATCATTTACATTAGCCAAACTTTCTTTTCCTTTTCTCACTTCTTCACAAATTGATTTTAAATCATTCTTTATTTCTAAGTGACTTTGTTTCATATCATTCATAGCATCTTGTTGTGATTATACTACATCAGCCATAGTCTTAATTTTAGGAATGACAATTTGTTCTACAGTTTCATTAATAATTCCTTTCTTTACTACCTCAATTTCTTTCCTTAATTCCTCAGTTATTTCTGCTTTTACATTTGTAATCTTACAGTCTACACTTGCATTACATTCTGTTATTTCATCTCTACATCTACCAATTTCTCCTTCTAATACAATCTCATTTTCTCTCATCTCCGATTCTATTTTTCCCATCCTATCTCCTATGATTTCTATCCTAGCTTCTAAAGCTTCCTTTGTCTCATTTATGTTTTTATGTACTAATTTCAAATTAATTTCCATTACTTTCATATTTTCTTTACACTCCTGTCTTCCTAATTCCATTTTCTGTTCTAAGTACTGTCTCCCTAATTCTATTTTCTGTTCTAAGTCCTGTCTCACTTCCTCCATTTTCTGAACTATCTCTTTTTTATTTTGTTCTAAATCCTACCTCACTCCTCCTATTTTCTGACCTAAACTTTGTTCAATGTCCTGTTTTAATTTTACCTTATTTTGTTCCATTCTCTAACCTATCTCTTCCCTATTCTGTTCCATTTTCAGACTTATTTCTTTTTTTTTTGTTTTAGTCTTTCAAACATTATCATTAGTAACCTTTGGTCTTTTCCTATTGCTACCTCATCCTCACTTTCTGGTTCTATCTGGTAACTAGGCCTATCTGCCCCTTCCCCTATTCCTGTTCCTTTCTCTCTCTCTCTCTCTCTCTCTCTCTCTCTCCCTCTCTCTCTCTTTTCGCGACATTCACGTTTTTTTATTCAGTTCACTTTGGCTTAAAAGTCCTACTATTTTGCCACTTTGCAGTAACATAAAAATAAAAATGTTTGATCCTACTTTTTCTCGTTGATTGGTCTCGTTACGTGCATCCCCTGGGCGGTTGACCTCGCTAGACGATCTCTGGTGTTTTCCCGCGTGGATTATCCGTTCATCGGCGTTTTTAGGCACCGTGTCGTTGATTTCCAATTTGGTAACGTCTCCGAAGTCCTAAACCTCAAAGGATTGTCTAATGGCGTCTTCTTCCTTTTTGGCGCGAAGATTTGGCGTCACTTGGTATTTCACTTAAGTTCATTTCTCGTAAATTTTCATTCCACCCGAAATTCGTGCTCCACGTTGGGCAAGCCATTTGGTGCTGTTTTTATAATTTACGATGGTGTGTTGATGAGCTTTTGACTCTTTCGTTATCTCGGGTCGTGGTACTGGATGGAATGAACATACACTCGGGGTTAGTTTTAGTGAAATATTTTATTCGCACCTTCTTGTTCACAGTACTTAAATCGTATTACAGTAGTAAGTCTTTTATTTCAGTGGATCGACTTCCCTAGCATCGCCGAGATTTAATGTCTGAAAATTTAGCGATATTTCGCTAAATGTGTTTTCTATCACTTTACACTTCGTCTATTTTACGTCCTTTCATTTAATTGCACACTTCGTATTAACTAACTTATTAAAGTTAGCTAATGTTTCACTTATTTTACACAAATTAACGGCCTTTAAACACTTAATAATTTACTTTCACTATTTTATGATGCGCACACATAAAAATGCGTCCATCTATACCCAAGACACGGACGCTATTAACTAGACAATTTGCGCTGCATCACACTTCTTTTTGTCTACATCCACGTATGCGTCCATAAAATAGTTCCTGTACTGTTAGGGAAGCGATCTTTAGCTATCCTCCTTTCGCTTTTTATATTGAATACATATAATTCTTTTATTTATACATATATGTTAAAATTAAATATGGAAATATTTATGACGTCTTTAAACAAACTTAATTGTTTGTAACAATGAACATCAGTAACACGTTTTCGTCATTTAACCTACTCATACTAGCATCAAAAACTAATTACACTCTTAACAAATATTCACATAAACGGTTTTCTTTTGGGGTCTTACAATATCCTGTCTCACTATGCACCAGCAATCAAACGAGTTGTAATACACGGGTAAACCAAGCAGTTCGCATTTGTGATCCTGAGAACCTACAGGAAGAATTAAATTTAGTTCAATACATTCTGACAACAAATAGATACTCCAAAAGACTTATTAAAAGCCTACACAAATACGAAAAAGCTGTTAAAGAATCTAGCTCATCCAAAAAATACAAAAACAAGACCACAGTATAACTACCATATATACAAGGAACCACTGATAGAATAGCAAAAATATTCCACAAGCATAACATTCAAGCATGATGCAAGTTCACCAAGAAATTAAAATAATTTTTGCGCCCAGTTAAAAGACAAACACAACCCACAGTACAATCTGGGAGTGTGCAAGATAGTCATACAGTGGACAAACCAGAACATTGGAGACAGTCAGACAAGAATACATTAGAAGCTCAAAACTGAACCAACCACTTGTAGAGCATGCCATAGCCATGAGAATACCACATAGATTTCAACAAAATACAGCTGTTAGCAAACTCTGGACAATTCTGTCCTAGAATGGTAAGAAAGGCATAGAAATCTTCAAATCACAGAACAGCCTAAACACAGACAATGGCAGACATGTCCACAGCACCTGGCAGACACTAATAAAGAACAGGAGAATGGTGGAGGACCAACAGAAAATCAGCTGAAAACCACAGAGTATAAATAAGAAAGTGTCCACTTGGTCAGTAGGCTCATTCTCTGAGAATTGGCGTATTGCTGCAGACATGCTGGACAAGGCAACATTGTTGGATCGTTGAGCTGTGAACATTGAGAGAGCTACAAGAGAACAGCACAAGATACCGTCACAGCAAAGAAGCTGCCACTGTTGGGATTTAAACCAAAGCCTAGCTAAGCATTTGCTATAGCAATTTTACAGTTTAGATCAGATGGGGAATAAGGTTACAGCAAGCAATCAAAACATTAGCTTAAGTGCCCCTCTGAAGTCTGGCTCTCTATATACCCATGCTTCTTAGCGCTCACTAGCTGCACTTTTTCTATGCTACTCTCATTCCTCTTTCTCTATCTAGATATAAGCCATCCTTAGGTTCTTATTCTTATAGACAAGCCCCTCATCCCTTCTCAATAAAAAAATACACCCCTGACAAACATACACTCTTATTCTTATACACACAGACACTTGAATTGGCAGGTAACTCAAAGGGATCCACCTCGGCTGAGACTACCACGAAGCAAACTCAATACATCCTATGCCAAGAGACCCCTACCTCAAATCCCCAAATACCCAACCCAATCCCCAAACACTCAACCCAACTTCTCCAACAACCAAGGAACTTCTTCCTACCTCTCCTGAATCTCAAAAAGCCAGCACCTCTAATGACGCGATGCAACCTGGCAACATGGAGAGAGTCAGATACACTTAAGGAAACGAGGTCGGACCTTGTGGCAGTCTTTATACACAAAAGCCAGGCCCCAACACATCCACTCCCTCACACACGACTTCAAGTCTTGCACTCTCACACACGCTATTTCCACTGCTAGAAATCCTGGTGATTTTACTATCAAAATGTCCTGTTTGAGTGACTACCAAAATTTGGTAGAATACATCAAGAACAAAGGCATGCAATTCTATCTACTCCTCCATCCCCAGGAAAGGACTGTAAGATTTGTGATTAAAGGACTGTATGCTGAGATCGCTGGGAACGAGCTTACGGAAGACCTGGCACACTCAGGGTTAACAGAGTTCAGAGCCTTACAAAGGCAACTGGTGTCACATTGCCCTGGCAATGTACCTCATAGAGGTGGTAGACTCCTCAGAAAATGAGAACTTTTAGACCTCACACACTTGGCACACTTTGGGGTACAAAGGTATAGGACTGATCCCAAACTAAAACAATGTATGCAATGCCAGCGGCTATGGCATGTACAAAGAGACTGTAGATCCCCCACATATGTCTGCGCCAAATGCTCAGAACCACACCCCTCAGGAATGTGCACCGTTAAACCTGCAGAATGGTACTGGCATGTTATGCAGCCAGAGGGGCCATGGTGCAACTTGACACAGTTGCACTACTTACACGCAGTAGTTATGAGGACCACGATAACACACCACATGAAGCATCAAAGACCCCTCGAAATGTAGGTAGGCAGGGACACTAACTTATCCAAAGGTTGCTGCTGTGTCAAGTGCAAAAATGCACCATACAGTGGCTCACCATGGATAGGAGAGGAAAGACGTGACCTGCCCCAGTGGCAGAGCCCCATGTGACTGAGGCCCCCACCTAGTCGCTAAGGAATGCCCAGCAAGGAATGAGCGACAACCACAAACCATACATACAATACACAAAGTACCCACAGAAAATGCAGGGGGGTCTCACCCTCCCGCCCAAAAGTCGCTTACCCCTCATGAACAGGAATCCAGACTACACCACTTAAATGGTATGGCTGCAAACAAATTCATGTGTGCCCAAACACTCTGCTCCTTTGGAACTCATTGAGGAACAGATTAGAATGTTTGGAAATTTCATATACCAGGAGAGGGATCCACTAATACTAATACACTTTCTTTCTGACATGCTAACAACTCTTCATGAACATCGCCATGTCAGAAACAGATAACATATGTAATTTTCGGTAACTGCCAAGGAGTACACAGAAAGAGAAAAGATTTAGCAGACTTTCTGTAAACTCACTCTACTGAAATATCATTACCAAACAAAATCCATTTAGGCAACATAGATAGGTTTTTAATTCCAGGGTATTCAGTTTACGGGATAGACTGTGACCATTGGGGTGGGGGGATGGCAAGTCATACAATTCAGCATTAGTCACCATCAAGTTCACATTCCAGGGCTAAATCGTTTGGAAGCTACAGCTGTAAAGATCAACAGATTTCATGCTATATTTACACCAGCAGCAATTTACAATCATCCGGGAGACATAGACACAGACGACCTTGACAAGGTTATGTATTTAGACTCGAAACTCGGCAGGGGACTTTAACTGTAAACATCATTTACAGCACAGTTTACATCCAAATCCGCAAGGAACCAACCTGCTAAACTACATTAACAACACAAATTTTCTCATCATAGGGCCAGAAGAACCTACACACATCCTGCATACTAATAACCAGGGAAAGTACCTTGGTTGGCATAGTAGCGCTCTGAAGTGAACACAAATTAACTGCAACTGACGTATGCATGTGATGTGATGGCACATGACATCCACGTGGCTCAGCGTGCAGCTGCGGTGCATACGAGTCAACAGCTTACAGACATAAAGACACAAGCTTCGGAGAACTTACACAAACATGATTCATTTAACGTGCTTGGCGCATGCTTGCCACAGGGTGGCCGAGGAGATTTGATCATCTTATGATGACGTAGATAAATTCATTTCAAATATGAAGAGAATATTCCTGATGGCTCTGGCAAGAATGATGAAATTCAGGGGTACCTTTACCCCCACAATCTGCCATTACGAGGTGGGGAATCTGGCTCAATGCAGTGTCATATTATGCCACACATACTACAATCGCTAAAATAGCTAATACCTTCGACAGTACGGACTGTTCAGCAATTGGAATAATAAAATCACTGCTTTCCAATCACTTACGTGAAAAGCTCCAGTTTATAACAACTCTTTTGGGCATATTTCTGATACAGTCACACATCTGCAGACATGCCACACAGAAATGCCCAAAGCTCTTGAGCTAGTTCAGATACTGTCAGAAAGAGTTAATAAAGCTCCATCTACATCGATCACCAAAAAAATAAAGCAAAGTTGAGCTCTGTTCCACTGAAAAATACTGGGTATTCCATCATGAAAGACATTCAACATTCCTTAGAAGGAAAACCAGCTGCATCAACTGTTTATTTATTTCCTGCAGATAACATCCTGTATTTTCGTTTTGCACCTGCCACATCCTGTGACGCAGAACATAGTTTTTCCATGGACAAATCAGGCTTACACGACAATAGGAGAAGATTTTTCTTTGAAAGCTTTAGAATATATATCATTGTAATGGTAACAATAAAGTCACTGTCATGTAAGTGTCATACTGCTGGTTTTGTATCTAAATGAACAAAGGTAGCAGTGCATGTTACAGCCGCGCGCCGCCAGCAGGAACAAACCAGTTCCGCTGCACGTCAATGGTCTGTGTGTTGTGTACCTCATTTCCCAACCAACTAAGGTACTTTCCCTGCTAATAACTATGTACCTGATTTATTAGATATCACAGTTTTAAACAATATTTCTTTTAAATCTAAATTAAGAACAAATTAGAAACTAAAAGCTTCTAATAATATTGCAAGTTCTAGTAATATTGCAAGTTCTTCCAATTATTATCAACACTGTAGTAATTATTAATGTTTTTTATACATAAAAAGGCAAAAAAATTTAAAGATCAAAAGGCTGTTACAGAAGTTTCTATCCCCAAGAAAATAAAAGATGATTGTATTTCTAAAAACTTTACTTACTATCCTTAGGCTAATAAAAATTTTTAAACAAATTTTGAAGAATATGGAATATCTTTGGTCCCTCAAAATAGATTTAATAAACAAAATTTACTAAATTTTTCTAAAAAGGATAAAATTCCAAATTATAAAAACCTGGCAATTATCAATTTAGCTGTTTGGATTGTGATAGGGTTTATATTGGTAAAACTAGATGTCATTTAGAAACCAGAATGAAGGAGCATTTTAGAAATATTAAATATACAGATTGACAAATCAGCTGTGGTGGATATTTTTTGGTCATTTAATCATGAAATAAATTCAGAGGTTAAATTATTAAAACAATTAAATGTACCTATAGATCTAATGGTTTAGGAGGATATTCATTTTAAAAAGCAGGAACTGTGTTATGAATTTTGAAATACAATCAATAGCTTTTTGTTTTCAGAGGTTGGTGACAAATAAACCATTAAGTTGAGCATTGGTAACTTTGTTAACTTTTTTGGATAGCTTTGAAATAAGTTGGATGTAACTTGAAACTAGTCAGATTGGAAGAACTTGTAATATTAATAAGATAAGTAAAACTTTTAGTTTCTAATTTGTTCTTAATTTGGATTCTGTTGCTTCACTGTTAATTTTCCTTAATTTAAAATATTTATTTTAATATTGAATGTATTGGGCTATATGAATTAACTTAGGTTCATCTACCCATAGTAATGAAAATTACATTGCCTTTAAAGTTTAAACCAGAAATACCCAAGCTAAATTATAATCAGGTTAATTTGGAAGATTTCAGAAACACAGTTGAAAAACATATCCCTGATATTGAAACAAATTCAGCACAGTCACATGATGAAGCAATCAACAAATTAGATCTTGCAGTTAAACTTCCAACAACAAATTGCAAACCGCTTGGATACAGGCCAATTAGTGCTTGGTATCCGAGTGACCTCTTGCACCAAAATCATAATTGGTTATGGCATATATGCTAAGGACCAGGAATCCAATTCATTGACAGGATTACCGGGAGGCAAGAAACAGAACAACTGCCCGAACTAGGGAATATGTCTGCAACGAATGGAATCAGGTTCTAGAAAATCTCAATCACCAATCAAATTTGGTTTGCCCAATAGCAAAATGCCTAACACGCACAGAAACAGCCATTCCACCATTAATAAATCATAACAATAACACGACTGCTGAACTCCCTCAGGCCAAAGCCACGGTCTTCCATTCAACATTAGAAGAAGCTTTCAAACCTAATCCTGCAGTGGGACAAACAAACGATGAGGGAATATGAAATATTTAACAGGGAATGAATGAAACAGACTACTCAACCATACATAATAAAATGCAAAAGACTGATGATGGCAAGATAGGCTGGATCAGGGTTGCCTAACATAGGATAATTAAGGGGGTGTACGATAATTTAAATGTATGAGAGATAGATACCAGCGAAATACCATTTTCCCCGGTTTACCACACCAGCAAAATGAAATTTATTACAAATAGCGGCACCCCTTTCGCCCTCATGGCCTATCTCCACCCCTCTAAGGCAACCATTTCATATGCTACTAATCCTTCTACCTCTTATCCTCTTGTTGCGAAACACGTGTCGCCATGTGAAATGACTGATTTCAAAGAACTGGTGGGATTTGCATAATCAGTGATTTCATTGCCCCACAGAAACGCTTCTTGTGAGTTTTTTCTAAGTTGGGTTTAATGAAAACCAAAGTTAGAAACAGATTGACGCTAGATAGGGTAAATGGACTCTGTAATCTACTTTAAAAGATTGGCAATACTGGGCTGGATTATCAGGCATCTTCCCAATATAAAGGCCCCAGGGCCTGATAAAATACCAAATGTGATACTTAAGAATCTCCCACAAGCAGCACTTCTGCTCTTAGCCAAAATATTCAACTATATTCAGATTGAAAAGGGCAGATCTCCATTGCAATGGAAGGAGGCAAAGATTGTCATGCTTCCAAAACCACAGAAACATCTCTCCTTACCTGCTAACTACAGGCCAATCAGCCTATTGAACACAGAAGGAGAGGTACTTGAGAAACTAGTTCTCAAAAGAACACATGCACATATCATTAAACATAACATTCTAATTCCAGAACAGTTCAGACTTAAATCACACTCTACGACATTACAACTACTGTGACAACTGAAGAAATTACACAGGGTTACAACACAAATAAATCAACTGGCACCAGCCTTTTAGAATTAGCACATTCTTTAGATGAAGCATGCCTCACGAACAAAAGCATACAAATTTACAGAATCAATGATTGCTTTAATCAAAGACTACATCAGACACGTCACTTCTGGATAATGGTGGAGCATTGCTCCTCCTCTCTTAGCCCATTATGGCAGAAGTCCCAGAAGGAGGATTACTAGCACAGGCACAATTTAACCTATACATAAAGGATATGCCAGAATTCACACAAACTGAAAAATACATATATGCTGAGGATACAGCACTAGTAACACAATCTACACAACCATGGATCATCTATCTGCAGCTACAGAATGCTCTAAATGAGCTGGAGTCATGGCTTACAAGATGGGAGAATTACAGTAAACACAATTAAATGTCAAACAATAATTTTCCCCAAACATATAGAACATAAGCACTCCAGGCATTCAAGGCAGCCTCTGGCATACAGAAGCAAGAGAATTGAGTGGAAAGACCAAGTTACCTAGAGAATAAAAATGATCTACAAAAGAAAGTAGTATCATTTCCAAAGGACTTTCATGCAAGTCTCATCGGATAATAGCCGACTAAGCCGAGCCGAGCAAAGATGGGAGAGAGATTTAATGAGACTGTCGCATATTTGGCATCCAACGAGTACAGGACGAAAGAGAAGAATTCAAAGGAAGATATTGGCACCCGCTTCATATTTAGAAACTTAACAATCATGGTTCGAAAAAAGAAGAGGATTGGATTAGGCCCTGGGAAGGAAGCAGCACTACACGACAACACAACGTCTAGGACTGGAAATTCCAACCAGTAGGATATCGTTATATATACATATTTAAGGAGACACAGAACTTATGTTAGTGCATATTACTTGCTATTGTGTTTATGCATATTTTTAATTAGTGGAAAAATTACGAGATCTGTTAAGATGGAAGATGACCACAACCAGACAAGCGGTGAAGGCAATAATGTGCAAAATACAGACATGAATAGTATGATATTAATGTTCAAAGAAATGGTTGAAAAAATTAAAAATTCAAATAGTCAATTTAAATCTGAAATGGTTGACCAAATTAATAATTCAAATGGTCAACTAAAATCTCAATTGGCCGACCAATTAATAAATTAGCTAGCCAAATGAGTAATTTAAATGGTCAGTTAGATCAGATGAGATCTCATTTCACCATTCAATTGAGTCAGATGAAGTCTGAGATTACATCTGAAATGGCTGTCATGAAATCTGAAATGGCTGAGATCACTAATGAACAAATTAAACTAATTAGGCAAAATTCTCAAAGTATAGAAAATTTTAAATTAGAACAGAATGATATAATTAATAAAATAAACAACAAAGTTGATTGCCAATCACAAGAGCTGGACAAACTTAAGCTCGAACAAACAGAATATAGTTTCGTACAAGCAGCAGCTATTATCGAACTTAGAGATGCTGTATGCCAAGAAGTATAAAGTATAAAGACCGAAAATGTTAACTTTAAAAAAGATCTCATGCTTGAAATACGAGACCACAAAATGTAAATAGATAATGAAATAAAATCTATACAAAAATGTTTAGATAAGGAAAAAGAAAACGTAACTAATACAAATAAAATATTGGTAGCATTTCAAGTACAAGGTAAAAATAACAATGATAATGTAAATGTTGAACATGATACAAATGTAGACTGTATGCATAACTGTGATGTAAGGGCTAATATACACACAGATAATCAACACACACAATATGACACTAACACTGATGTACCAGTTTACCTACACCATTCATTCCTTCATGGAAATAAACAACAAAATTATGAAATTGGTTATAATAAGGATGTCTTGTCCGAAATTACTCCACCTAAAGTAAGAACAAATTAGAAACTAAAAACTTCACTTATCTTAGTATGATTTGCTGCTGACCCTGGGTTTCAAGCTGTGTCCAGCAAATCATACTAAGATAAGTGAAGTTTTTAGTTTCTAATTTGTTCTTACTTTGGAATCTTGTTGCTTCACTGTTAATAGCTTCAATTTTTCCTTATTTACTCCATCTATTTTTGATGAAAAAGCAACCAGCAATCCCAAGCAAATTCTAAAAGAAATTGACCATTATTTTAAAATAAAAAAAATACCTGATGAATTAAAGATGATGATCGTAAAGACATTGTTAATAGGTAATAGCTTACAGGGGTTCAGAGCTACAGGTGCAGGACATGAATGTTACGCGTCCTTAAAAAATTTATTTTTAGCATGTTATTGGAGCCCGGCAAGACTGTTCGTGTTGAACTAGCAACTGGGAAATACAATCCATTGACTAACACAAGTCTTACGGATTACTTTATGAGCATAATGAATCGGTCACGATTACTTGACTGTCCTTTATCAGATCAAGAGATCTTAACCGCTGTTATCAGACATTTCCCGGATAACATCAGACAGAGCTTAATAGTGGCTAGGCCTGTAGATTTCACTGATGTTATCGAATTACTCACAGAATTCGAAAACCAATCTGTTCCTAAAGAACAATATCAGTACCACATAAATGAAAGAAATGATAGGTACACTCAAAATCCAAATAACCAGAACATCAATGAAGACCAAAATAGAAATAATAACAATAATCAAAGGTATCTAAGGAAAAATTGAAGCTATTAACAGTAAAGCAACAAGATTCTAAAGTAAGAACAAATTAGAAACTAAAAACTTCACTTATCTTATTGTTTTGGTGCTAACCCTGGGGTTTCAAGCTGTGTCCAGCTCATTCTCAAAGCTGACAATGAGAATTAGCTGGACACAGCTTGAAACCCCAGGGTTAGCACCAAAACAATAAGATAAGTGAAGTTTTTAGTTTCTAATTTGTTCTTACTTTAGAATCAAAGGTATGTGTTTCAAAGAAGGTCCGGTAATTCATCATCCAGTGGGGAAGGGGCACAATTCCAAAACAATTATAACCCTGACAATAGAATAAGGCAAGAACAAAGAAATTATTCAAGATTTAGAAATACACATAGCCCACAGCTAAATTCTGCCACCGGAAATAATCAACGGTTCCCAAATAATAACCAAATAAATTATATACATGTAAATCGATGTAATAGAAACCGGCCGTGGTATGGTAATTCATATAAACCATATAAATATGATAGGCATAATTATAGGCAACGCCGTAATGATTGACACCCAAGATCCGAAAATTTAGAACAATACAGAGAAACCGATCAAAATATAAGAGTGAACATAGGTTGTAATACTGAGCCTCTGGAGGAGACTAACACATCCGGACCGTCTACCAATCAAATTCAGGAAAGCTAGGAGACGACCAGCATTCGACTCCAATTCTAGGTCCTTTTATACGACACACTGACTTTCAAAATTGGAGTTATTTAAATCATTAATTGGTGAACATAACAATTACACCCGAAAAATAATAACACGAGTCAGAAAGAACTTATGAACCCACCGGTTATTAACATAAATGTATGGGATCAGGAGTATCGAGCAATGATAGATACGGACTGCAGTACCAGCGTTCTGAACGAAAATATATTTCTAAAAATAGAAAAGTCAGGAAAGGCCAATTATTTACCAGTTTGTGGCATTTAGTGTAGTGTAGCCATTGGTAAATGGAAAGACAGAATACGACACCAAGTTATGTTAAAATTAAACATAGGAGCATAGGAATATGAAATGATTGCTTTGGTGGTACCCAAATTAATAACAGACTTTATTATTGGTAGTGATATACTATATCATTGGAAAAGCATAATTAATTTTGATAGGAGCAATTTAACAATTCAAAGTGAAAACGAAATGATTAATATTCCTCTATTGGAAGAGAGTTATGATGTTAATGATAATACAAGCAACGAAGAAAACGAGATTAATAATGAAAGATTTTTTGTGGAAAATTTAATAATAAATGATTTTAATGGAATTATTAAAATTGATTTAGAAGAAGAAAGTCGTACATATGATTTACACAGCAACTGTGATAACATCCATTGTATCATGAGTAGGCGTAGGCTTTCTGTACGGCCTACCTAAGATCCACAAGCCGGATGTACCACTCAGACCTATTGTCAGCGACATTGGATCTCCTACATATAGCATCGCGAAATATCTAGCCAATCTGCTGCAACCGCATGTAGGCAACACTGATACCTACATAAAGGACTCTTCACATTTCATCCAGAAACTCCAAAATCTCACTTTACAACCTCAAGACATACTCGTCAGCTTTGATGTTGTCTCTCTCTTTACCATGGTCCCCGTCAACGACGCCATCACTCAACTGAAGCATCCAGTTCACCATGGAAAAATAAAAAGATGGTCAGCTGGCTTTCCTGGACGTGCTGGTCAGCAAAAAAGACAACGGCAAACTTGGACACACGGTGTACCGCAAGCCTACTCACACAGACCGTTATCTCAACAAAACCTCCAACCACCATCCGAGACACAAACGGGCTATGATTCAAACTCTCCTACACCGCGCTTCCCGTATTTGCGAGCCTCATCTGCTACCATAAGAGCTGCACCATCTGGAACTAGCCTTACAAGCCAATGGCTATTCCACACAAGAAATTAAGGGAGCCTTCCGACCACCCAGACGGCAGCCGATCTCTGCTAAGCCGACCCCACCTAGGAGCAAAGGCACGGTATTCCTTCCTTATGTTCAAAACGTCACTGACAGGATTGAACACCTCCTGCTAGGCCATAATATCAAGACGGTTTTCAAGCCTACAAGAGAGCTCAACAGTTTACTACGCTCAGCCAAGGACCCGAGGGACCCCCTCTCCTCGGCTGGCGTATACCGGATCCCCTGCTCGTGTGGTGCAGTATATATTGGTACGACGCTACGTAGTATCAACACCAGACTAAACTAACACAAGAGATGCTGCCGTCTTGGACAATTTGAAAAGTCAGCAGTCGCTGAACATGCTATAGAACCGGAAGGGGAGCATGTCATCAAGTTTCAGGACACCAGCATTCTATCTAACATCTCACACTACCATGCTCGACTACAGCGCGAAGCCATAGAAATTTATAAACATGCCAATAATTTCAATAAGAAAGAGGAAGCCCTTAAGCTCAACAAAACTTGGTACCCCGTCATCGATAACATTAAACAACACAGACAATCAAGCAACACAAACCAATCAGAATCTAGTAGCACCCGAGATGCAGCTAGCCCCCTCCCACCAACCACACTGCCTCAGCGAGCCCCGAGCCAATCAGAGAAGGCCCCTCCGTGTATAAAATCCGCATCCCAGACAGTCAACGCCTCAGACACAACTGTACCTTCACCAAGAAGACTTTGACCACGCCACTGATTATGTCCACCACAGTAGTGGACGAAACGTTTGGACCAAGTTACTCCAGCAGACCACGGCAAATCAGCCCGCAAGGCTCTTGTAGAATCCATTGTATCAATTGTGAAGACAATTATATCGATTTCTCTACCAGTGAATCCATTAATTACTTGGGTAATTTACAACTACGACAAAAGCAAGATATTAGTGTAGCTCTGCGTAATAAACTTGAGGATTGTTATAGCCTTAATACAGATCAGAAACAACAATTGCTGAATATTCTCATTAAATATAAAAATATATTTTCTAACAAGCCTGGACTTTGTAATAAATATATCCATACATTCAAGGTGGAAGGATTACAGCCATTTACCCATAGATGTCGCCCTATTCCCAATTCAATTAGGAAACAGGCTAATGAGGTAATTCAAGAAACACTAAAGGATGACATTTTGCAAATTTCTGATTCTTGTTATATTAGGACCTTATCAAATAAGTTGTTGTTGTTAGCTAATGCTGGATTTCTGACAATGAAGTCATTAATCCTCTTGCTCTCCAATATTTTTCACTGATGGATGGGGCACTAGAAGTGGCCGGGCATATTTGAAGGTGGTCTCGATCCATTTCCTCTTGCAGATCACATAGAGGACAGAGTGGTGAAGAATATATCCCAATTCTGTTTAAATGTTTTGCCAGACAATCATGTCCGGTGATCAACCTGAAGGTTGCAACTGCTGTTTTTCGAGGATACTCAGGAATCACTGTTTGAATGTTTGGTAGTTCCCATCTTTTATTCTTTGATTTTTCATAGTAATATTTTGCAATAATTTTTTTGAATTCAGAGTTGACTAATCTTTTAGCTGCATAAAATGGTAAATTAACTATAGATTTCTGTACACCGCTGGTACCCTTTTTTGCAAGAAAATCAGCTTTCTCATTACCACTCAGTCCACAGTGAGCCGGTATCCATTGGAAGACTAGGTGTTTTTGAAGTGCTGTTAGATGGCTAAGCATCTTCCAACATTCTATAATAGTTTGGTTTTTTGGTGACAACTTTGAAGTAATTGCTATAATTGCTGCCCTGGAATCTGAGAGAATAACTGCTTGCTGAAAATGTGAAATTCTGTACAAAAGATTTTGTAGGGCCATTCGAATTGCTTCAATTTCTCCATCAAAGTTAGTAGTTCCATAACTTAAAGATTTGTAATAGGAAAAGAGGTGACATGTGACTCCAGCACCTGCTCCATCTTTGTTTGATGTAAATGATCCATCAGTATAAATATGGAGCCACTCATGTTCTGGAAACCTAGTATGGATTGTCTCTAATGCCAATAATTTTAGAACACTAGTTGGAGTATCACTTTTTTTAACTTCTTCTGTCAGGTGTAAATAATATGTGATGTCTAATGTATGTGTTGGATTGACTTTAGATATAAAGTTTTCCTTTGAATTAGGAAGGTGTACATCCTTCTTGATGTCTTGAATTTTGGAAAGAAAGCTCTCCTGAGTCTTTAGTGTATGTGTAAAATTTCTCTTGTGCCATGTATTGAATGGGAGTCTGATCAACTTTTCGTGTTGAATAAGAGCCGCTTTTTCTATTTCATATTCAATGGGGTATTGGTTGGTTAGTATTTCCATAGCTGGTATTGGTGTGGTTTTGATACCACCTGTAATTATTCTCAGACTTTGGTTTTGAAAGATTAGAATTTTTTTTTTTTTTTTTTTTTTTTTTTTTTTTGTATTTGCTGTTATAAGAACGTCACTGCAGTAAGTACACAATGGCTTTATATATACATTGTATGTTGTGTTAAGAATTGCTCTGGCACATCACCACTTCATTCCTGTTAGATGTTTTAACAGTGAAAGGCACCTCTCTGCTCTTTGTATTACACTTTCTCTTTGTTTGGTCCATGTAAGTTTGGTATCAAATGTAACTCCTAAATACTTTGCTTCCTTTGTTTCTAGTAATTGTTGACCCTCAAAATTTAGTTTTATTTTTAGTGGCTGTTTTCTTAGTGAAAAGATTTGGTAGTTTGATTTTGTTGTATTAACAGTCATTGAATTTTCTTTGGTCCACTTTTGTAGGTTGGTTAAGGACTGTTGCATGGTTTTTTCTAGTTCTGTACTTTCGCTTTTTGGTTTTGAAGTCCACATTACTAAGTCATCAGCAAATAGTGCACACTTCACACCTGGTTGTTGTATTTGTTGAGGCAGATCGTTAATAAATATATTAAAAAGTGTAGTGCTGAGCACTGCACCTTGTGGTAAGCCACAGTGTATTTGTTTGTATTTAGATATATTTCTTCCATATCTGGTAGCAATAAAGCATTGTGTTAGGAAATGACATAGCCATGAAAACATTGGACCTTGTATCCCTATTTTTTTTTACTTTCTTTAGTAGTTTTGTTCTGCATATAGAATCATAAATTTTATATATATATGTTAGGTAAAACAGCTCTCATTTATACTTAAGTATGCTATGGGTGAACAGCATGGCAATGTCCGGATATTACAGCTTCTGTGGTTCAAACAAATAATGAACCCAGACTGTTACAAAAATTTTCACTTAACGACAATAAAAGAAGAGTTAGCAACGGGGATTAAAGTATTGAGAAAGATAATTAATATGGTTAAAGAATACATGTAATAAGAGAACCAGAGCTTTTCTACCTAATTTAGTAGACCAATCAATGTACCGAATCGTTATTAATAAAATATTGAAGAGAATAAAATTATCTACAAAATAAAGTAGTATAATTTCCAAACGACTTTCCTGCACCCACGTCTCATTGGATAATAGCTGACTAAGCCGAGCCGAGCGAAGGTGGGAGAGAGATTTAATGCGACCGCCGCACCTGTCTGGGGATATGCTGCAAAAACCAGTATGCACAAATTACAAATGCTCCAAAATAGAACATTTAGCATCATAGCACAGCTCCTGGTGGCAGCTAATTCTAATACACAATGAGCTAAAGCTTCATTCAATTTAAAAATCTCTTAAATTTCAAAACTTAAATTTATATGCCAGAAAAGACAAAAGCCACAACCACCTCATTCACAAGTAATGTGTGCATAACCTCGAACAAGACACACACAAAAGACCTCTATCACCATTTGATAGAACAATTGGCCTGGGGCAACCAGAGATTAACATCCAAGAGTTCCTAGACACGATTATGCCATTGTAAAGTTTTCACACTTAAACTCCTCTAAATAGGCAGCCAGGCCATTCCATTGACCTGACTGTGGCCCTTAAGTCCTTGCTCATTGCAGTCAAGGTGGTCTCCCTCTCATCTGAGTGCAGCCATGCCCTGATTGGATAGGCTGTGTGTAGGCGGACACCCAATACTGACCAACAGCCATGATAATGGACATGAACCTAAAAAGCTTTAGATTTAATATGACACGGCAGCTCCTGCCAGGTAATTTTCTCACATTAGTTTTTTCAAAACCTACACAGCGTGGTCAACAGCTGGGCTCAAACATAAATGAACACAAGAATTCTCTCCAGTGATGACAGATTAGGTTTGAGTAAATCAATATCCTAGTCTTCCAATGGATACCAGCTCACTGTGGACTGAGTGGTAATGACAGACCCGATTTTCTTGCAAAAAAGGGTACCAGCAGTGTACAGAAATCTATTGTTAATCTACCCTTTTATGCAGCTAAAAGATTCCTCAACTCTGAACTCAAAAAAATTATTGCAAAATATTACCATGAAAAATCAAAAAATATAAGATGGAAACTACCAAAATTCAAACAGCAATTCCTGAGTATCCTCAAAAAATGGCAGTTGCAACCTTCAGGTTGATTACAGGACATGATTGTCTGGCAAAACATTTAAACAGAATTGGGATATATTCTTCACCACTGTCCTCTATGTGATCTGCAAGAGGAAATGGACCGAGACCACCTTCAAATATGCCCGGGCACTTCTAGCGCCCCAACCAACAATGAAAAATATTGGAGAGCAAGAGGATTAATGACTTCATTGTCAGAAATCCAGCATTAGCTAACAACATATTTATAAGCTAATATGTACATTCTATAATAAATTAATAACTAATGACTGTGTCCATTTATTACAGCACTACATGAATACATCAACTAATACAAAAGAAGTTGTCTGAATCTGCAGACTTGGTGTACCTTATACATTCCTCACTTGAATTACCACAGACGCAATTAGAGCCTTGGTCATGTTTGCATCATAGCACCCAACTTTCACTTGGATCAGGACCCCATGGTCAAGCAATATATCCACGGCCAGAATCTGCAAGTCCAATAGTGGTACTGCTGCCCTTCGTCACCCAAATTCTCTCTGGTGGAGGTTTTTAGTGGGTAGTACCTTCAGGCAAAGCTCACACTCCCATCTGTACCATCCCAGTATAGTTGGGTAAGTCAATAAATAGATTTTTCCTCCACTTGAAAAAAAAATTGTCAACACAGTCTCATAAGTACTGTCGTGAAATATAGCCTGAAGATGCCCAACATCAGGACCAAAATTTTGACATCCATCATAATCAAGATGTGGCCTTCCCCAAAATACTCGCATACCATGGACACTGGCCACTAATGCCTATGCAATGTAATAATAATGAGAAGAGCCATAATTTCCAAAAATGTTGCACTGTGTGCAAAAGAACAAACAATGATTAGAAAATAATAACAAGAACACAGTTGGAAAAAATGTAACCCCTGTTTGCAAAAGAATAAATGTCACTGCAAACGATTAGGAAATAAAATAAGAAGAGGTAGAGGGAGAGGATGAAGAGAAGGAGTAGGAAGAGGAAGACTTTTCCTCTATTCATATTTCCTGTTGCATGGTTCGCAGCATGCACGTCATCCATGTGTAGTAGCAATGCGGCTTAAGAGATGGATCTATGCCACTACTATACAAGAAACCAGAGTGCCAACATAATGCGGAGAGTGAAATTCACTAGTTTAGCGTGACTTTAAGTAGTTGTAATACAGAATAATAATAATAATAAAAATCCAGAACCCAGCTCCTTGTAGTACTCCACTGGTACAAGTCCAGCCCACTGGCCACCCGGACCTATCACAACGTACTTCCCCTCCAGCCGCCGACATAAATACCGCACCTCTGGTGGTGACCAGCACAGTTGGTGCTGAGATCTCCACTAGGAAACTTCGACCTCGCCGCCACTGAAGATGTCTGCCGTAGTCGCAGACGAAACGTTTGGGAAGAAGAAGGAACCCAATAGACCACGGCCCACAAGCCCGGTTAATATTATTGCATCTAGTAGAGTTGTAATACTGTTAAATATGCATTACTTATTTAATTTGGCTTTTCTCCCCACTATTCTCGATCATTAAGGTTTACCTGCATTGATATTTCGGCTAAGCTTTGGCATGCCTTCGTAATTGCGGCCGCTTTCACTTATTCTTCAAAAACCATTCCTAGGCTATGCTTTGTAGCTTAGGGCCCTCACGCCCTGGCTATGCTTCACATTTGGGTTCAAAATCACTCTTTGGAATAGGGATAGTGTTTGTAAGTCGCATGTCAGTATCTGTGAGTCAGAGCGTACCATAAACACATCAAACACTTGATGATTTGAGGCTAAGTAAGAAACACTTGGCTTGAGAGGTAGAACTGGAACTTAAAAATTCATTGCCACAACTGGGATTTGAACCACAGACCTTTCGCTTACCAGGCGCTTGCTCTAACCATTGAGCTATTGCGACAAACTGCCAGAATGGCATAAATTCTCAAATCAGTTCGTATTTCTCCTGGTAAACCACAAAGGCAGTCTCACATCAGAGACAAATTACCCCAATGGTGACTTACTATTGTAAGTACTTAATGTCCCAGGATTAAATAACCTTCAGATGGTAATTATTATTTATTTATGCCAACAAACTTACTGTTGGTGATCTTGTGTTTAAAAACACCAACAGTAAGTTTGTTGGCATAAATAAATAATAACACTTGACTTTTACAATACCAATTAGCAGCTTATGATCGTAACATGACAAAATCAGCAAGATTGCTGGAGCACCGATCAATGAATACGTTCGTGGCAAACTGTAAACAACAGGATCAGAATGTGCTGCAAGAGATTAAGAGATGGAGTGAGATAAAATGTGGATAAAGCTACAGTGAGGTACTAGGAGCAAGTGTGGGTTAGTATAAAAGCTTAAAGTATTCTTAATTTCTTTCCGAAAGAAATTGTGTCCCAAAATGCCACTAGGACATTAATTAGCACATATTAACTGTGGATCAAAACATACTATCGGGGTAATTGTTTACAAAATCGGGCGCTCAGGAAACGAATGAAACATAGTGCAATTGATGCACGTTTTATTGCTGATTACGATTTAGAAAGTTTTATTTGGCGGTCAAGGTTCGTTTTCCTTTTGCCTGTGTTAGGTTAAGTTTAGTATGCGTATATGAGTGGTCTAACAGGGTCCTGTGTTATCGAAATTTTGCCCGTGTTACGTTAGTATATGTATATGAGTGGGGCGACAGGGTCCTGTGCTATGGAAATATTTACAACTTGGGCAGTGTTTATGCGATCATTTCAATGTAAATGCATTAATCATTCTAGCATATATTATACTCGTTTATACACATTTATTTGCTAAATATCCGCCGAATAAGCGAAATAAAACCGCTGCATCGCACGTACGAAATTTGCTCATAAATTTAAAAAGAAGCTTGAGCGGCAAATAAAACTTCCAAAGTCGTAATCAGCCATAAAAACTGCATCCATTGCACTAAGCTTCTAAGTTCCATTCGTTTTCTCCAGCGGCCGATTTTGTAAACGAAGGTCCAGATCACTGGAGCTTAAGTATTACCAAGTTATATTATTTACAATAATCCTAGAATACTTACATCTTATTAATTATGAAGATTAGTTCCTCAAAACTTGCACAACGTCTTCACCTAAGAATAACGAAACTAAATGTGCTAAATAGTACAGAACATCTAAGATAGTGATGGGAGTATTCGAATGCAAAATATCGATGTATTCGATTCTTGCAAGTTCTCGAATCCTTATACTCTATTCGAATACTTCAAACGGTTCTCTGTTTTCGTTTGATAATTACTACTCTGCTGTTATCGAATACTTCACTCGGTTCTCGTTTGTTAATTACCTACTACTCTACTGTTATCGAATACTCTCGGTTTGTTCTCGGTTCTCGTTTGCGTATGTTATGAATGCTGAATTCGAATGTTTCACTCGGCTTGTTCTCAGTTTATGGAATAACGGAACGCACATTACGGGATCAGTTAACTAGAACGTATGGACGTCATTGTTATAAATTCGACACTAAATGCATATTTATAACGCTGACATATTATTAATTTAAAGGTCAGCTTATCATAAAATGGTGTATCTGCATGTAAACTAATGTTTAACAATGAAAATAATGTATTATTGTGTCATATCTTACTTCACAATATTTATATAATAATGATGATGATGATAATAGTAATAATAGCAATAATAAAAATAGTAATCATAATAGTAATAATAAAAATAGTAATCATAATAGTAGTAATAATAATAATAATAATAATAATAATAATAATAATAATAATAATAATAACAATAACAATAACTATAATAATAATAATAATAATAATAATAATAATAATAATAATAATAATAATAATAATAATAATAATAATAATAATAATAATAATAATAATAATAATAATAATAATAATAATAATAATAATAATAATAATAATAATAATAATAATAATAATAATAATAATAATAATAATAATAATAATAATAATAATAATAACAATAACAATAACTATAATAATAATAATAATAATAATAATAATAATAATAATAATAATAATAATAATAATAATAATAATAATAATAATAATAATAATAATAATAATAATAATAATAATAATAATAATAATAATAATAATAATAATAATAATAATAATAATAATAATAATAATAATAATAATAATAATAATAATAATAATAATAATAATAATAATAATAATAATAATAATAATAATAATAATAATAATAATAATAATAATAATAATAATAATAATAATAATAATAATAATAATAATAATAATAATAATAATAATAATAATAATAATAATAATAATAATAATAATAATAATAATAATAATAATAATAATAATAATAATAATAATAATAATAATAATAATAATAATAATAATAATAATAATAATAATAATAATAATAATAATAATAATAATAATAATAATAATAATAATAATAATAATAATAATAATAATAATAATAATAATAATAATAATAATAATAATAATAATAATAATAATAATAATAATAATAATAATAATAATAATAATAATAATAATAATAATAATAATAATAATAATAATAATAATAATAATAATAATAATAATAATAATAATAATAATAATAATAATAATAATAATAATAATAATAATAATAATAATAATAATAATAATAATAATAATAATAATAATAATAATAATAATAATAATAATAATAATAATAATAATAATAATAATAATAATAATAATAATAATAATAATAATAATAATAATAATAATAATAATAATAATAATAATAATAATAATAATAATAATAATAATAATAATAATAATAATAATAATAATAATAATAATAATAATAATAATAATAATAATAATAATAATAATAATAATAATAATAATAATAATAATAATAATAATAATAATAATAATAATAATAATAATAATAATAATAATAATAATAATAATAATAATAATAATAATAATAATAATAATAATAATAATAATAATAATAATAATAATAATAATAATAATAATAATAATAATAATAATAATAATAATAATAATAATAATAATAATAATAATAATAATAATAATAATAATAATAATAATAATAATAATAATAATAATAATAATAATAATAATAATAATAATAATAATAATAATAATAATAATAATAATAATAATAATAATAATAATAATAATAATAATAATAATAATAATAATAATAATAATAATAATAATAATAATAATAATAATAATAATAATAATAATAATAATAATAATAATAATAATAATAATAATCACCATCCGCCATTCGCCATTCGCCGCCGCCGCCACCGCCACCTCCACCGCCACCGCCACCGCCACCATCACCATCATCATTATTATTATTATTCCCTTCTTACTTTCTTTCTCTCTCTTTCATTTTTTACCCACATCTGCGTAGCTTTCAAAAATGTGAGAATAAATTAGTTGTCACCAAAAACTGTGAATTGAATTATTTTAGTGATTGAAAGTACATTGCCCATAAGTCACGATACAAATTGTTAATTTACACCTCTAAGTGCGTTTAACATTGGGACTAACCGTTGTATTTTCGTGGATCATTTTACTGCTTTATTTGAGAACAACCATGGTGAGAACTGAATAGCATTGCTCTAGTGACAATATCATAGTATCCGAGAACTTGCATTGGAATACAAGAGATTTCGATTAAAGGAACGATATAATGTCCACAGTTCCTGCATAGGAGTTTCGAAGGAAAAGGAACTGACCTTCCTTAGCCAAGCAAGTCTCTTTGCTGAGCGGAGATACCTTCTTGTCACCGCTACCAGTTTTTTTATAGTGTAGATAGTCCGCGAGGGATAGCGAGCGCCGGTAAGTAGCCATTGCTTGTCTGCGTCGAGTTATATAACTAGAACATTCTGGGGTCCACCAAATTGGAAATCGTCGTCTCCTGGCACGAGGTACGTAGTAGGGATGAAATGTATCCAAGTAGGCATGTAGAATCTCCATGAATTCGGTATACTTATGTATCCCACGAGAATTTGACAATAATCCTAAGCGCTCCTTAAGGAAATTTCGGAAGTTATCCCAATTGATATGGGACAGTCTACGACGGGGCATAGGAGGAGGTGTTACATATTGTGAAGGGGAGCGATATTGCAGCAATATAGGGAAATGGTCACTTCCCCACGAATCGGGTAAAATGGACCAATTCCAAAGAGTAGAGTGACCAGGGCTGCACAAGGCCAAATCAAGTACTGTTGGAACAGTACCTGGTGCAGGAGTGCGTGTAGGTAAAGGATGATTTAAGCAGCTAATCTGGCGATGAAGTAGACAGTGTGCTAGGGAAGCACCTTCCCTCGTACCTAGAGAATTGCCCCAAAAGGAGTGTCGGAGGTTAAAATCGCCTAAGATAATAAATGGTGGCCGCAAATGTTGGAAGAATCGATCCCATTGAGCCTCAGTAGGGCGAGAAGTAGGGGGATTATATATTGCAATAATTGTGAGGGAGCCGAGTAGTATTCCTACTTATTGTACGTTGGGTGGAGTGTACGGGCACATGTACTCCGTAAAAGAAAGTGATTGATGCACCATGAGTGCTACACCACCGTAACCATCCGCGCGGTCTGAACGGACAATACGAAAGGAAGGTAGAGAAAAGGGTACACCCGGTTTCAGCCACGTTTCGCAAAACGCTGCCACATGTATATTATAATTACATAGATGAAATGTGAGTTCTGGAAGCTTAGAATGTAAACTTCGGACATTCCACTGCAATAAATTAAGCATTGTCGGAAACTAGAGTTTCTAAGGAATCGGAGATATGAGGAATGTCACAAGAATAATCGGTAATAAGCTTCCGAGCGTAATCTAGAATTTGATGCATTTGGGTTACCGACAAATGGAGCCCAAAGTCACGACTGAAACATTCTGAGAGTTGCATGGCAGGGGCCATGGGTAGTGGCTGAATATCCCTAGGAAAAGTGGAGGATCGGTCTCTCGGTAACATAGGGTTGCCGTCACCTCCAGTAGGGGAATATATAGCTGAATGAGAAACCGAGGGGCATCTACCCGACGGAGCGTATAAAGCATCAGTGTAAGATTTTAGGAGTTTTGGAGAGTCATGCTGTATGTTATCTTTCTGCAATTCTTTAACTTTGCGCTTTTTTGATGTGGTTGAAGAGAGGTGAGATGGAGCATTAGAAGAGTAAATGTGACCAGTCGGGGGCGTCACTGAGCACAAACTACTCAAAGCAGAGACGGCTACTCTTTCCGGTGTACTCAAAAACTCTTTGTGAAAAATAGGGTTGTTCTGTGTAATCCGTGGTATCTGTTTAGCCGCCTGTAAAAAGGTACAATTTTCAGAGAGCATCAGGCGTTGTATTTGTATGAATACAACGAGCCATTTCAGATGAGCATGCGGAGAGCAAATGGGCTTCACCACAACGCACACATCGGGCTTTGCTGCGGCAAACCGTTGAAGTATGTCCATATCGCACACAATTTGTACAGAACCGCAAGGCCGGTAGATAAGGTTCCACAGGAAGAGAACAATAGTATAAATATATTTTGTCTGGAAGGGAGGAAGCACGCCATGTAATTACAATTGATGCGGTCGGTAGGTATTGTACCATGCCGTCAATCACAACTTTCCTGTTTAACCGGCGGACTCGACTAACCGAAAAACGCCCATTGACCTGTAATTCAGTCAAAATTTCAGATTCCGGGCAATCCTTATCTACCTGGCGGACAATGCCCTGCTTATAAAGTAGATTGAAGGGAATAAAGCCCTTCAAGTGGTGTATCACTAATAAAGGGGATTGTAACAAATCGTTTGCCTGATCGGCAGTATTAAAGGTAACTATAACCTTTCGGTTACCACTTGGCCGGATAGTGTATTCCCCGAAAGTCATTTGTATGTAATAGTTTACCTATTGCAACGAAATTTAATGACTTACGTTCTTCCTGTAAGGGAACAAGATGGACTTCATATGGACCCAAATCGGCGTCCAGATACCTATCTGTACTCAGCTTGGGCCCTGGTGGGTCCTTCGTAGGTTGCGGGCGATCCTTCTCCATTTTTGGAACCCCTCCTAAATCGTCGTCACAAATGGAGACTCAAAAAGAACACACCAACTTGAACGCTACGAAATAAAAAAAAAAAAAAGAAATGTCCTCCTGCCAGTTAATGTAGCCAGCTGTCGACTGAGCTCTACCAAGCCTGAGAGGAAAGTGATATCCTTATTTCTTTTTTAATTAAAAGAAAATATATATTTTTCACCACGCTATCTAACGCACAAGATGGAATCCCACTCGCATTAGCAACCCTCAGGAGGTAATAAGCTTAGAGAAGTGAAAGAACTTCCGATAAACTGGGTAACCTCCTGTCGCATATCTCGCCGCGAGGAGGTTAGTTTGGCTCGATTAAGAATAGGGCACTGCAATTTTTCGCATGGCTACCTATTTAAAAGGGATTATTATATTATTATTAATATGCAGCATCTCTATTTTAAACATACAGAAAATTGTATATTTATTTGTAGAAGAGTGAGTAGAGAAAGAGATATGAATGTGTTACCTAAAAGTGAGATGAGAAAACAGTGTGAATGTAATAGCATTTATATTTCAAACACATAGAACATGATATGACTTATTTTAAAATTGCGAATAAAGATGTTTCTTGGTGCAAAATCACGTTTTTTATGGAAAATTGTTTATAGAAGAGTGAGTGGAGAAAGAGATGTGAATGTGTTACCTAAAAGTGAGTAGAGAAAACACTGTGGAGGTAATATGCATGTATACAAAATGTAATCAAATCTTTAGAGTCGTTTTTGAAATACCGGGAATATATATACAAGAATTGCGCAGTAAAAGCGGGAATAAAAAATGTTATTTTTTTAGGCAAAATCGCGTTTTTTCGGGAATTACACCTATATAGCTGAACTTAAAAAAGCAAAACTCTATCTGAATACAAAATTTGATCGAAATTGTTAGAGCCGTTTCCAAGTTGCGCGGAATATATATACAAGAATTGCTCATTTAAATATGTAAGATATGTAATACAACATATTACACAGCTTTCAGTTGTAGATCATACAGTGCAGCATACATAATATGAATATTTTTGCGACATAAGAATGTAGATGTAAAAATTATAATTAACTTAATGCCACTTAGTAAATGCCGACGGGTATCCTATAACACTTTTGCAAAATTTGTATGAATCTAGGAATGTCGACTACTCCCATCACTTCTGCAGTCTATTATTACTCTATGGTGCTGCCGGTGTTCTGTTTACGTTTCGGAAGACAGACAGCTGGTCATTTTGAGTGTTGATCTGGACGAAAGGTAATGTAAATGCTCATTTTGGGAATAGAATAAACTGAATTGAGGATGTGCTAATGTGGGTGACTGACCTGATACTTCGTCGATTTTATTTGCTTACTATAATAGATTTATAGTTAGCTTCCTTCGATATCTGGTCCCGTGTGTTTGTAAGTAGTTCTCATTTTAGGTCGTGACGTTTATTGTCATGAAAAACGTAATTAACAGTAAGTGGACACAGGAATACCCTGAAGATCAATGGATAAGTAGTAAGTAATTTGGTAATGGTAATCTTATTACAGACTTGTTACAGTGGACAGTGTTAATGGACAATGTGAGGTACCAACTGTACAGCAGAAAAAAAAAAAACGCTGCGTAAATAGGAAACGCCCAAGCTCTCAGTAGCCAAAAATGTATATGCTGTAGTAAAAGAAGGTGCAAAACATAATGAAGTGGGTTAGGCAAGTGTAGGGCTACTGTACCATGCGAAAGCGTGTCTGTTGTTGGGCATTATTCTTCTACTTGGCAAAGCCATGAAGCGTAGCGGAAGGAATATGAAACTGTCCAGCTGTTTACGCGAGCTTATCGCACAAACAAGGCAAGACAGCGTACGTATACGCTGTCTCGCTGTCAGTATGGACAGGCGCGAGAGATCATCTGTTTGTTTTATCACTGACTATACACCAAGTTATTATTTCACTGTTCTAATAAACAAGATAAATGATCATAGCGCTCGACAGCCAAGTTTAGTACGTCTCGTCGCTTTGCCAAGTAGGACCTTATATGCTCTGTGTATGCTACGTAGTGGTCCAGGATAGAACATTGATGTTAGATTATGGTATGCGGTAGATTTTCTGTTTCTCTTCCTGGATAGTCCACGTATGATGTTTGCTAGCAACCTGGCGAATTATATGGATGGCCTACTAAAGAAACAGTTTTGGAGTAGGACGTTGGAGGAGAGAATGAGACTTAAACATCTGTTTAGACTATTAGCTAAGCTTATTTCTTCCGGCCTTGTAGGTCGTGGTCTAGAAGGCATCAAAGATACCTACATTTTTCCAAGTACTGCTCTTGGCATCTTCAGTTAAGATGATCCATTGTCTGTGCTGATCAGAGCTCAAATGCGGAAGCATTTTTTTAAAAAAAATTTAGGTGTGATCCCACCTCCTCCAAATGTGTCGGTGATCATCTGAAAGGGATCTACATAGCCCCCCTGCCATGCATTAGCTATGCCACAGTGGTGGGTAGGAAGAGTGGTAAGTGGTGTCTGAAACCGCTGAAGTAAGTGAAATGTTAGGGGGTGATTTCTACAAAGGCACCTGCATCTAAGGGAGTATGCAGGCAGGCAGAATGGGGATTAGGTACTGATCTTGACCAGAGCCCAGATCAGGGACCTATTGTTAGTGGTGGTATTTTGTGCTCATGCAGAAGGAGCATTGCTGAGGTGTCATGTTAATAGAAGAAATTTAGGTACTTATCTGTATCTTGAGGCTTCAACCGGTGAGGGGGTTGATCTTTGTTGATTCTTCAACTGGTCACTGATAGTCCTGACACATACAAAGGGATGGAGGGGACAGTTTATACACTGGGAGGAGGTTTAGATATACAATATATACATTTGTAGATGCTTTATTACAATATGATATCAACTTACTCTATGTGTATACATTTTTCTTTGATTTTTTTTTCTTTCCTTTTTATTGTATGCGATGTTGGTACTCATTTGCCTGCAGCCTGCCTGGTTGTCTTAATGTTGGAGGATGCCTGATACCTCTTGACCTGCCCAGGGAGGTGAAGTCATCTTTCCTGGGACTTGTGAGCATCTGTCTATGGTGGGACTAGGTTGTTTAGGAATTCTAAGATGGCTTTGTCATTGTCTACTGTGTCTGTTCAGTAGGATGGTCCTATCAAACAGCGATAGTGAGCTCTTGTGTTTATCTGCTGTGGGATCGTATTTACCTATGTGCTGATGGCCGTATTGTGGCTTTACTTTGCTTGATTATACATGTTGGCTGCATGTCCTTTAACAAACTGTTCTATTGTGTGCATTTTAGTGTCCTTGTGGAGTATGACCAATGGGACTGACCTGGGAGCTTTGGTGATAATTCTGAGGACTTTGTTTTGCACCAGTTGTAGTTTCTTTATGTGCATCTTGGCACAATGTCCCCATGCAGGGACAGTGTATGTCATTACCTGCCTATTTAGGCTCCTGTACAAGGTTGATCCCATTTGCTTGCTTATCGTGCTTTTACGATTGAGAATGAGATAGAGGGCTCCTAGTTGCTGGTTAGCTGTCTGCCTCACTTCAGTTGTATGTTGGTTGAATGTGAGCTTGGAGTCTCGCATACCTCTAAAGTACCTGACCTTATCTTTCCAAAGTAACCTATCTCTGAATAGCATTATGTTTGGTGTTTTGTCCGCGTGGGATAACATTTTGGTAAAGAGTACAGCTTGTGATTTAGCAGTGTTGATCTTAATAATCCAGTTTGTTAACCATGGTTCTAGGGCAGTTAGTGAGTTTTGCAGTCTCTGGCTGATTGCAGTCAGCTGCCATTACTGTGCTGCAATTGCAATGTCATCTACGTAGATAGACAGTTTAGTGTCTTGTGTTCTGGGGATGTCATTTATATAGAAGTTGAATAGTGTGGGCCCCAGCAAACTACCTTGTGGGACTCTGGCCTCAATTTTGCTCACTTGGGTGCATTTTCCCTGAAGAGTCACCACAAATGTCTTGCTGGTGAGGAAAAGCGCTATCAGTTTGACCATAATGTAAGAAAAGTTAAGGTCTTTCAGTTTCTGTATCAGGCCTGCATAATACACTGTCCACTGTCGAAAGCGCATTCCACATCTAGGAATATTACCCCTTAGATTTATTTAAAATTAAAACCTCTCGTTATGTGTTCTATTCATGTTAGTTGCAGTGTTGTGGAGTGATTTGCATGGAATCTGAACTGTTTGTCAATTATTATATTACTCTTTTTGATATGCGAGATCATGCATTATTGTAGGACTTTTTCTGCTGCTTTGCTGACCATCTTTAGTAGGCTAATTGTCCTATAGTTAGTTGGGTCTGCTCGGTCTGTATGCAGCTTCAGGAACATAAGCACATTTGCCTGCTTCCAGCATGTTGAGTAATAGCCGTGTGGCAGCCGTGAGGTGCTTTAGTACCAAGTTTGAAATTTGATCCAGTCCTGGGGCTTTGTGGTCCGTCAGGTGTTTGATGATCCACCTCAGCTCTCAAGGATTGGTATTTCTACACCTGTTATGTGCTCTGTTCAGAGAGGTGCAGGGATAGCTTTGACTATAGGCGAGGATGTGGAGGCAAAATACAATCTGGGTGGAGTCCCAGTGGAGGGGGAAAGCACCTATGATAACTTTTCTCTGAGCCGTCAGTATCAAATGAATCATGAATCACATTCTGCATCATTGTCATATTGAAGTGAAGCCATATGTACCATTTCATTAGCTGTACTTGACATCTAAAAGTAAAAGTGAATAAGTCTACATAAATAGATTTACAATGGAAATAGAGTATATTATAATTTTATAATACTCTGTCACAGTTATTTTATGGAATGGGAAAACATGTTACCTGGAATTCAGAGCCACAAGGATGCAAAAGAAAAGCTTTTCTGAATATATAGGACTAAATAGGCCATGTGGCTAATTTGGGCAATGATCCTGAGGAAATATACATAAAAATACAATAGAATAAAACCAAACATTGGTAGTAATGTAATTGAAAAACGAAGTATCTTTAGTACTTTAGGTAGACAACAAACTTGCCTGTACAATAATATCCATCACATAGGCTATGCATGGTCAAGAGTATTGATGCCAATTGCCAGAATAAGCAATGGCTCAACATATTACACCATTCCCACAGATAAATATTAAATGACAAATAACCAAATGGATGTGACTGTAAAATAGATCACTGCTGTCAACCTACACCAAGGTAACATAACCGCCTGCAAGACAGATATTACCATTTAAGAGTTGAACAAAATATGTATGTACTGTCCAAGACAAAGCAGTCTGGTGTTTAGGAAACTTGATGCACTGTTCATGTCACATTATGTTCTGTTATCTTACACTTCGAACTAACAGGTCCTTGTATTTATAGAAATCATGGTACTAATTTAATTGTGGGCCAAGTATGGGCTGCATCTGCAATCTTATTTGTTTATGCTACTGGCTATCTGACTCACAATGGCACAGCTGTCATTATAAGACTAACAAACACTAAGCAATTTACTACCCTAAGCTGCAAAGTGTTGAATGCTCTAAGAACAATGGTTAACCTGGACATTCAGGATTGTGAGCAGCAAAGTTTACCTGAGAGTTGGAGGCTCCTAAGATAGAAAGCATATTCAAAGAATTGAGAGCCATGTGTAGCAAAGCGTAGCCAAGAAATTGAGAACCCTGTACATAAGATCAGTAAAATATCCATATTAAGTTTATTGTCATCATTGTAAGCTCTTCTGTGCCCAAGATTATAAAATTGGTTTTGGAATATAATTAATATAATTTAAAACACCTACAAGAAATAGAAACAAATGCCAAAAATAAAAACTGGATTACACTACTTTCCAACCCAGATATAATCCCCCAGAGACCAAGGAAAACAGCGGTTGCAGCCTTCCGACTATTGACAAATCACGATTGCTTAGCAAGTCATCTCTACAGAATAGGTATCTCAGCTTCACCAATATGTGTCCTGTGTAACGATCCAGCAGAAATGAACGAAGACCACTTGAAGACCTGTGAACCATTAAGATCGGAAGAAACTACAGTTCAAAAGTATTGGAAAGCACGAATGCTAATGGCTTCATTGCCAGATGCAAGGCACTAGAAAACAACAACAACAACATAATTTAAAACAGGTTTTATATGTATGCCTACAATACACATTAGATTCAGGTTAATATAGCCATAAGTAGGGAAGCTATGGATCTTTGCATGTTAAAAGTGTTATACTTAATAGATTATACCAAATTACCATCATTACTTTGTACTAGTTTATGTTGTGTGTTGAAATGTAATGTAGTTTCAATTATCTGAAAGCAAACTCATTCATGTCACTAATGTGCTTCTTTTTCCACAGTCCTGCGACTGAAGTTTAAGAAGTTTAAGAAGTTTATAGTAAAATGGATATCAAAGAAGAGTCATGTTTCCCAGAGTTTTGTTCAGAGATTGCGGCAGATACCAGAGACCATGTAAAGAAAGTGAAGATTGAAACTGTTACAAGTAGCAGTGATATCAAACAAGAGTTTGAATGTTCCCCATATTCACAGAATGAAGAACACTATCTAATGAGATTTAATGAAACCACCAAACAATGTGAAATTGAAACCAAAATAGATGTTAAAGAAGAACATTGGTGGTCGGAAAGAGAAGATTCATGTATTAATGATGATATTAAGGTAAAAGTGCATCACACTTTTCTTATTTTTTTTTGTTGTTTCCAACACTGAGACATGTAGATATCACAAGTTTATTTTGTATCAGAAATGAAGAAAACGTGAATACTATGACAAATGGCAAAAATTGAGTCCGGTTAGTTTTCCATCAATTTATTTATATTCTAAATTTTTATCACAAATACATTTTTTTTCTCATTGTTAACGCACTCTGCAGTCTTTTGGGCTATCACAACTTACAATTATTATTCTCATAATCTTGCCCAGTCCTTGCAGTGTTTCTTTTTTTACTTCCTCTGTGTCTCGTACTCTAATTACAATGTTCCAATCACTTGTAACGCTTGTTGAATCTTCTAATGATGTACTAACAGAACGACACACATGCACAGCTCTGTTGCATTCACTGACACCAACACATCTAAGTCGATTCTAAAACTCACTGCCAACTGTTCTTCTCAGGTCTCCTTGTATACTGGAGAATGATGTCCCAGAGAACTTTTGCGACTTTCATACATACACACTGGAAATGACTAGGAGTTTTGAGAATGTTCCCAAAACCCCTTTTGTTTCTGCCACTTCAGTTGTTAGAGTCATGTACATGCAGTCCACTAGGCAGCATGACCCTTGCGGCACAAACTAGCCTGGTCGCATTTGTCCCCTGCCAAAGTCCAAGTCTTATGTCTCACTGCTCCCACCATAACGCTAGTCGTCCTGGTCAGCATCATCATAGTTGGTCAGATGATCATGATGTACCACCAGCATCTTCTCTGAGGGCAGCCACTTGGTGCGGTAGACTTAACCATCATATCACTTCTTCAGGTGGCATGGACCTTGGAAATGTTATTGGGTAGTGCCCCTTGATCCGGGCAGGGCAATGTCTGCCATCCTGCTTGACACCTCTGTAGCAACCTTGCTGATTGTGACAGGTCTTCCTCAGCTTGCCTTTCACACAGGTTTTCGTGACTGCCAACCTTCACAGTGCTGTACCTTCTCAGCCACTTTGTTCCAGGTGGGCCCAACCATAACCTCCTCCATGGTCACCCTGCTTACCTCCAGATGCTTGCTGGGGCCTTGTAACATTACCTCATCTTGTCCGACTTGCAGGACCCACCTGCCAATTTTGACCATTGCCTTGTGGATCCTCAGATCATCTAATCCCAGTATCACCTCGTCAGCCACCCTTGCGACAAACACCCACGGACCTATAATGATTTGACCCAAGGTCAACTCGAGCTAGATTTCCACTGACAAGGTGTCACCCATTGCCACTATCTCATAGGGTTGATTCAGCTTCCACATTGGCATATCGTCCGTCACATCTGGTCGAATCACAGTCACTGCTGCACTTGTGTCCAGGCATGCCCAGCATGGCTTCCCCAGTATCCTGCTGTCCACGATGATATTCTCCATTCTTTTCATAGCATTCAGAGTCACCTGATTGGCTGGCTCCGAAGTTCCTCCATGTCCCACCTAAGTCAGTTCTTACTTGTTCCGCACTTACTCATAGGCTCCCCTGCCAGCTGTACTTGACGACATGTCCTAGTTGGCTACATCCCTTACACATTCTATTAGGGGATTCTCAGTGTTGTCGTACACTTCCTTTCTCAGAGATAGGTGCAACTGTTACCATGGCCACTAGATGCCTCCTCCCCTGGTCCATGCTACCCCGTCTGCCCCCAGCATCCAGTTCCTTGATACTACCATCAGATCTTCCTTCCATGGCCCTAAGACATTCCCCATCGTCCTCTATAACGTCCAGGTGCTGGCATCTGCTGAGTTCTTCCACATATTCCTTCAGGCTAACCAGTACCTCGTCAATCTTCACCAATAGCTTCATCTTCATTTCTGTCTTCACCTTTTCCATTCTGGAATTAATTTCTATCTTCACTTCTTCCTTGATGCCCTTCACTTCCATTTTCATTTCTTTCAGCACAGAGTTTGCTGTTGTTACTTCATTTCCCATTTTGTGCATTTCAGATTTCATTTCTGTCTTCATTTACTCCATTCCAGAGTATACATTTTCCATTCTTGTCTCCATCTTTGCCATGCCAGTATTCACACTCTTCAATTCAGATTCCATTCTTTTTCTCTTCTGGATTTCATTTATGCCTTCATTTATGCTATTCTAGCTAACAGTTGCTCGAGCATTGTCCTTCATATCATACTTGGACAACAGTGTAACACAACAGCAATTTAACGAATCCTGCTTCTGACACAAAACGGGCAAAAATCCAGTCGTCATTTTTCTATCACTATTATCTTCAAAATTTTTTCCACATATACACAGTTTTCTTGTCCTCATTAACATAGTCCACAATCTTTCGGACTAACACAAAGACTGTAGACTAACTCAATTCTTTTACTCATGCCCTGCATCCTGCGCGAAGCGGCCCAGCCACTTCTGTGCCCCACTGAGTGTTGAGCTCGACATCACAATACTTTTGTTGCTGTATAATTAATTACCCACATATCACACCAAAGAATGAATGTAGATAAAATATGCAGTTCTTAAGGCATTTCTCCAGCTGTGCTCTTCCAAGAAGTGTGATACTTCAGTTACAGAGCAATTGTTTCTGATTGGTAATTAATTGACTTGCTTATGCTTTACTTTTAATTGAATAAAGGTTGCTTTAGTATAGCTTAATGATAACTTATTTGAAGTTAGTATGCATGAAGCACTTTATAAAATTTATTTTTTCTAAATCCAAATTGGCATGATGAGAGAGCGTGGTTTAACTCCATGTATTTTATAACCCAGTTGTGTACAACTTTCTCCATTAGTTCAAAAAAGGCTGTCAAGAGTTACATGACACCTTGAGGCAACTGACTCAAATGGCTGTGCTTGTTAAAGTGAGATGTAAGGGGCTGGCCATCCATTCTAAAATGTCATGACATCAGTCCCACAACTGCACTCAAATGAATCTGCAGTAAAAATGGCCAAAGCCCATTTAAAACACAGTGTCATGGCATGCATTCATGATGATGGGGTTTCATTTTACTTTGTTAGCATGTATTTTGTTGCTTGTCCTTATAACTACACTACAATGTTAATTATAAAAAATATGTTTTCTAATATAAATCAACTTAAAATGCATAGTTTGTACTGATACTTAGTAGTAGGTATAATATAGCAGCAAGGTTCGATCCCAAGCAACTTCATATGGGATTTTGGGTGGATGAAGCGGCTTAATGGTGGGTTTCCTCCGGGTTCCTTCATCTCATTCCACCGGTGCTCCATCTTCATTTCATATACCATCAGTATCACTGCCTGCAGTGCCGTATGTAGTAAAAGTGGGTGTTAAGCACTACAAAACAAATAGTATAATATAAAAAATACATGCAATTAAACTATTTTATGAAGTAGGCTTAAGGGCAATAAGGGGTTCTTCATTTGGAATAGTTATGTGAGCATGATTACTGTTTAGATTACTTCTTTCTGTTACTGCTTTTATTATATTCCACACTTTTAACGTTATTACTACATTCATTAATAGCTACTGAGTAATACCTTATTTTTGCTTCAGTTATTACTCTTTTAAGTATTTTACAATGTGTACTGTAGAGTACTGTAATGTTTGGATCATCATTTGTGTGATATACTAAGAACTAATTTATTTGCAAAAGACTTCCTCATACATAAGTAGTCTAAGCTTTGACCATCATTATCTGTGATGAATTTATTGTTTCATTAAGGAAAACAACTTCAAATGATAACAGCATAAGTTTGAAAAATGATTAAATTTGTCATTTGTTGGTATAGACAAGTAAACTTTTCATTCAACAACAATTTAAATTTATAGGTATAGTGATCACTGATTATTCTTGTTGGATTTACTTTTCCTATTATCAATCTTCTTACTAACACTACCTGGGCATTGTGATCTGACGTGCCATGTACAATAGGAGTTAAATTATAATCTGAAATTTTTTCTGAGTCAAAAAATTCTGGTCAGAAACATATTCCAAGTTAAGTGTGTAGCAGGGAGATGAGGTTAGTTTACTTGACAACCATTAAGTTTAAAGTAAAAACAAATTAGAAACTAAAAGCTTCACTTATCTTAGTAATATTTCAAGTTGTTTGGTGCTAACAAGTTTCCAGTTGACTCAGACTCATTCTCAAAGCTATTCAAACAAATTTGTTACCATACATACTGATGCTCATTTTACTCACCAATCTCTGAAAACAAAAACCTATAAATACAGTCTATTGGAGGGATTTCAAAATTCATAACATGGTTTCTGTTTTTTAAAATAAATATCTTTTCCCAAAGCATTAAATCGATAGGTCCGTTTAATTGTTTTAATAATTTAACCTGCAGATTAATTTCATGATTAAATGACCAAAAATGATCTGCCACAGCTGATATATCAGTTTGTTTCTAAAATGTTCTTTTATTCTGGTTTCTAAATGACGTTTAGTTTTACCAATGCAAACCTTATCACAATCCAAACAGTTAAACTGATAAATGCCAGATTTTTTGTAATTTGTAATTTTATCTTTTTTAGAAAAATTTAGTAAATTTTGTATATTAAATTTATTTTGGGGGACCAAATTTATTCCATATTCTTTAAAAACTTTTGTGAATTTTTATTGGCCCACCACGGATGGTAAGTAAACTTTTTAAAAATACCATTATCTTTTATTTTTTTGAGGGGAGAAACTTCTTTAACATCCTTTTGATACTTAAATTTTTCTATATTTTTATGTATAAAATCGGTATTAAAACCATTAATTACTGCAGTGTTAATAATATGTTTATATTCTGTGTCAAATTCTTCCTATAAATTGAACTATTGAAAACAGCAAATTTATGTGCAAAAGTTTATTTTTTATGTAATTATCAGTGAGTAGATTTTCTATAAATACCAAAGTTCAGTTTATTATGTCTTTTAATTTTTAAATCCAGTAACGGAAGGCATCCATTATTTTCGGTTTCCAAAGTGAATTGTATGGCTTTATGCTGCAAATTTGAAAGTTTTAAAGCACATTTATCTGTTTTTTAGGGACAACAGCAAAAATGTCATCCACATATCTATACCATGTTTTGAAAATAAGGGCAATGATTTTATAATTTGAGTTTCAAAAAAGCTCATGAAAAGATTAGCAAGAAATGGCGAAATTGGACTACCCATTGCCAAGCCAGAAGTTTGTTGAAAAAAATTACCATTAAAACTAAAGAAATTTTGATCTAAACAAAGATTTGTAAGTTTTACAAAATGATCTATTAATTCTTTATTTAATTCTAAAGAATTTAACTATTGTTTTAAAACAGTCAAAAGCTTTTTTCTATGAATACTAGGAAATAAAGCATTTACTTAAAAAGAAACGAGTGTATCACCATCAGACAATTTTATATTGCTAATCTTTTCTACTATTTTATTTTGAGAAGTCTCCCTGTCAGGTGGGTGAGACCCATAAACCAACGACAGGCGTGGTCCTCCAGGCATTCTTGGAGTTGTAAGAGAGCGATATAACTGCCAAAACATAAAACTATGGTGCTCTCTAAAAAGTAATTACTCTTACTGCTAAGTCTCTTCAATATTTATGAAATATTGGAGAGCAAGAGGATTAATGACTTCATTGTCAGAAATCCAGCATTAGCCAACAAGTGATAAGAGCTTCATGGGTATCCTACATTAGCCAACAAGTTTGTACTTGACAAATTTAAGTTTATAGTATACAGATACAATCTCACGCTTTTGATTGGTTGAGTTGCGATAACTGTAGGTGTGGTGGTATGAGTTATTGTAAAAATAATTTTGTTACATATCAGTAACAGTCCAAACAATTTATAGTTTATTTTAAAAATTTTATAGTTTTTGGATGTACAACATTTGGGCAGGATGTCTGTGGAGTTCGCTTGTTTATTTATAAATCCTTGAAAGTTTTCTTTGGGAGCTATATATGATTAAAATGATATACTGTGTTACCTAACAAGTTCTATTTTTACATGGTTGCTAAGTCTGCCTGCCATTTGCCAGACATTTCTACAGATGCTCTACCTTCTACAGACATGCAGTTCTGTCGCCATCTATTTTCGGTCTGGCAGCAATTGTGGACAATCAAGTACACAGTACAACCCTGGCTGACTTTTAGTAAGGATTCCTGTCGGGCAGAGGTTGTCTTATTGTGCTTGAGGATAGGTCACACTCATGGCCAACTCTTGCATGGTGACTGAGCCCTGTCTATGCAACATATGGGACAGGACTGTCCAGGGCACATGTTCTTCATTGTGCATGCTAGATTTGTGTGCACGAGTGAATTGGCCTGGGTTCTGCACTTTGCTCAATTTAGGGTGACAACCCAGTGTCTGTAGTCACTGTGGTTTGTCACTCAAATTGGGTTTGCAAAGCAAGTGTAACTTGTCCTTTCGCTTTAGTCCTGTTAACATTTTAACACTTTTAAAATTTCATTTCTAGTATTTTAATCCTCTTAGGTTTCACTTTTTAATGCTTTAACTGTTTAGTATTTTAATGCTATGTTTTAGATTTCATCTCTTAACCATATTAGTCTATGGCTGTTTCAGGTTTTAAAGTTAGTGCACTGATTGTTTACCTTTTGTTGTTTTTACCTGATTATGCTTTTAGTTGTCTGTTTTAGCCTTCCCCTTTTAGCCAGCTAACTTTGTGACTGTTTTAGATTTTAAATTTTGACTTCGGGGCCCAAATGCTCTAGATGTCAATGGGCCCAAATGACCTCGTTGTCGTCGGGCCGTTAAACCCCACACACTCACTCACTCACTCTAGATGTCAATGAGCCATTCACTCACTGTGTTTACTATGACTGATTTCAAGCTTTAAACCATCCGTTGTTCATTTCACTCACGTTTGGAAGTATAATAGGGTCTCGCAGATCCAATTAGGATATACCTGACATTGTGCTTCACTGCTTCTATCCTCCATCAATCACCCAACAGCTCCATCCTCATCTCAGCCATCTCATTTTTACTTTTTATACTGGTAAGTGGGGGAAGTATTGTATTCTACCCAAAAATTAGATGTCGAGATTTCACCGGAAATATGTTTTGAGACCTGAATCCAAAAAAAGCATTTTTAGAAAAAGGTCTGTGTGTCTGTGGACAGCATAACTCAAAAACGAAAAGTCGGTTAAAAGTTGGTATTTAAGTTTAATGTCTTTCAAGGATGCAACACTAAGATTTTGAAGAAAATAGCCCCACCCTAAACTACGCTTTACATTGAAAATTTTTTTTTGGAAATTTTGATTTTCTTGAAAATGGCTCTAACGATTTTGATTAAAATGCCATATGTGTGAAATATTTTTATGACAAATGAAATGTATATCTTGAATTTTCTGGCTATAACCCCTGTAGTTGTATATACTCGGGATAACTTTTGCATAACTGGTAAACCGTTAGAGATAGACCAAATCATTCTATACAAAAAATGTAGATCTTGCTAAAATACACAATTTATGTCTGAGTAAATTTTCTTGTAGGGTGAACCATTTCGGAGATAATCCTCGTTATGTGTGTGAGTTTCAGATTAGAACTTTCGTGAAATGGATCATCATTGTTCATTTTTTTATATGTTAAGTGTGCAAAGAGAATGGATTCTCAATGCTTTAAAACATTTGACTATCACACAAAGCCTACTGTATTCTAATATTCCCCTTGCGCCTACAAGGAAATAAGCAATAAGATAATTTGTACAAATGTTTATCTTAACTAACACGAAGAAGATATAGAAATAAAAGTTTGTAAGAATGGTTGGTACAAGAGTAGAGAAAGTCATGTGAGTGCAACACATCAGATTTTTTATATTTGCCATTCCAGATTCAAATTTTTTTTTTTATTCCTGTCATCATGGCTGACATTTGTTTCATCATTTCTTCAATCTTGCTTTCACGTCATTTTCATCCTGCTGACACCAACTGTAATTATATTCCCTTCAATTACTTTCATTTTCTTGGCTTAGTAGGAGTACATTTTCACTTGTACTATGATTCTGTCTGAAGCCGGTCTGTGAACTATTAAGTTGTAATATTCTAGGAACCAGTTAAGTCTAGATGCCACCATTCTTTCCATCACTTTTGCAATAACACTGGTCAAAGATATTGGCCTGAAACTATTAATATTGTTTGAGGGTTTGTTTTTCTTTAAAATCGGGATGATAATGGCTTTTTTCTAGTCGGAAGGTACAGTCATTCTCCAACACGTGTTATATAGTTTAAGTAGGATTCCTTTTCCTTTCCTGCCAAGGTGTTTAATAAACTCTGGGTGGATCTTGTCAGGTCCTGGAGATTTTTTGTTCTGTAATTGTTCTATTGCTAAATCCAGTTGTGTTTCGTTAAAATCCTGAATAAAAATATAATTTTGTATACCTTTTGGCTTATTAGTTTCTCTGATAGTTTTTTGGATAGCCTTATCTTGTTTTTTATATGCTTGGGGTATTCTTTGTGACTGAGATAAAACTTGTTAAGGAATTCTGCTATTTCCCTATCTGTAGTTAAGTTTTTGTTATTATGTTTTAATGGTTCACTTGTATTTTTTGATAATTTTGTTTTATTAAGGAATTTGTATATTTTATTTCCATCTTTCCTATAGTCCATATGTTCTACAAAATTTGTGAAACTGGCCCTTTTTGCTGTAATTAATTCTTTCTTAAAAATGGCTGCTTTTCTTCTCCAGTTTTGTACATCTTCTGGACACTTGGTTCTTTCGGCTTTGACTCTTGCTATATTTCTTTCGTGTTTTAACTTAGATAAAGATGGAGACCAAAAGTAGCTATATTTCTTTAACTTTCCTTTGGGGATATGTGTTTTGGCTGCTGTCAATAATATTTCACAAATTTTTTTATTCATTTCATCTGTTGACTTGAACTCTGATTCTAACAGTATATTACACTTCCCTTCTATCTCATTTTGGAAACTGGACCAATCTGCTTTTTTAAAATTCCAAGAAGTTTTAACTTTTGGTTTGTTACTTTTATTTATTAGACCTCTTATGGAGTTTATGGTGATTCTGTGGCCTGAACCTGGGTCTTCTATTATTTCTCTTTTTGTATTGTCAATTATGTCAGATGACACCATCAGAAGATCAGGATTTGTACCTGAACCATTACAATGAAGGTAAGTGGGTGGATCAATTGGATTAAATATTAATTCCATTGTTGATGAGTTTAATAGGTCTTCTATGACTCTTCCTGCTGAATTTTTATCTCTGTAGCCCCACCTAGGGGTGTGTGCATTAAAATCACCTATTAAAATACTTTTGGGTTCTATGGGAATAGAATTTAGATCTAGTGTATTGTCTGGAGGATTGTAGATACTGTAAATTTTATAGTGGTAGTTACTTTTCCATACTTCAATTTTAACTATTTCTGATTTATCTTGTTCTTCCATTGTTTTTTGGATTTGGATAGTAGCTTTCATATTTCTTTTAATTCCTGTAAGAATACCACTTGCTATTTGACGAGCTTTTGGAAGTATATGTGTAGTGTACTGATCCATTTCAAAGTATACTTCCTGTTCTTCTGATATATTGGCTTCTTGTACTGTGAAGACATCTATATCTTGGTCTTTTAATATTTTCATTAGCTCTTGATTTTTAGGCTGGGACATGCCTCCTGCATTCCATTGTAGAATTCTTAAAGTATTAGAATTGTTGTGATGAAATTTGCCTAAAGATGTCCCCACCCGGAGTTCCGATTGGGGGACAGTTTTAACTCCGGAATGTTTATCTTCAGGACTCATATTCATGTATGTGGCTTTCATGTAACTGTTTTCTTAACGGGCACCAGTTTTACAATGTGGCAGTTACATCACCCGACTTAAACCCCCATTTTGCAAGGGGGACCACACCTATCGTTGGTCAACGGGTCCATCGGACCTAGCCGGGGGACTAAATAGGTGGTATTTAGATCCACCGACCTTCCCCTCATGTGCCTCTGAGGGACGGTGTTGTGCTGTGATAGGCCAGCACATATGTAAATGACATTTCCTCCATTTTAGATGAAACAGTTATACCGCTGTGATTCGGTCCCCAGAGCCTCATATGTTAAAAGCAGGGTGCACCACGGGCAGGATGAGGATGGGACTTGGGTAGGAGAGGCTATAGGAGGCGCATCACTACCCCTTACTACAAGGAAGCTTTCAATAGAAAGGAGGATACCTTGGCAGTATTCATTGATTTTAAATCAGCATATGACTCAGTCTGGAGAAACAAATTAATTGAGAAGTTGCAATCAATAGGTGTGAAAAGTAACATGCTTAAATGGATAACTCAGTTTATTTCACAAAGATTTTGTGCCACAAAATATAATACATACATTTCCAAATATAAACAAACACACCGAGGACTTCCACAAGGTGCTGTTCTGAGCACAACACTCTTTAACATATATATAAATGACCTTCCATAATAATAAAAACTTTAGAAACCAAAATTGCTTTATTTGCTGACGATGTAGTTATTTGGACTTCAGGCTCTCCAAAAAAAGCCGAATTAATTAAAGACAGAATAGAAACAGCCCTAAACAAAGTACATGAATGGAGCTCCAAAAACCTCATGACTATCAATGAGGAAAAAACAAATTATGAATTATTTACACTAAAATACAAACCAGTTAATATTAACATAAATTATAATGGTAAACCACTCAAAGCAGTTGATGATGCGAAATACTTAGGCATCACTTTTGACAGAAAGCTAAGTTGGAAAAAACATATAACAAACATCTCAGAAAAGGTTGAAAGGAAACTGCAAATCCTGAAAAGGTTAGCTGGTGCTAAATGGGGCTGCTCAAGGAGAGTCCTTAACACAGCATACAAAATGTATGTTAAACCAAAACTCTTGTACTGTTCTGAAGCTTTAATAACGGCAGCAAAAGCTAACATCAATAAACTTGAACAAATACAAAATCAGGCTCTTCGCCTAATCACTGGAGCAGTTAAATCCACACCTATTGATGCCATGCTTGCCTTAACACGGACCCCATCAATAACAACAAAAATGGAAGAACAAGCATTGCGGCGGCGCCATGGTCGAGCAGTTAGCGCGCTCGCCTACCACCTAGGCGGCCCTGGTTCGATCCCAGGAACCCGCATGTGGTATTCGTGGTGGACGAAGCGGCGTCAGGGCGGGTTTTCTCCGGGTACTCCGGTTTCCCCCGCCATCTCATTCCACCGGTGCTCCATCTTCATGTATCATCAGTGTCACCGCCTGCGGTGCCGTAGTAGTAAAAGCGGGCGTTAAACACTACAACAACAAGCATTGCTCCAACACGAGAAAATGTTACGACTGCCAAACTCTAAATGGACAGAAGAGAACCTCCCCCCTTCAATCCTTAAAACTCATAATAGTTTCCTAGAAAAGGTAACACAGATTAAATCCAAATTGAACATTCCTAACACCAGAGAAAATCTACTTATAAGAGAAAATCCATTGGAATTATTGCAACCTACCTTCAATTTGGAATCAATAGAGGAAATAAGTAAATCAGACACACCAAAAGAAATACAAAAACTTCTAGCTCTGGAAACAATCAATACTAGGTATCCCACAGAAGAATGGCTGCACATATATACTGATGGATCCTCCAAGGAAAACCTTACTGGAGCTGGAGTTACGTGTTCACATTTTTCCTTTTATCATTCTGTTGGCAGAGACACAACGAATTATGATGGAGAAATAGAGGCTATATACATTGCTCTCCGACAATTATTAAATCTTCCCTTAAATAAATTTAACAAGGCAGTCATTCTTTCGGATTCTAAAGCTGCAATTCAGGGAATATGTTCAAATACTACAAAGAAGTCAACAAAAATTAGAGAATGCTACAAAATGTTAACACAACTCCAAAAAGTTAATAAGACTGTTCAGCTCCAATGGATTCCAGCACACTGTGGAGTCATGGGGAATGAAGCTGCAGACTCACTTGCAAAGAAAGGCACAACAATAAAACAAAAGTCTAAATTCAATTTCTCATATTCCTCAATAAAACGCTTGATCGTTAAAAAATTTTCTCATTCATACCTACAAGAAATAGAAACAAATGCCAAAGATAAAAAATGGATTACACTACTTTCCAACCCAGATATAATCCCCCAGAGACCACGGAAAACCGCGATTGCAGCCTTCCGACTATTGACAAATCACGACTGCTTAGCAAGTCATCTCTACAGAATAGGTATCTCAGCCTCACCAATATGTGTCCTGTGTAACGATCCAGCAGAAATGAATGAAGACCACTTGAAGACCTGTGAAGCATTAAGATCAGAAGAAACTACAGTTCAAAAGTATTGGAAAGCACGAATGCATGGCTTCATTGCCAGATGCAAGGCACTAGAAAACAACAACAACAACTTTCATTTTCTTTTCTTTTACAACTAGCCTCTCTCGAAGTTACTCTCTATGCCTCCTTAGCAGTGTGACATCATCCATGAAGCAGTCAGTTTGGGTTGCTTCACATGAAAGCTCAAAGCAATGTCACACTATGAATAGGAGTTGGAATTTGAAACAAAATTTATAATTTAAAAATTATGAACACATCACTGTTTGTGATACTTCTAGGCCCAAGTGACCTCGTTTACAGGCCCTTAAACCCCAGTCACTCACTCTAATACTTCTAATTGGCAATGAATGTTATATTTATTTTTAAAGGGTAAGGAAACACAAAACGCGTGTTTCTTTCAATGAAGGATATGCCTTCAATCAATGCAGTGGCAAGATTGTTTTTTTAATGCATGATACTGTTATCACTTTGCAAGCGAAATAATAAACACCTCATATATGATCAACTCCATCCCTGCACTGCAGACATGTGGAATGTCACAAGTTGGTTTTTGCTGCTTGTACTTTAATACGTTTTCATAAATTGTTCTTGTTGGTATTTAAGTTCAAGAGTAGGGTACTTTATGGTGGTGTTTTGGTGATAATGATACTGAGTCAACTTAGTATTATTTAAACAGCATAATATTGTGAAAATTAAAATGCCTTAGTGTTGTGCCCACAGCTATGATGTGAGACGCGAAACACACAGGGGAACTCATTTTCACACGTTTCCAAACAGACAAATCTCCCAAAAGATATGGGTAGAATTTTGCAAAAGGAAATAGTTTTTTGCCTGTTCCCAGTACTTGTTTATGTTCCTTCCATTTTACTGACACAGATTAGGAACAGATAGTTATTAAACATGCAGCTAATGCAGAGTGAAACTTTCAAAGGGCCTTTATTAAAACCTGGGACTATTGCTACTATAAGGAAAAATGAAGATACTTTCCAGATATCAAGTTCTAGTAAAACCATTGAGCCTTCACCATTTTCATCCAAAAGCAAATGACGAAGGACAGAACGATACAAAGCTAGAAATCATAAGTGCATCATTTCTGAGTTATGTAGTAATATTACTTGCAATGAAGTTGAGAAAGAAGGCAATGATGATGAAATGGTGAAAGAGAAGTCAAAATAAAACGTGATGGGGAAATTAAATTCAAAAGTACAATGTGAACTATGTAGTGAAATCATAAGGATATATAGTTTTGGAACCTAAAAATATGTATGATACCAGCAATGACAAGGAAGATAATGATAAGCTGAATGAAAATTTGTAGGAACCTGATCCTTCAGATTTTGATAGAAATGGTAATGAACAAAGAACAAGAAGAAGAGTTTCACCATACATGAAAATGAAGTTACAGCAGAATATTTTACAGTTGCTTGGACATCTACTTTTATTTTTCAAGGTATGTGTTTTATGTAGAGATGAAGTCAAAATAGTTTCTCATTGCGCTAAAGGAACAATGCTATGTGTTAAAACAATGTGCTATTGTGGCAATCCATTCACTTGTAACTCACTGAATGTATCAGGAAAGAAACTGGAAGGAAATACTTTAATAGCAAGCTCTTTGTTATTATCAGGTATAATGTTTGAGCAAATAAGTCCTTCAAATCACTGTGTTTGGCAACGTTTTCAAGTCTTACATTCAATAAAATCATTCAAAACATGACAGCTCCAGCTAATATAGTCCGAACAACACACTTTCCTTGTCATTATTCATTGATACACTTGTCTTATAGTTACATGGAACAAGCACTGTTCACCCTAGCTGTCTCGGTATCACTATCAAAATTGTTTGAATCTTCAAAATTGCACTTCTCTAGTTAAAACTGATAAGAGCCAAATCCCATTCACTCATTTTCAAAGTAGATATTAGGTTCCAGTTTCTTGCTTTGTAGGTATTAAACTTGCTAGTCATTTAAAACACCACATCCTGTTTGAGTTTATTTGAGTAAATGAAATCAAATGTCAAATCAGCTTGCAATTACAAGAGAACCGCTCACCTAGAGATGGTGAGAGTGCGTGCATTGATATCTGATCTCGATGACAAATCAACTAACATGGCAAATGATTTATGTTTAATTTCCCTTTAATGATTTATGAAAAAGAAATCACTAAAAATCTATAGATGTGTATGTCTTTCCTTTGTACAACAAAACTTTGTGTTTTAATGGAAGAACATTATTTATCTTGATTGCATATTTTTTATGTGAAGTAATTTCTACTCTGCAGGTTGCATAAAAAGTGTTCATTTTGTTTCTGCTCCTCTTTTTGAAGATAAGCATCATAGGGTTAAAGCAGATCATGTGTTTTACAAGTGCATTGTTATGTTACAGGATGAAACGCATGAAGGCTTTTATTCCACAAAACCACCAAGGTAAGTCATGTGGTTGATTCTTTGTACAAAGACTACCTATTTCTATCAAATTTTCCTCATATTGCCTTTTAGCGTTATGTATAGAAATGTTCCTCATGCCTAATGATCACAGTGGAATTGCCTGATTAACTTGTATCAGTGACTAGAGTCTGATTTTTAAAAGAATATACATGACAGCAGTCAAGCAAAGGGGATTAAGGGTAAAAGGGGAAGGTCGTTGCTATGGAAATGTAAACAAAAGTTGCCACATTAGCTGCACTGATAAATAGTTTACTGCTCAGGTAAGTTATCGCTAAGCTAGTGCGCGGAACATAACTTGTTTGGATGTTCAGTTGCATAGTGTGTTGTTAGCCTACTTCGTTAACACTTTTATATTAAAACACATATTTATGGAAGCAAAACTTGGTGCATGTGGTGGTGATTGGTGTATTGATAGTGGGCTCCTAGAGATTACATGTGCATGTTTTCGCTGCCATGAGATAAACCCGATCGTTTGTTTATATGTCTCGAGTATTGAGGGTTATGTCTATCTGCTTATTGACAACGCTAGCTCTCCAGGTGGAGAAGCTCACATTTGACATGTATCTTCTTTTAAAAATCAGACTATATCCACACTATTCCCTGTTAGTGTTAGATATGAAACTGTTCATTGAACATAATGAGTATAACACAGCTATTTGATAAAGCTTTATCTATAACTATCACCAAACATTCTCAAATTCTGTTAGTTTTATACTGGTTTCAGTGAAGGAAGTGTTTGTAATGTAAACAATGCCTAAAAATGTATGCTTTTGCTTTCTTGATCTGATTGGACCAGTAATGGAACTACTTTTGTAACCATGTGCTGCTAAGAGAGAAAACCACATGGAGCCTGCAACTAGTATCACCTGCCTTCGACCCACCAATCCTGCTCGCGGTAGTTTAAAATACTCTACCGATTAGATAACAGTTGTGTGTAGCACTCTGAACTAATGAAAAGAAAGCTTTAACATACCTAATCTGAATCTGAAAGAGCTTATATTCCATCTAGATCGGAGTTATGCTCCTCCCCTCTCCCTTTATCTTTGGTATACCCAGTGGTTGCTAATTAACCTAAAATTATAAAGAAAACGAACGCTAACTTACCCTCCTGTGAATCAGAGATGTAACCTTTTATAAATAGCGGATTATAAGCATATAATGCACACACGCTCACATGATTTGATGTGACCAGTGGTAAACTTAGACTCTTAAAGGCTACAGGCATGGTTAACTTCTCTGTTTTAAAACCTTTCACTGCAAACAGAATTTATGCTTAATGCAGATACACCTGTAAACTCTGCTGTAAGGTTAATGATGTTTGATAGCTAAAGTGGGATATTTCTCCAATAGTTTGTGGAGCACATTGAGAATTATAACTTGTTCACCACTTATTAGAGGCTTCCCTCTCTAATGTTTTATAAACTGCACTTATTTGGCCCTGATGGTTTACTAACACTCTCACCTTCCCGCTTCCGAGGTTGACCAACAGAAGGCAGTCTGCAGATGTTTTTCGCTCATTTTCTGATTAAGTGCTCTTAATTACTTTAGATTAATTTTGTTGCAGTTCTACATGGTATAATAACATTTTAAACATACCATTGTTACATAATACAGAGAAGATTCAGCAGCTTTTGTTACTATTGAGCGAACTACTTTGTAGCCGATGTACCTTGTGATATGTGGCATCAGCCAATGAACGTACACTTTAATTCTATTTGTACACATGCTTCTGTTTACATCACGACCAATTCTTTTGGTGAAATTAGTATAGATAGGATCATCCAGCCAGTGGTTGACCACTTAAAGAAACTTTTTAGAAGATTTATCTCTGCAAGCCATATTGCACAAAATTATGAACATTCTTTTTTTTTTTTTTTTTTTTTTTTTTTTTTTTTTTTTTTAATATGCATAGCAGTTATCAGAGTAAAATATCTTAGTGTAATTTTAGCTAGGTCACTTACTGAATTTAAAGGAAAAAATCGGAAGCAAGCAAGTTCTTATAAATATGGCCAGTAGCTGAGCACCATGTTCCAGAAATTGACCACCATCTTACCTGTAGATGACCAGATTAAAATTTTACCAGGAATAAATACAGATCAGAAAACTAAACAGATTAGGTAGTAACTCTTTTTTAAAAGTGTAATATTTTAGTCACTTAAACTAAAAATACTGCAACAACGAAGAGAAAGAAACATAAGCCTAGTCCACAAAATAAAGCATCAAGGAATTGAAACCTTAAAAAAAGTTATTTTTGACCATCTCTTTTTGTGGCATGAAAATATAATATTTGGGGAACAAAAGGGGGAAAAAAACAAACAAAAAACAGACTTCATGGTACTCGGTATTGAAGAAATGATATTCTGTAATTTAAAGACTAGTCTTAGAATGTGTAAGAACTATCTAAAATAATGGCTAAATTACATACAAAACACTTAAAGAGTTAAACTACTATATATATATATAAAAGATATCAGCATTAAAGATATCATTGATTTTGAAGGTTAGAGAGAATGTTACACATTTACTTCGATAAAATAATTAAGTTCTTATATCTTTAAATATTAAGCTGTGTTTTTAAGTAGTTTTTAAGATTTCAAATTATAAATAGATAAATTTGTGGTATTGTTTTAAAATGCACATTCATGCAACAAACATTTGTTTCTGTGACATTGAATGTTAACTGGATTCTGTAAAGAAAGTGTTTTGTATAAGCATTTGTATGAAAAAGAAAACTCAAATCTAGGCTTAGTTAATTTTAGAATTATTTGCCCCCGGTCTCCCCAGTGGCACATCCGGGACATATGTGTTGCGTCCCACGCTCAGAAAATTACCTTAAATACCATTGGGTAGTATACACATTGCAGCCCAAGCCATTTAAGAGTTTTTGGAGGAAAAATGACAAATGTGAAGTAATTGACATTGAAATAAAAAATAAGCTTACACATATAGTATGTATATAGCTGAGTTAAAATTTTAGCCATAATGGTATTTTTAAAGCTAAAGGTTAGTCTTTGGTAGCATTGTGGCATACCGACATGATGAAAGTCTGCCTGGAAATCTTATTCCTATACTGATCTAAAACACTTGAGATAATGGACATTTTTGTCCTTATATACATGCAGAGGCTTTCACGGCCGGCGTCAATCCAATAGGTGGTAGATTTTGGGCTTGTAGGTTGTGGTCCAGTCAATGAATTTTCTGATGTTTCACCCAAGACTGCATTGGGCATCTTCAGAGAATGGCTCATAGCTGGTTGACAACTGGAGGGCGATTGATGGAGCACCTAGTTTTTGTTGCCAACACACTAAACACAAATGCACTCGCGTGTCGGCTAATCTATTTTTCACATCTTGCTGCCACAGATATACCACTAGCCATATCATTTTAATTATACTTAGATTTCGGATAATATAGAAAGCCATTATGATAAGACTAGTTGTGGGTACCCATTTCCAATATGCATTTTTGCCTGTAACCTTTAGCACAAGGAACGTCACATGCATATTAAATATGAAGCTCCCAAATGTATGTGAAATTATTTCTGTATGGGGTTGAGCGTGTTTTAACATATTGCACAATAGAATGTTTTTTTCCCCATACCTTTTCCCTGCGCGAAATCTCGGAGCATGACTGAAAACTGCTCAGGATGACCCCGCCTGCAGGAAAACAGCTGGAATTTTCGACCCCTTTTTATGAGGGAGCAATAAAACCCTTTGAAGTCATTTGTAATGTAGTGTAGCACAGCATCACATTCCTTGCATAGCATTCGGGTTCTCAGCAGGCCCTCATCATAGAGGAATTGCATACATTCTGCCTCATTATAGCACAAAGGCGCTAAATCTACTATGCTAATGAAGTGAGTCATGGCACTCTCACAACTTGCTTCTAACAAGTTCACTAGTATACTGCCGGGTCCCGCTAAAACATTCAAATTTCAGATTGGCAACAAATTAATGGAGAAATAGTGCTGTTGGCAGCGCTGAATTAACACTGCAGTAACACAGCAACTTCGGCAACTTTCGTAAGAATTCTTGCACACTGCCGAGTGGAACTTAGACGAAATTTCCATGAAGTTCTCATGAGACACTTTCTAAAGAATATCCAAGAACTTGTATAACGGATCGCTTGTGGTATATCAAAATTGAAAACTTGGTCATTGTTTTTCCAGATGAGGACCTGTTCCCACATTGACAATTCGTGATTTCCTGATATGTGTTTTAGTAATTTTGGATTTGGATTAATATTGTGATTTTCTTTCCAAAAATGGGTGGCAACTGCTGATTTTTCTAAATGTTTGTGTTTTATACATCTGAAATGCTCTTTTGTTCTTGTTTCAAAATTCCTCTTGCAGTTACTGCATTTTATTTGGTAGATTCCAGATTTTTTATTTGCGGCAATGCTGTCTTTAGTGTTTGAGCCGAGTAAATTTTTAATGCTATATCTGTTGATTGGAGCCCAGTGTATATTGTATTCTTTAAAAATCTTTTTTGAATTTGTCAAATGTCTTTGGGTGGTGTGCAAATTTTTTTAATGACATCTCTTCTTTTGGTTTGCTTAAAGTAGTTGTTTCTTTTACTAGTTTCTTGTTTTTTTGCTATATTCACTTTTTTATATACCCAAGATTTCCAGAAGCCATTAATTTCTGCAATTCTAATGATTTCTTTAAGTTCTGTTTGATATTTCTGTGTTGAAAGTGGTATGTTGTATAGTCTGTGAAATAAACTATTGAAATCTACTTGTTTGTGCAGTCTTGGGTTGAAGCTATTGCATTTTATATAAATATCTGTCTGTGTTGGTTTTCTGTGGATCCCTAAGATTATTGTATTTTTTGTTTTTATGATTTTTAAACCTTAAAATGGAACTTGCCCATCTATTCCTGCTACTATGTTGAATTTTATGGTTTTTTCCTGTAGGTTTAGCAGGTTTTGGCATCCTCAGTGTGATTCCCTGGTACTATTGCGAAGACGATACATCCGATACTTGAGCATAAAAAAGAAGCACAAATTCAGAGATATCACTAAACCATTCAGCAATCAGAGTGGAGAAGCCCCACCCACCTAACACACCTCCCGCTCAAGCCCAGGCAATCCCCTGTGAGCGGCCCAGATATAAATACGGCACCTCCAGCCGCAATCCGCACAGATTCTCTTGTAACTGAACCTTCACCGAGAAAACTCAGACCACCCCACTGATGATGTCCCCTGCAGGTGCGGGTGAAATGTCTGAACTTCCAAACTCCAGCGGACCATGGCTTTTAAGCCCAGAAGAAATATAGCTTTAATTCTAACTCTAGCTGTGAAAGCTTCCGACTACTTAATTTAGGAAGTTTTTCTATTGGAATACTAGGAAGCAGTGATTCTATGTCCAATGAAACCAGTACATCATCTTCTATTAATTGTGAATGTTTGATGTTAACAAATTCAAAGGAGGTTACGACACTGAAGCTACTGAATTATAGGGAATGACTTGAATTTTTTTGTTAGCCATTTTGCCAAATTATATGATGGTAAGTTAATGCTGCTGATTTATCGGTCTCATGCTTATGTTGTGTTTGTGGATTTTTGGTAGGCTGTAGAGTCTGGGTAAAGTTGGGTTGCCTGATTTTACTCTATGTATATTATTTTGCTGTTATTTATTGCTTCTAACACTTTTTGAACTAAGGTTTTCAATGGGTTTTTCTCAATTGGTTCAAATTTCTCATGTAATAGATTTAGTATTTCTTCATCACTGATGGAGTAAGGGAGGTTTCATGTGATTACAGAAAACCTTTTGTCTTCGGGATTCTTGTATGTTTTGAATCGACGTACAAAGCCAAAATATGTAGTTAAATATGGAAAATTGACATTGATTAGAATGCCTTTACTGTTGAACCTCTCAACTCTGTGGGAAATTTTGATTTTATGTGAATGCATATGCTTTTTATGAGAAAATGCTAATTTTCAATGTTTCTAAGCAAGTTGGTGTTATTTTCAGGTACATCAAAAGAGTCATCCATGTTTGATAATGTTCAAAATCTAATCTGAGTAGGAATTGTGGGACTGAAGGATTGATTTATATTTGCATTGCTATCAGTGCATTAACTCTTTATTATTCTGTGTATGGGACCAATAGCAATAAATCTTGTCAAAACAGGAGAAGCAGCTGAGCCAGATGAAACTGCTACAAAATTAATAAAATGTGGGACCAAAAGTTAGTAAAGCAATTAACCACTTCATCTATTATCCCGAAATACTCATAATTAAGAAATGCTTAGCAAGTTTCTAGCCTGAATTATCTCATATACATAACCCTCTTAGTTCTCTGTGGTTTTATTCCAACTGTTCTTGTTCAGAACTTCTAATTTAGTGCACACCGCTAGATGGAATGCATATTTTCATGCTCCATGATATCTGAAATTAGTATGTTGACTGCGTGTATGTAATGGAGGGAGAACACTTTGTCCACTGTAACCCCAAGGGCAGGCTACCACTGCTCCAAGGGCACTGCATTGAAGAAATATTCACATTTATCCAACAATGAAGATTACAAAACTGCAATGCATCCGAATCGCAAATGAAATTAAACTTGGAATGATAGCATTTTCCTTGAGGAATCTGGCAACTACAGTTCTGAAGCATAAACTGAAAGCGATTCTGAGTTAGATTCAAATAATTATGTAGATCTAAGCACAGCAACACAATGGATGCAATTGCAAATAAACGACAGTAACTCCAGCTACACCAAGATATCCATTTACGTCAACTTCTAGCATGAACTTTACAGTGGATCCTAACAATGACATCAGTCAGTATTTCCACCTTTATTTTGAGCATGAGCTACTGGATGTAATATCAAGAGAGACAAAGCTCTTTTCTTTGTTTTAACAATAAAGAACAATGTAACGAAACCATAGAAAGGCATTAAAACCCATTGTTGTTTCTAAATATTGCTGCACGTTTTCAGTCTGATTCTTACATATAACACATAAATAATAACCAGTGACTACAAAACAAATAAAAAAACATATTTTTACCACTTCTCAGAAAATAATTAGAGCATGAAGTGGTTAATAAAATTGTTCAAAATTTCGGAGAAAAAATAATATGTAAAAAGATGATGAAATTGAAAGGGACCATAGAAAATTATGTGGAATATAGAATTTGGAATGATAGATGGAGGTACAAATAGCAGTAAACCAACTCATACATTTAGTAAAGGAATTAGTAACATTCAAGAAGGTATGGGATGAAATTATATACCTGAAGACTGTAAGAATTTGATGATACCACTGCGTAAAAGGGGAGGTTGTAATGATTGTAATAACTATAGAGTGATATGTCTTTCAGCAAAGTATGTAAGGTGTATACCAGAATATTGGAAAGAAGAGTAAGCCTAGTGATTGAAGAACAAGTAACCTTTCATCCAGAATGCCACACCCAATATACGTATATACAGAGTGGAAGGGAAGTCATTACATTACTTCTAATATGTGCTTCATAGAAGCATTACAAACAAAAAAAGGTCTTACGGCATTTTGCTGTTTGATCCAAAAAAAATAAATTGTTTTTGTTCCAAATGGGATGCGAATTCCAGAAGAATAAACGAAGATAACAGTTTGTTATTTGTAAGATGTGTAGAGTAACTTACTTCTGACATAGCTTCGGTAGTAATTATGGTACATTACATAGGTTTTCGAAATAATCACTTTAAAGACGTGAAAGAATACTCCGAGCGCCATTTTCAGACTCGAGGTATGTCGACAACGTTGCGTTAAGGTTGGTCACGGAATTGATCTGGTTTTTTAATGTAAACACATTCCCTTTTGTCTGATGTTTATGCAAGTAATGCTTGTAATTGGCCTGCACATGGAAGGAGACGTTGACGAGACGCTTGGTAGCACGCCACGAGCTACTGGCAGTCTGAGGTTCAGCCCGATGGGTTTTTGCTGTGTACCTACCCCCAATAGGGTTTAACCGCAGATAGGATTTTTTATTCTGGGATGGGTGTTTAAGGGTGGCTTTGTTTAGTTTTAGGTTAGTGAGCTTGGTAGCAGCAGCGATGTGTTTGTTTATGTACTGAACCAGTGAACAATGAAAGTGACATTCACACACAATCTGTAGTGTCACCAGCTTGTTTTCGACAAAACGATCTCCGTAGGAAGTAGAGACAGAAACGGAAGATACAAAATGTGCTCCAAATACCCAGATCTACCACTGGTGTAAATTGATATAATGACTTCCCTTCCACACGGTATGAATCCTCTGGATTTTTTCTTCTGGGGAGATGTGTAAAGCAGGATCTTCAAAGTGCAACTACTGCCCTCGGAACTTTGAAAGAATACATTGGTCTAGAAATACGCAACATTGTTGCAGAGAAATGCGTAACAATGAGGGTGTTTTTGTTAAGAGTGCAACGTAACTGGTTATAAAGATGTGAGGCAGGTGTGCAAATCGTGGGTATTTTGAACAATACCTGTGAAGTGGGTGAAACATTTGGTTCATTGCTTATTCTTTTGCTGTCGCCTTAAAAATATCATTTGGTACACTTTGTAAGAGCGTACAATTCTAGCTTTCTGTTTAAGTCAGAGATGGTTTGGTTTATTAAATTGTAGCAGTATCAGCTACAAAACGATTTAAGTTTGATGTTGAAGGAAAATGAACAATATTCTTAGATTGTGAGTTAAGGTTACAATAAGCTTTACTGGAGAATTCAGATGTACTTATTTATTACTACATAGCAGACATGGCATGACATGTCTTTATGTTTATCCGCACGGCTTTGTGACGCATGTTTGTTTATGTACCGACCTAGTGAAAGTGAAACCTGCAGTGTTGCCAAGTTGTTTTTGCTAAAACTAAAATATGTCCATAGGAAATGGTCACAGAGAAAAAAACGTAAGATATAAAATGTGTTCCAAATACCGAGATCTATCACTTGTTTAAATTAATGTAATAACTTCCCTTCCAGCCTGTATACATATGCATACACACACATACTGTCTGCACATATAAATGTACATGAATAACACCGCAATTTTACTGGTGATGGCTCATAGGCAATCAATTTGAGATAGGAAACCTATGGTCTAGGATTACAAATTACAAAACTGTGCTTTAACATTGTTTGAGGGTATGCTAGCCACTGATCATGACCACTGCAGCCATAACGCATGATGACAAAACAAGTGGACGAATTACGTAGCCTGTCTAGTGTAATGGTTGTGGTGCCCGGATGCGAAGGCAAACACGCCGCACAGCGCAGGTTCAGATGCTCATAACTCCATACCCTTTTATGTTCTTTTTTCTTTCCTTCTTCATAAGTGCATGCTTAATCTAATTTGATTTACATGAAGCATTTGTGTCCTTGTAATTTTTCGTTTAACTAATCTTTAAACTTTTTGTTTCAAATTTGTTTAACTATTATTGTTTACACCTGCATAACCTAAACAGTAGGTGTGCACTGAGAATTTTGTTTTCACTTAAATGACATAGTTCAAGCCTAACGCAATGTTATTGTGTTCTGAAGGAAATAGGAAATGAGACGTGGGTGACTCGAGTAGAAAACAGTCACCACATGGTGGTGTTAGTGTCTTCCAGGGTTATTAAGGTCCCCTATTGGCAGTATTAGATGTTTGTTATGCTAACAGATAGGTATTCAGGGTCTCTTTGGGGAGTTGTAGTACTTTGTGCTATTACTTTGTTCAATGTTTTGTGAACTGTTTACAGCAGGTCAGCTGTCCAAAGGAAAATTTCTGTTGACATGGACAAGTAGCCTACAGTCAGCTTCAGACAAATGGCAATATATAACCCTCCAGCCAAAGTGATCAGATGTGAGAAGAAGCAAAAGTAAAAAATGCTCTTTGCGTTGCATATTATGGTTGTATTTTGCTATTTTAAACCAAGCGCACATTTCTCTCAATAAGGAAAAGAAAGGAGCAAAAAAAAAAAACTGATCTCTTCGGGTTTGAACTCGATTTCTTAGTTTAATGAGGTCCACAGTATGTCGACATGATTGCGCGGCCAAAGCACACGCTTTTGAACTGCCCTATATTTCTGTAGCTGTTTGCCACATTCTGTTATCCATTGCAGTGGCGTGCAGCCACATGTTAAGTCTCCAATTTAAGGGCTTTTAGTAGCGTTACAATTTGGAAATGTTTCTTTAGAGAGATAGCAGACAGGCTTCACTTAGTTCCTAATGAGTACTGTTTCCATAATATTAATATATTTCTTTCTGGTTATGATTTATTGGTCACAATCTCGAATTACTTTGAATACACTGATACTTATTAACTTGACGTCATAGACGATTGGTTTCTTGTCTCAAATTGATTGTCTATGAACCCCTATAACAAGAAAAATTCATGCAGTGTTATTAATTTACACCTGTATATAACACACACATATACACACTGCATTCTTGCATTCTTCTGCGGTTGATTCAGTTTCAAAACAACATGTAAGGAAAGCGTTGGTAGCTGATGCCAATAAGATATGCCCGCAGCGTATACAAACAACGAATAGGAATGGTTTGGATGGATGGGGAAATATCTGGAGAGTTTATAATGGAGTTAGGAATAAAACAAGGAATAGCTTAAGCTCATTATTGTTTAATATTTTTGTGGATGAAATAGCTAAAATATGCAAAAGAACAGCTAGAGGTAAGATAGGAATGTGAACATTAAGACCAAATGTTATATGCAAGCAATATAATACTTATCACAGATACATCAGCGAGACTTTAACAGGCAACAGAAAGATGGTACGGAAATCTCCAAAAAAGGAATGATAGTGAATATTGGGAAAAGCAAAATAATGTGGGTATCAAAACAAGATAGAAAGAATAATGAATCCAATATTACATGTAATGGAAAGATATTGGAGAAAACAGAAACTTATGAGCACTTAGGTACAATAACAAGCAGTGATGGAAAAAGCGAACAAGTAGTAAATAGAATTAAAAAGCGACCACAGCATATTTTGGTATGAATAATGCAATTGTAGGACAATCGGAGATTACTAGTAAGACAAAATTACAATTTTACAATACAGTAATGGTACCAATAACATATAGAGTGGAGAGCTTGGCACTAAAGAAAAATGTTTAAATGAAATATATGAGTGAGGTGGCGAGTCAGACAAGAAGGGATAGATGAAGTTGGTGAGAATGGTAGAGGAATGTTAGCACAAATGGTATGGACGGGTAAGAAGAAAGGAAAATAAAGCAGGTCTTTGAAATGCGAATAGGATGAAATGAAGATCCTATATAACGTGGGAAGATAGTATTGAAACGATTGGACAAAAGTATGGGAAGACAATGGTGGAATTGAGAATAGAAGTAGTTGTAAGAAGTGGATTCACCGTGAGGACCCCATGTGACAAGACACGGGAATAGAAGAAACAGAAATATAGAGTTCTCTTTTACTGATGTTAATTGTCTTCAGTCTTCCGAGATACTTCTAATGACCTTCCTTCTGAAAACTCCTAGTCCAGTACAATTTAGCCAGGTTGGCTGCTTCCTGTTGTTTCGGATCAAGTTTCCTGCAGTTGCGTAGGTGATCAGCATTCATTCAGGTCCCACGCTGTTGACAAAGTATACACTCCTCTGATGTGAAGGTGTTTATTTTGCGCAGATGCGCTGCAAGACAGTCTTCTTGTAACCCTGACTCACTGCGTTCTGTCTTTCTTCAATTCCCTGGTCTCTCAAGCAGCTGACTGATGAAACAATCACTCGACATTCATTAACTTTCGCTGTCTTCCTTCATGACGTGACCATACTCACGCTACTGACACACACTGAAACTAAGTTCCTACAGCTCCCGACAACTCGTGCGCGGGTTCAAACCCGGCCCAGGTAGATAGTTTTTAAGTGTGCTTAGAAACGACAGCTCCATGTCAGTAGATTTACTGGCATGTAAAAGAACTCCTGCAGGACAAAATTCCGGCACACCGGCGACGCTGATGTGATCCTGGCAATTGACAGCGTCGTTAAACAACAAAATAGAAAAAAACTCTGCTTTTTGTCTCATTTCCTTATATAGTGAAGATGGTGTAACATAAATGTTTTTCAGACTTCTACAAATACTATGGTAGACGGACACTTATTGAATAATCTCAATCACCTTTTTGTTCTGTCGCTCTGAATGTTGCCATGTGTTCAGGACATCGCGCGAGGTAACTTGAGTGCCTTTGGTACACGCACCAGCCAGTGGAATGGGATGGCACGGCTGTGATTGTCCTTTATTGTGCGCTGCGGCTGGTATCACATTGCTCTCTCCTTCAGTGCTGGTTATCCTGAACAGCAGTCGTAGTTGGCCAGACGATCCTGACGCACTACCCGCAACGTTTCCGGGGCCAGCCTCTGGATGCAGTAGACCTCACCATCGAACCACTTCCCCAGGTGGCACGGTCCTTGACAATGTTGTGGTGTAGCACCCCTTAGTCCCGGTAGAGCTAAGTCTATCATCCCACTTGAAACCTCTGCAGCGACCTCGCCAGTTGTGACGGGTCTTGATCCGGTTGCCCTTTGCCCAGATGCAGTCACGGGGTTTCATGACAGCTGACCTCCCTGGTAATGTGGCTGCCATCAAAATATATTAAGCGGAACAAATTGCGGGTGATTCAGTTGGTTATGCACTTGATTCTCTTGCCTATATAACTCAGAGAGACAGAAAATGTACATTTTACACAAAATATTGAAAATCAGACAACTAGTTGTATAATCATTTCACATTACCTGTATTTCCACAAAGAAAAGAAGTCAGTCTGGCCTACTGATCCTAAAGTCAGGGGTTCAAATCCAGCACAAACCGATGGTTTTTAAATCTAGTTAAAATGACAGCTCCATGTCAGTAGATTTACTGACATGTAAAAGAATTCCTCCTGGATGAAATTCCAGCACACCGGTGACGCTGATAAATCCTAGCAATTGGCACCAGTGTGAAGCAACAAAATAATTTAATTTATCTCTACACTGTAGGCAAAAATGTTTCGAAACAATCAGACCCAATAATCGCTTACATTTGCTACAACGTTTCAAATTAGCAATCCCATATAAGCTCTAATACTTCTAACTGAACACATAATAGAATATCAAGACACTTCTAGTTCTTTTTCGTGAAGTCATTCTATCTCTCACCGTGTGTTCATAAAAGTAAACAACCACATTCTTTTTTATTTGTTATTTTTTCATCCATATGTTCTAACAATTGTTGATAATATTTCTTTTATATTTCAGTTTATGCAAAGAAGGTGTTTCCACTTCTACATCAGATTTTTCTCCCACTGAGGACCTGGAAAAGGATGTAAGTGTAATTATGAATAACGATAGTCCTGAATGTGAACGTGACGGAAAATGTCAAGGTCAGGAAAGTGTAGTTACTGATGTATTTTCAATAGACACAAGTGACTCCTCAGAAACATCTGATCATGGGAAAATTGAGAGCCTGGGTTCCTCTTTCAAACAAACTAAGTTGCTTCAGGAGAGCAACACAAATAAACAGTATATGAATAATAAGAACTGCAAATCAATCTTGAGTCATGAGTACTTAAAGCCCAACAAATATGACGTTTCTAAGAAGTGTTTACAATATTCTTCCCATCTAAAAAAATGTAGATTGGTTCTTGACGGTAAGAAAGTAAATAAGTGTGATGCATTAAACAAGGGTTTAAATCAATACTTGTCTCTAAGAACTCACAAATTAATTGATGAGAGAAAAAAAATGCACAAGTGCAACATTTGCACTAAGAGCTTTACTCGTTTGCAGACTTTAAAAACACATATATTGGTGCATGAAGGAATCAAACCGCACAAGTGTAACATTTGTAACAAGGCTTTTCCTAAGTTATCACATTTGAAGAGACACAATTTGACTCATGAGGGCATAAAGCCACACAAGTGTAACGTGTGTACTAAGTCTTTTACTACATTATCACATTTGAAAACACACAAATTGATTCATGACGGCATAAAGCCATATGAGTGTAATACTTGTAACAAGGCTTTTACTACACTATCACAATTGAAAAGACACAATTTGATTCATGGGGGCCTAAAGCCACACAAGTGTAACATTTGTAACAAGGCTTTTATTCAGTTGTCAAACATGAAAGTACACAAATTAATTCACCACCAGATCAAGCCACAAAGGTGTAACATTTGTAATAAGGCTTTTACTGAGTTATCAAATTTGAAAAGACACAAATTGATTCATGAAGGCATAAAGCCACACAAGTGTGATGTTTGTAACAAAGCTTTTACTGAGTTATCAACTTTGAAAGCACACAGATTGGTTCATGATGGCATAAAGCCACACAAGTGTGACATGTGTAACAAGGCTTTTACTCAGTTATCAAATTTAAAAAGACACAAATTGATTCATGATGACATAAGGCCACACAAGTGTAACACTTGTAACAAGGCTTTTACTAAATTATCAAAATTGAAAGCACACAAATTGGTTCATGAGGGGATAAAACCATACGAGTGTAACATTTGTAACAAGGCTTTTTCTGAGTTATCACATTTGAAAGCACATAAATCGATTCATGACGGTATAAAGCCACACAAGTGTGACATTTGTGACAAGGCTTTTACAGAGTTATCAAATTTGAAAGCACACAAACTGATTCATCAGGGTATAAAGCCACACAAGTGTAACTTTTGTAACAAGGCTTTTACTCGTTTATCAAGTTTGAAAAGACACAGATTGATTCATGAGGGCATAAAGCCACACAAATGTAACATTTGTAACAAGAGTTTTACTGAGTTATCAGATTTGAAACGACACAAAGTGATTCATGAGGATATAAAGCCACACAAGTGTAATATTTGTAACAAGGAGTTTGCTCGGTTATCAGTTTTGAAAAGACACAGATTGATTCATGACGGGATAAAGCCACACAAGTGTAACATTTGTAACAAGGCTTTTGCTCAGTTGTCAGATTTGAAAAGACACTTAGTAATTCACCAGGACAAATAGCCAGAGTAGGGTATTCTCAACTGTTAAATTCCAGCACATAGTAAGTTCACAATCAAGGTCTACAGGACAGTGATGAATGTGAGAAGAATTTCAGTTGTTTTTCACCTTATAAAGGAATCAGTTTATTTTTAGTGAATCCAAGGCCCTGTTACTGTGAAAATTGAAGTAATTGTATTAATTTGTATATAAATTCAGGAATGGAGAAAGGTATAAAATATGTGTATAAATTTGAGGTAGAACTGGAACTTAAAAATTCAATGCCACAACCGGGATTTGAACCACAGACCTTCCACTTACCGGGTGACTGCTCTACCACTGAACTATTATGACAAACTGCCAGAATGGCATTAAATTCTCAAACCAGTTCGTATTTCTCCTGGTAAACCACAAAGGTAGTCTCATATCAGGGACAAATTGCCCCAATGGTGACTTACTATTGAAAGTACTTTATATCCCAGGATTAAATAACCTTCAGATGGTAATTATTATTTATGCCAACAAACTTACCTACTGTTGGTGTTTTTAAACACACAAGCCGTGTGTGGGCAAAGTTTGAGAGGTAGAACTGGAACTTAAAAATTCAATGCCACAACTGGGATTGGAACCACAGACCTTCCGCTTACCGGGCGGCTGCTCCACCACTGAGCTATTGTGACAAACTGCCAGAATGGCATTAAATTCTCAAACCAGTTCGTAATTCTCCTGGTAAACCACAAAGGCAGGAGAAATACGAACTGGTTTGAGAATTTAATGCCATTCTGGCAGTTTGTCACAATAGCTCAGTGGTAGAGCAGCCGCCCGGTAAGCGGAAGGTCTGTGGTTCAAATCCCAGTTGTGGCATTGAATATGTTGTTGTTAGCTAATGCTGGATTTCTGGCAATGAAGTCATTAATCTCTCCAATATTTTTCAATATAAATATTGAAGAGACTTAGCAGTAAATGTAACCACTTTTTAGAGAGCACCATATTTTTATGTTTTGGCGGTCACATCGCTCTCTCACAACCCCCAGTGTCTGGAGGACCACACCTGTCGTTGGTTTACGGGTCTCACCGACCTGACCGGGAGAGTTATCGGAATAAATTCACCAACCATATTCTCTGATTACCAATCAGAGGACGTATTACATGCCATGACAGGTCAGCATGTTAGGGGTTAAGGTTTTATAGAGAAATGGAGGTTGGAATTGCTTTCTTATCATCTTGATTTGTGATGTGACCATCGGTGCAATGTTTTAGGTGAAGCAAAATCAAGAATTTGGCTGCACTGTATTTTTTAATATGGCTACAGGTGCAGTAGGCAAACAAATAATTAGTTCTGCTTAGGAAATGTTCTCCAGTAACAAATTGCACTAAAACTAATTCTCAATACCTATCAAAATACAAAATGCCAAACTGTGGCATTGAATATTCAAGTTCCAGTTCGACCTCTCAAACATTGCCCACACACGGCTTGTGTGTTTAAAAACACCAACAGTAGGTAAGTTTGTTGGCATAAATAAATATGTGTATAAATATTTATTTTGCCAATTTTACACATTATTTGTAAGCTATATTTGATTGGATGGGAAAAGAAGTAACAATTGGTGGTAAGGTGTTTAAGTTTAAAAGGTAAATGGTTTTCCTATAACGGTTGCAGCTTACACAAGCCATCTCAGAACTAATTTCTAATATAATATCGAAATAACACCTTTTCATGGATAGCAGTACTCCAGATCTTGAATTGTTGCTGTTTCCTTATATCTGCTAAAAAGCCAGGATAAACATTCAATGTTGGGTCTTTTGTTTCACTGTGGCTGCATTGAAGAATAGATCTCATAGCTGGGCTTTAAATTAATGATGTGGAATTAATTTTGTTGCAGGAATGGGAAATAAAATACAACTAAATTAATGTTGAGGTACATTCCGGTGTAATGAAACATGAATTTAAAATTTTAAATGCTGTACTATGAAAGCGGGAAATTTTAGTGCCTATAAAATACAAAATTCTATACATTGTTACAATAATAAGAACTTGTAAAATTCCAAAGTCTTTTACACTAAGCACATTTCTGATTATGTTGATAGTGATGTCCAAGACTATATTTTGCTGAAAAATATTCTCATTGTATGGCAATTTCATTTATGAAATAAAATGAATGTTTTATTTCCGTTACTGCTGAAACAGGCACTCAATATACGTTAGTATTTCCTGCCCATTCCAATTACGTCTAAGTGCATGAGTACCTTTTGACTGATGGCCCTCCATTAGTGCAGCACTCTACCAATTATTATATACCATTTAAGTGTTTTGTACCCTGTTAATTGAAATCTTCTGTGTAGGTATTTATATGCCTTGATCCACAGTTCTGGGACAAAGAGCCACACAACATTGGAGACTGTTGTTCAATCTACAAAATTACTCATTTATTCTGCTAGTGTCAATTTTTCAGCCTGAGCATGATTTAAGTATATTAGGTGGTTGTCACTATCTGTCAAGAGTTCTACTCTCATGGATTAGTAGTATGTCTGATGTTCTTTTACACTTGTGCTCTGTATGCAGTCAGTTACAGAGTGAATCAGACACCAAACATTCAATGTCAGTTGCTCATATGTCTTGCATTCCAGCTTCTTTGTGTGGCAAATAAATCCTTGAATGTTAGCAGCTCCCTCCAAGGAAGTTGGTATATCGTGTTACTACCTCCATAAGCATTATTTTGTCTTTCAGTATTAGAGTTTTGCTGGAGCTTGCAATGGTTATAAAGTTGTGGCACCCAAATACGTGTAAAACAATAGAATATGTAGAACCTGTTTTCTTTCAGATAAGGGAGTTAAAATGTGCGTATTTCACATGAGAGCTAATTTAGCAGGGGAAAAACAGCTTCTATAAGCTGTGAGAAGAAAAGACAAGGTTACATGCACTTAGACCAGCTGGCGTTTCTGCTCCATTCACAAATGTTGAATACAGTATCATTATTATAGCTTGGCATGGTACACAATGAAACCTAAACCCTCAGGGCCTACCGTGGCAGGCATGGGAAGTGGCGTTTCCAGGATCCTGAGCATTACTCTCGATTGAGTTCGTCTAACGGGTAAGAGTATATACCAAATGCCAAATTAACTTTGGTCTACAGAAGTGTTTGACCTCCAACCCTCTAAGTTCTTGAACACAGCCTGATGAATACCTTTGGTGCGAGTTGTTGCTGGATGGGGAGACTGGGTAACCAGGTAATTCCCAGGCCCTGCTTATCATGTAGAACTTGGGTTCGTATCCACTGATAAAGGTCAGCCCCGCGGAGGAACCATTGCATGAGCTTATGCAGGGGAGGTGAAACCCAAGGGTGAGCAAGGTCCAGACCAGCGCTGTCACCTAAGTCGGGGTGGCGCGCAGGATGTGAGCATGCCATCAAAGGCATTTGCAACGGCGGAGGAATAAAACGCCATGGTACAAAAATGTAAGCACATGTTAAACCGCGCCATATCTGCCAATCGTAGCGACGCACGGAGAACTACAATTTTGCACTTCGTTTACATTGTAGTTTAAAGTAGGGCCGGCGAAGGTATAGGAGATCCTCTTCTGGGATGGTTTCAGATCTGCTACTTTCATTCTCGCCGATCTCCGTTTCCTATCTGATCGCTATGGAGAAATTGACCTCAGTAGAGGAGATGGAGCAAGAAGATCCTCTCCACACTGCCGGAACTCCTATTAAAAGGAGGGATAAAGCTTGAGAGAAAGGTGTTAGCCCAACATAAAAGGCCAAAATTGAATCGACCATCGCCTACTTCAAGGTAATGAATACTTATCGCACTCAAATATTAGTATAGCTATATTGCAACATAGTTGGAATTAGAACACAACGATCAAAGCTTGAGCATTTGGTCAATAAGAATGAGCCTTTGGTCACATGTTTGCAAGAGGCTAAGCTGCGACCGCAAGACGTTTTCCACCTAAGACGAAACGCCCCAGTACGTTGTGTACTTCCACCGAAACAAGTGGTCCTTACTCATGGCGGCACTATGATACTCATCAGATGGGAGGCGAACAAATGCAAATATTTGTCTCAGGGTGATGTGATGGACCTGTAACGTCCACTTTTTCCACTATTTCTGACAGTGACGCTTGTGGGGAAAATGTTGCGACGTTTTTAGCTTGCCTAGTATTCCCTCCGATAGGCGCCTGATTACATAAGGGCTCACACTGCTGGCCTCGCTCTGCCCGTTACCGTGGCCTCCCACAATTTTTTTGAAACAATACTGTGAACTTAAACAGGAATGCCTTTCCTTAAGAAGAGAGCTGTTGTAACATTTGTACACGAATACTGTCAGGTCCTGGTGCTGATAATCACGAACATGGACAAGAATGTTTTAACTCCGCCATGGTGAAAAGGTGATCGTAATGCTCTACGTTTTGAAAGCTGGCAAGCATCGTTTTCTCCACTCTATTTACCGTCAAGTATCCCTCAGCAGTTGCGTTTGCAAGGCGATGGAACGCATGATCAATGGGCGGTTGGCATGGTAGTTAGAAACTCACAACCTGCTGACTAACATCCTGCATGGTTTTCGACGACATCGTTCAAATGTGGACCATCTTGTGTCGACATAGACACAGATCATGAACGGATGTGTGAGAAACTGACAAACCATTGGAATACTTTTTGACCTTGTGAAGACTTATGATGTGCTTTGGGGTGAAAGGATTCTACGTTCCCTGTATACCTAGAGCACACGTGGATGCCTACCGCAGTTTATTCAGGACTTTATTAGAAACAGTATTTTCTGAGTAAGAATCGGCTCAGTTTTTTCAAAGCTTTTTATTCAAGAGAACAAAGTACATCAGGGATCGTTACTAAGTGCCATACTATTTGCTATAGCAGTTAATTCCATATTGAAGTGTGTTCCACCTGGAATTTCGTCATGCCTATTCGTAGACGACTTCCTAGTTGATATGGAATTTTATTTGACACTAATAATTGACATATTCTTTCCATTCACGTCACCAATCGGAAGCTACACGAACTAAAGGCATGTAAAGGCCACAGATGTCTTATAAATAAATACTTATAGTTTAATAATTAATAGTAGGATGGGAAACACAAAAAAAAAAAAAAACATACAAATGGCCAAAGACCCTAGAAATGAAAAGAATGAAATATTAGTGCAAAGCACGTTGTTTTGAATCTGTTGGTAGTCAACTATCTTTTAAAATACGACGCTATACTGGGCTTCGCTTGGAAAAGCCAGTCACACTAGCTGGGAATCTGTTGGAGTAACCATCGTAACGTTGTAGCAATTTAAAAATTACGATCAAGGTGCTTTATAGAAGTTATTTGTGAACTAAGTGCATTCATACGTTATAAATGTTAACCTAGGATAAACTTAAAGCAGTTCATCAAAGTTGTGTTCATCTATATGTAAAGTATAGTGTTCGTAAATATCCGATAAGAATAATGAGCTAAGAGTTATTAATAAAACTCATTTAAACGAAGTTTTGTATCGCTGTTTCGTACACCCCCGCATACCCTAAAGGTAGGAGTTTCTTATTGCTCTGGCTGGCAGCTGATGGCAACATACGATGCGTAGAATTGGTCCAGGATCTACAGGAAATTGACAATGTGGTATGCATTGTTGATACAGCTCCAGGCTGTTGCAATGTGAGTACCGAAAAGCATTGTATGAACTTGACACACATCGTAGCATTGCTTCTGTATAACCCTTATAATATCCGCATCAAAGTGTCACCTCAACTTGGAGCCTTCTACAACCTGAACACAGTTTCAGCACCACAGCGTATTGCACTTCTCAGCGCACGGTTTTTTTAGCGGTAGCTGCAACAATGTTTAGACAATCTTCGAGAACGGAGATCAAAAAACGGATTTGATTTCTGAACAGAGAAGGCAGTCTGCCTTAATTTTTGGTACCGCAGGAGACGATTACCACCTTCGCTTCAGTTGGATCCAGATTTACTTCCCTTCACAGATGAAACACGTGTACTGGGGTTGATCTTCGATAAGAGGCTTAGCTGGTCATCGCATATAGCGTGGCTCCAAGTACGATGTGACCGTTTTCTGAAAATCTTGCGGGTACTAAGTGGCAAATCGTGCTGAGCGGATTGGACAGCCTTGCTGCAAATATATCGCGCACTGGCCCGATCCAAAATAGGCAATGAATGGGTGTATCAGTTATTCTTCAGCACGACCGTTTGTGCTATAAACATGAGACACGGTCCATAATTTGGAGATTCCCATGGCAATCGGAGCTTTTCCAACTAACCCAACTTCGAGTCCATATCCTGAATCGGCAGAACCTCCTGTGCTATATCGCTGTGAGATTTTCTTAGCAAATTATGATTGTGCGCTTAGATGTATGACTAAGCACCCAACGTTCGTTTTCTTACTAAACGAACAATATAGCAGGAGCTCCCGTAGTTGACGGCCAGCAGGTTTTCGTTGAGGCTCTACCCCTCTTGGTTGCGCGGCACGTCCCATGCAGATCTCGGGATGGCCGCATACCGGCAGTCCACGATGCCTATAGTATCCGCACTCTTTGGCCGCATACCGGCAGTTCACGACGCCTATATCTAGTATCCGCACTCTTTTTCTTAGAATTCTTGTCAGGCTACATTGACCAACGTTTGTTTGGTCTATACCTGTGACTAAGAGCACCAGCGGCGTTGGATGTGCTTATGTTTATGGAACCAAATCACACACAATTCTTTTTCATAAAAGCAGTTCCATTTGAACCGCAAAGCTGTATGCAATATGCCGAGCCGTTTTATATATACGCTGTCCCAAATTGGTTGAGAAATTCTCTTAGTGCACCTCAGAGCCTTCGTGCCCTATACAACTCCGATCCTAATCTACAGCGTATCCAGGATTCCCTGCTTCTTTTACACACTTCTGGTGTTAACGTGGTGTACATGGATTCCTGATCACGTAAGTTTGCTGAGAAATAAAATGGCGAATTTGGCAGCAACCACAGAACCCAACATTACTTCGGAAGACTGGGCTTGAAGTGCGGAGAGCGGTGCTGTCGTGCTGGCACAAAGAGTGGTCAGCTGTCCGCGGTAATAAGTTTAGAGAACTGAACCCAGGAAATGTAACGCAGTCCTGTAGGTGAAGCTTGGCTTCCTGTAAGCACAGAATACTGGGAGATACCGATTTGGTTAGTAATTGCAATTAGTCCCCATGTGCGCTTATGCCACACGTATTGCACTGGAGAATGGACATCCTGAGGTCAATGGGACAAGCTGAGTGTTAGGTTCATTTGACCGGTTTTGTGAGTAAGTGGTTCTCAGAAGGAAACGGGTGAGTTTCATCGGAAGCTGAAGGTAGTTCTACGAAGTGATCGCCTGTAGACACAGGAAGAGGAAAACTCGCTGAACGCGACCGTGCCCTCTGGTACCATGAGAGTGTGACTGTAGCGGAGGGGAAGGGGGAGTGCCTTAAAGGCACAGCATCCACTGGTATAAGTCACAAGGCATTTGAGAAGGTTCGGAAATTTAAATTTCTGGACTTCAGTACTAATAGGAATGGTTTGGAGACGATGGAGTCGGAAGCTGGTGAAAAGTCCGAGGAGGAGCGACAGCTATAGTGGCTACAGGGAAAATTTGTGTACCCATATCATGCTGTGGCACTTGGTTTAAAACTGCCGAACTAAAAGTACCAATTTTCAGAATAGAAGCTTTCCGAGCAAATTCCATTTCTAGGTTTCGGAGAAGGATAAACACTTTTATCCTGAGCTCCTGAATGACCTCGTCTAGGTAATGTGGACAGTCGCAGGAAGCCACTGGATGGACCTCTCTACAGTTCACACAGAAAGGAGCAGATGAACAAATTCGTATCCTTAACACAGTTGAAGCTTTACAATGGGTCTTAGTGTGACTTGGCACTGGAGATAACGGATAGGCTGTGGAATGTAGAGTCAAACAGCTATAATCTCATTATCTGGCTTTATCTTCGGAGGCAGGGGAGCCCATCAAATGCAATAAACAACGTGCGGGTAGGTACTTGGGCACCATGATTCTTCGCTCACACGTGGTAAACTTCCGTGACACCCTGGTACGACTGGTAACCATGGATCTCCTCCTGCGAAATATATAACAGGTGAATGTAGTGACACCCCTGGAAGAGTTTAGGCTGCGGCGCTTCTCAACATGGATGGGTTGTTGTTGTTGTAGTGTTTAACGCCCGCTTTTACTACTACGGCACCGCAGGCGGTGACACTGGTGATACATGGAATGAAGATGGAGCACCGGTGGAATGAGATGGCGGGGGAAACCGGAGCACCCGGAGAAAACCCGCCCTGACGCCGCTTCGTCCACCACGAATACCACATGCGGGTGCCTGGGATCGAACCTGGGCCGCCAAGGTGGTAGGCGAGCGCGCTAACCGCTCGGCCACGGCGCCGCCAACATGGATGGGATACATGTGGTTGGTCTTCAACAAACTGTGTAACAGTGTAATTCTCAACAAGAAGACGGGTACAGGAATAAACGGAGCTAGCTATCTTGTCTAGACCCCCACTTAGTAACAAATGGTTCGACCTTAAAAGATGACTGATCCTCTTCCAATCTATGAATCACTAGAGAACAAGCTGATAACGTTTGCAGATCTTTCTTTTCATAGATGTCCCATTTTTCTTAGGAATGTTGCTTGTCACGAGAAAAGATATATTAATTTGGTCACCAGTGCTCCTCACCCCCTGGGATGACAGGGCTTCACAGGGAAAATAGCAGGCTCGCTGTCCCACTCACCCTGAAGTTTGGTGAAATACATAGCCCTCACTGTTTCACTAAGGGGTGGGTTACCCTCTAGCCTTTCCTCTAGGGGAAGAAACCAAATAGTAGTAATGAATATGACTACTAACATGTGTTTTAGTCTTAACTCAGGAATATGTGAATAAGCTAATATCTGGTTTAACTTTGTGTAAAGTAGTTATATGACGTGTAAAGCTAACATTGTTCAATGAAGCAGTACTTGCATCAACTTCAGTGTTATATTAGTTTAACATTGGTAGGTGAAACTGGTCCTTACTTTATTTAATTTACAGCTAGTTTTAAAGATCTGCATCATATTGTCATTGAAGATGCACTTATATTAATTTTGTGGAGCCAATTTCCAGATATGATAATACCTAGCAGAACTCCAAAATTGCGGACCCGTGGTAGGAACTTTGGAGATTTAGCGCAAAGGATAATAAGTTTAATGTTGATGGGCTGCACCTCTACTACCAAGACAAGAGGGCTCTTGTGGGACTTATTGAAGAGAAAGTGAAATGCAGCACCATGTCAAACATTCCTAGATCTGTCCTTGTTATTGTGAATGCAAGGCCTCATTTATTACAGTAAAATCAAAATGGAGATGACTTCAATTAAGGCCAGTACCAGTATCACATTAAACCATCTGGCATTTCTGTTCTATTATGTCTCAAATAAATTCCAATGCTCACTTACTTCATTACTGTAAAGTTTACCATCCTTGGGCTAATAAAGTATTTACAAACATTTTTAAAGAATATGGAATAACTTTGGTCCCTCAAAATAAATTTAATATACAAAATTTACTAAATTTTTCTAAATAGGATAAAATTCCAAATTATAAAAGTCTGGTATTTATCAATTTAGCTGTTTGAATTGTGACAGGGTTTATAATGGTAAAACTAAATGTTATTTAGAAACCAGAATAGAGGAGCATTTTAGAAATATCATATATAAACAAATTGATAAATCAGCTATAGCAGATCGTTTCTGGTCTTTTAATCATGAAATAAATGCAGAGGTTAAATTATTAAAACAGTTAAATGGACCTGTTGATTTAATGGTTTGGGAAAAGATATTTATTTAAAAAAAACTGAAACTGCATTATGAATTGGTGGTATTTCAAAATTCATAATACGGCTTCTGTTTTTTAAGGTGAATATATGCAACCAATGCCTTCTGCATTTACAAAACCAAAGAGAAAAATGTCAAGGGGTTAAAGAGGGCAGATTTCATTTATAATTCTTCTTGGGAACTGATGAAGCCACAGATTGATTGCAGGTCTAAAATCCCACAAATTTCTGCAAAGATTAGACGATGTGCTCAAGAATTGCTTGATATTGAACCAGCTGTGGAACACTGTACACAAAGAAAATGATCCCGAGGATGTTGTTATGGATATGGAAGATCAAAAGATAAATGAATCAGGAAATGGTTTACAAATTATTCCAAATGGGCTTGCTGTAGCCATCTGAAGAATATGTGTGTGGATTGCCTCTAAATGACTGTATTGTATCTAACAAATGCTAGAAGAAGGGAGGTGCAACTTTGTGAAATACAAGTGGAAATCAAATAACAATAGACGATACTCGGGAGGGTATCCTCAGGTATATTTGTAAAGTAAGTGCTGGTAATGTGAACATCTTTTAAGCTCAGTTTCAAACAGAATATATGAGATCTGTTTAATTTTATGAGTAAATATGTATGTACTGCTAAAACTATCAGTTTTTTATTATCTAAATAAGGAAAATTGAAGCTATTAACAGTGAAACAAGATTCTGAAGTAAGAAGAAATTAGAAACTAAAAAATTTCACTTATCTTAGGAATGAGTTGGAGACAACTTGAAACCCTGGGTCAGTTTGTGCAAAAAGAATGTGCAACATTACTAAGATAAGTGAAGTTTTTAGTTTCTAGTTTGTTCTTACTTTAGAATTTTTAGCTGTTTTCCACATATTTTATTTTTGTATATAAATAAAATATGGTTTGTAATACTCCAAGCAGTCATCTTGATTAACAAAATGTTGAAAATTGATGTTTAAAACAAGAACATAAAATGAGTGGCATCTGTCCCCTGCACAAGTAAACACATTACAGCTATTCATGCGAGTAACAAAGGCTTAAATAGCTTTGGAAATGTGTTGGATGCAACTTGAAACTAGTCAGTATTTGAAGAACTTACAATAATTTCTAAGATAAGTGAAGCTTTTAGTTTATGATTTGTTCTTATTTTAGATTTAGTTACTTCGCTGATAATATCTTCTATTTTCCTTGACATGTTGGATTCTTATTCTGCATATTTCTAGTAGGTAGTGAGGTTAGGAAATGTATTTGAACAGAATACACTATGGGTTATCCTGTAGAACAGCAACCTCAGGTCATCTATTATACGGCCTAGTTCCTTCTATCATGTTTAATTGCTGCAATGAATGATGTGTGGATGTTGCCAACCATGCAACTGTGAAATCCACAGAAGCATGTAAATATTGCCAAAGACAGGAAATATGAATAGCTGAAAAACCTATGCGCTAGTTCTTGATATTACTTCGTAATCATTAAGTGATATTAATTCCCTTGCATGCATGGCTAGATCTTGTGAAATTATGGCTATTTCTTCTTCTTATTATTATTACTTCACAATCGGTTAGTGATGTTAGTTCTTTTACATGGAGGGCTACATTTTTAAATATGTGGCTATGTCACCATGCCATTTCATAATCAACAACTACATTCGCATGTAAAAATCTTTGTGGTAGTAAGACACATAATTATTTTAGCAAACCTGAGCATTGTTGGCATTGAATTTATCACTACATTTACACCGAGATATCGATATATGCCTTGGCTTAAGCGAGATACTAATTTCGTTAGCAGTGAAAACATCTTTATGCGTTTGAGTATTGCGACTTTCAAGGGACACTGTTGGTACTATCTGTGCACTTGTGTTTCTTTGGTTGGCAACACTCCAGCCACACGGGCTGTGCCTTCGCCCTCTGTAGCTAATGACAGTATTGAGTACAACGACTGAGGCCGCTATTCCACAGGACAAGCTACATTGTGAACCTATGGAAATAATAAAAATGGCATTGTGCTTCATTACACTAGTTCTGCAAAGAAACCAAAATTACAACAGTATGCGTTTCGATGCAACAAATTTTTGATGCACTTGAAATTATTCAAATTTTTAAAAATAAAGCACCTTTAGTACACATTTTAAGGACCTGTAACAGTCATTTCATAAATAAAAAAGGTATTTATGATTTAACTGATCATACCTTTAGATCATTAACTTAATTTAAAAGTTGTTATAGTGCTTAAAAAAATAAGAAGAGGTATCCAAGGTAGCATCGAAGCCAGATTGCCTGCATAGCAAGTGAGTACGCTGCAAACTCAGGCACTTTGCTGTGTAAAAACTGACCAGTGTATGAGCTGCACATAAGACTTTATAGGCCTTTACTGAGAATCATCTAGCTAGTGCTGAATTTCCGAGACAGTCAAGCGAAACTTCAACCAATTTCAGTCACTATTGATTTTACTGTGGGTCACCACGTCCTGTAAGTCTCGAGTTCGTCTTCAACTCATTTTGAGGTTAAGGTATTTAGTTAATCACAGTGGACAATGTTGACACTAGAAATGGGAGATACAACGACATTAAATTTACAACACACATCGAATTCATAAGTACAAAGAACCATAACTAGTGGGGTCAAAATTACGAGTAATAACAATTAGTGATAGCAATTATATTATCTCATCAATTATTCCTGTACTATACATTACCACGTAAGAATCCTACCGCCCGTCTAATTTATGAGGGTTTCTATAATAGCAAAATTACGATGTGAAGACAGTAAACCACGCCATACATAGAAAAGTGGGTTTTAGCGGCTGTGAGCGCCTTTTAGATACCAAAATAGGAACATGAATTCTAAGAAAATTAAAATAGAAGCACTGTTATATCATTCCTGTCAAAACGCAACATTTGATATTTGTTAATTCTTCTAGTGTTGCTTCTGCAAGTACAACTTGTTTTCTGAGAAACATTTAATGTAATTTATAATTCAAGTAACAACACTTTATATAACGTAAACTTTCTCTCAGATCGTTGGCCATGTGATTTACAAGGCCCTGAAATGCTGCAATCTACAGCGATCATAATAATTTCTAAATTGAGCGCTGGAGGCACAGGCAGCAGGTCTCCAGAATAGTTCTAAGTTGCATGCTGAAGTAATGGCAAATTAGTTTGACAAGGTATAGGTGTTCGGTGTTTGAGGAGTCGTGTTGACTGGAGCGCAACGATCGATAATTTAGGTATAGTGGTAAGCTGAATAAAGAGAAGTTTAAAAGGCACTCCAAAATTACAAAAGCGACAGTGCGAGAACTAACGCAGAGTGCATATTGTGTTTTCACAGGTATGGTATAACAGTACTTTTAATTAATGATCTTGTAAATATACATTGCTCAATCCTCGCAACAAAATAGTCATACCAACTTTGCGCGAATTGTAAATATATTACGTTCGTCTATTTAATAGATGGAAATTAGTAAAATTACTAATATTTAAATACTTAAAGGGCAGACGTGTTAAATATAAACTTGAACACATATCACGTTATGCTGTCTAGGTCATTCTAAAACTTGGTTGAAATATAATAAACTGCAATATTGTGTTACAAATGTTTGCGAAGTTTTTCAGCTTATTTGAGGAGATAACGGAGGAGACACTGCAATCTTTTATGGGCCCTTTTTTAAGGATTAAGTAAATAAAGGAATTAACTTCTGAGTGCCGATGCCCTCATAAAACTGAAAGAACTAGAATGTGAACTGTGTAAATGTGAATAACAATTTTACAGAAAATATAGCAAAGTATTCAAGTCCTATGTACGAGAATACTCTCGCGTGATTCTCGCATTGTCATTGTAAACGAGGCTTTGTATCATTCGATGTGTAATTAAGATGTTGGCAACCTAAACTTGACAAAATGAGAGGCGTTAGCGATTCACATACATATGAAAGCAAGAGAGTCTGTGTTTGGGTGAAATGACTAATAAATCAAATCAAAGGCCATGAATTGGGCACCTAAGATTATATAAACAGCTGGACAATGATAACCTTGGTTTAGAAAACTCACGTTTTTTCAGCTTTCTGCTAATTAATTTAAATAAGAACTAATTTAAACTCCTATGAATCAAAACCTATACGTTTATATATGCGTAAAAACAACTAAACCTAACCTAACCTACAATAAATCAGAAACCTACGGATATTTGAAAGTAAACTAAACCTAACCTCTTGTAAAACAGTTAAAAAAGTTAAATTTATACAAATGGTTAAACCTTAACATTGTTAAGGGACTGTACATGGGATATCGTTTAGAACAGCTTACGCAAGCATTTGGTCAGAATTTCGGCGAAGTCCCACTCGGCAGTGTGTACGAATGGTCACGAAAGTTGCCGAAGTTGCTGTGTTAATGCAGCGCTGCCAACAGCAGAATGTCCCTAGGAGTTTGTTGCCAATAGTAGGTTTGAATGTTTTTGCGGGAGTCGGCAGTATGCTGTTGACCTTCCTAGAAGCAAGTAGCGCAATGGCTAGGTTTATCAGTATATTGGATTTGGCGCCTCTGTGCTTAAATGAAGAGGCATGCATGCAATTCCTCTACGAGGAGGGCCTGTTGAGGACATCCCAGCGCATGGGGCTCCGTAAATGGATTTTTCTCCACTCGAAAATAAAAAAATAAATAAATAAATAAAATCAATAAATAAAAAGAGCGATAATTAATAAAAATAATATAAATACAATAATATAATACTACTAAATATAATATATATAATTTTTATATATTATATAATAATATTAAATAAAAATACAATAAAATAATATAATATAAAATATAATAAACATAAGTATAATATTTAGTATTATTATATTATAAAATAAATAAAAAATAACGATAAATAATAATATAAATATAATAATATAATAAATATAATATAAACCTAATAACATTAAAAATAATATAAAATAAAATAGATAAACAAAACAGAACGATAAATAGTAAACATAATAAAAATATAACAATATAATAAAATAATAATATAAAATAAAAAAAAGAACGATAAATAATAAACATAATAAAAAATATAATATAATAAATATAACAACATTAAATAATAATAATATAAAATAAATAAACAAAAAAGATAGAGGTAAAAGATCAAATAAATAAACAAAAAAAGAAGGATAAATAATAAACATAATAAAAATATACTAATATAAATATAATAAACATAAGTATAATATATAGTATTATATATAAATAATAATATATAATATAAATGTGATAATAATAATCATCATCATAAGGTTCCTGAGAACCTTCAGCTAGCTTTGGGTGATCAACAGTATCACAAGAAAATCATCAAAGCACGCAAAGTTAATGTTTAAATTCAATGTAAACTTCATGATTTGTTTTTTTGTTTCCTCCTAATAAATAAATACATTTAAAAAAATAATAATATAATAAAATAATATAATAATAAAGAACGAGCCAGCGTATTGTGGACCTCAGTAACAAGGCAATAAGGATAATGTACACAATAATTCGCACTAGCGATATATCTGTGTAAGCAACAGCAAAATAATGTACACAATGAGCAAAATAACAATGTACAGAATCCACAACTATAGTGTAAGAGCAAAATAATGTACACAATGAGCAAAAAAATAATGTACAGAATCCACAACAATAGTATGGAGTTGCGCTAGGCGATAGCGGTGTATGTCTGTGGCGGCAACGATGCAAGTGAGTGCATTTGTGTTTAATGTGTTGGCAACGAAAACTAGTGTAGTGTAAAAAGCAATGTTGGCAGATGTGAAAATCGTCTGCTAGTCATGCAGTGAAATCTAGTGGGCGATTGTGAAACTACTGTCGGCGCATGCACAGTAAGTTCGGACTGGCAAGTGGAAAGTGAGCTGTTCTAAACATGAACCCTGTACATGAATGAAACAAACATTTTGTTGGAACCACAAGGCAAATAGTATTACAACTTCTTAAATTTCTTTGTTAACATCAGTCCGCATTACTTTGTTGACAATACATATATGTGTTTTCTTTTAAGATCAATACACATAAAATTAACTAAACTTTGTGAAGACCCATAACAAATTAGGGAGCGCACAATGTATTACCTGAGAGAAGAAGAGGTGGTATGATTTTTGTATGAAAGAAATATTTGTTAAAATGTAATGTGGGATTATCAGTTGCCTGAAGTGCTGAAATGTTATCTAAAATGTACTACAAAGGTAATAACTTTTATGTCATAGTGACTAGCGGGTTTGTGAAAGAGACATGAAAAACTATCAGGAAATCTTAAGAGCTGCTTTTTGAGTTAATGTGAGCACCTTTAGAGCCTATAAACCACCCATTGACTCTTTTGGGACCCTTGATTTAATGTGACATAAGGACAAATATTCATGTTGGGCTTCAGCTGTAGAACTGCCAATATATGACTAACAGCAACATCAAAAGTGTGGCCCAGTGTTGAAGGCCCTAAGCTGCAAAGTGTAGTCGAGGGAAGTTTCTTAGAAGTAAAGGAGGGAAACAGTTTGGGTGCAACTGCATTACAACGAGGTGCAGTCGTCAGGTCTGTGAAGCTAAACCACAATGATCCAGAATTGTTAGCAGTCTACTGTTTACCACAGCAAAGAAAGTCCCCATGGGATGAGATGTGGGAGTGTGAGAGTAAACTGCCAATTAGACAAGAGTTCAATACCATGTCTCACCCTCCCATTTGTGCAACCAAGACTTTTTTTGAATAGCTTCACTCCTTGTATAATATACTTTATCTGTCATACTCACTCGCTGTCCTTGTTGCACTATTTCCAAACATATAAGGGCAGTAAATTCTTATCAGCGACTCTCTTTCCATTGGCAAACACTAGTGGTTTTCAACCCATCAGTTTTACTGGCATTAATCTCCGCTCATGTGATATAATGGCAAGATATATGCAATGGCAAGTTTTGTTGTCATTGTGTTGTAATTAGGTCGAAAGATATGAATTTTGATACTAGTGAAGTGTATAATCCAAATTTGGCTAATTTTTTTAGCCTGACATTGGGAACAGCAGGCATTATACATATAGATGGCGCTTAGTGCCATTTTATGCCTAAGGAGGAGGTTGTCAACCTGTGTATGAAAAAAGATGTGGTATGTTAGTGATGTGCATAATGGGAAAGCAAAAGTGTTTGCCTGTGGATGAAGTTAGTGGTAAATTAAAATGGAGTGAATCAGAATACTAGCCGATATAGACAGTGGGACAATGATAATCATTGCCAAGCAAACACATGTGAGTAAAGTTGCATGTAATATTTGGTTGCTAATTAATGTAAGATAGCATAAAATAAAATGACTGCCTCCATAGTGCAGTGGTAACATGCCCACCCCTGGCACGGAATATCCAGGTTTGATCCTGGGTACTAGAGTGGGATTTTTCCAATGTTGGGAGCAATGGCACAGGGTGTGCCTGGCCTCATTAAGTCTCTGAGGAGCTACCTGATAATGAAGTAGTGACCCCAGGTCTCAAAGACTAAATAACCGGCCAGGAGGGTTTGGGCTTCGCACCACGTCCCACCCTCCAGTTGTGCACACCTCTCTTGATGCCTATAGTGGCAGAGGTGTGGGACCCAGTAGCCGGGTGGTAAGCCTTGGCCAGTGAAAGTCGCTTGCGCTATGGGTTATATTTTTTACTACAAAATAAAAATTAAGCCTATGTAGTTTGAAAGACAACTGGGATTTTGAAGGTTCCAAGGCTGCATATGTCAGCACAAGAGGCTTATTGTGTAACCCTGTTAAGATTGTCTTTTTCTTTTCCTGATTACCTTCCCTGTGTGGAATTCTGACACTCCCTAGGACTTACAGACCTGTGCCTAGGTCAGACACCTATCAGGTAGCAGATAAACCCATGGGCCAGACAGAGTGAAGAAGGGCCACCCTCAGCCAAGCTCCAGAGATATGATGGTGTGGAAGAGTGTGATACAAATTAATACACACAAAATAGATGAATGGAAAGGTGAAGATGGAGCTGTTGGTGGAATGAATTAAGATTGTTAAGATTGTCCTAGCATAAAATTTCAAACTCTGAACCCTTAACAAGCTCCAGAAGATTGGTTTCTATACCAGAATGTTATCCTAAATTTTCCCATACTCCAAAACTGATGTACCTTTTTCCTTTGAGAGTCAAGTAATCAAGTACAATGTATACAGCTGATTCTTCAGCTTGTTTACACTATCAATAAGTAGAATCTCCATGAAATGTCCCCAGATGTAGAAGTTTCCTAAAATAACCATTTCCAGTAACTACTGCAGCAACTACTACAGCCTGCTACTAAGCCTGCTTCTATCCAGTCCTAATAAAGCCATAGATAGAGCATTATTGGGAGCCCTAACTACTGTGCTTGCTAGTTTCTGCCCTGAGTATGTTTGCCAAATTGCTAGGTAAGCACTGTAGCTGCTATTGTTGCCAATGATATTGAGGATTAAACACAATCTGAAACCAGTTTTGATATTACCCGCCATGAGGGAAATGCTTTGAGAGCTATTTGACTATTTGTGAGTTGAGAATCTGCTTAGCTTAGTAGCCTCTCTCTAGACCTCTATAGGCCCAGGTCAGAATAGCAAAACCTTCTGCCAGGATGAGTGTACAATACTGTTGTACACTAAAGCTTTGGTTCGTCTTTGGAGATTTACTATAATTTCCTGCCCCACACTGCGTTCCTTGCAAAATCCATCTATAAACCACACCAGATGGTTTGTTCCCGCCCTCTCATGAATCGAGAGTTACTCTGAAGAATAGATTAAATGGTACCAAGTCTGCATGAGATTTCATCTCATGTATAAATACTGACTTATGTACAAAATTGTAGATCGAGCTGTGTCCAAAACATTGGCAAGCTTTCCTTCAATTTCTTGTTAGCCTAATGTGGTAGGCCATAAGAATAACCTCTGCCTGCAGGAACACGTCCATAGGTGGTAATCCTAGAAGAGTCTTCAAAGACACAGTTATGATCTGTTCCATTGAATGATACATGAAAACTTAAACAAATTGCAATAGCTCAGCCAAGCGTGGATGAAGTGCTGTCAGCATATAGGTGAGGCAAATACTTTTAAAATTCATGATAAACATGCTAAACACAACAGTATATTTGTACAGTGCATGGTATGAAATAGAAATGTTTAAATATATACTACAACTGAATCCACGTTTGACTTTCAGAAAATCAAAATTAATTTAATAAGCTATTACAGGTAGATTCTTTTATGCTTATTACATTTCCACCAGACTTTGTTTCTAAGAAAAGCTTTATAGAAGCGTTAGATGATAATTTGATATGAGGATGTACATGCCAACTAACTTACCTGTAACTTTAGGAGGAACAGAATGTTGGTCACTAAAACTTGGTGCTCTTCTTTGCATCACATGTAATTTCCATTAAATCACTTCATATATACACACTGAGCCAAAGTAACCTTGGGTTAGATCAGGTTTCACAACAAACTAAATGTGTAACAAGCTGTGTAAAACAATTTACTTAGAACACCAAATTTCATTGATGTTTTCTTTTTTTGACTGCTCAACTCTTGCATATGGTAAATACAGTATTGGGTTGAATTGGTGATTTGAAATGAGATCCAGTAAAAATAAAAAAGAGGAAATGTGCTATAAATAATAATTGGCAGTTTTCAGTTAGAGTGGCATACACATAATCTTACTGATCTTGTTGAATCGAATACCCAAATTGCTGATCTAAATGAAGCATTTAAAGGGTTCCAAGTTGGATGGCTATACTTATTTTCAGATCTAGAGTTGATCTCACAGGAAGTAATATATGTATTTAGGCTTTCACGGCTGGTGTCTTGATTATTCCAAATGCCTACAAGCTCGGAAGAACTAAACATTTGGAATAATCACAGGAAGTAAGTTTGTGTGTTTTGGATGAATTCTGTTTATGGATAGTTGTGTGCAGGGACTTAGTTGGAAGGTTGATTAATAATTGAAAATTTCAAGTCTGCAGCTGGGACTCTATCCAGGGAGCTTTGGTGCTCTAAGGTAATGTTGTTACAGTTTGGGGTGGCTTGGGAAGATGCCCATACATGCATTAAAGCTTCTTATTTGGTTTAAGTATTGCATTAAACAATCTTGATAACAGGTACAAGGGTGTCATACCTCAAATGTGACTACAAGTGCTCTACAGTAAACCAATATTGGAGTTTATTGTCATCTTACCTGTACACGCTAATGTGGAAAAACAATTTTCAGGCCATTCATTAAATTTATGATTGTCAACTATACAAGTTGCCTTTAAGGTATATCTAGTGTTTGAGAGGTTAACTATTAGGTGAGATGGTTTAATGCAGGCACAGATATCTCAACATGGTATCTGGAGTTGTAATAGCATTGAGATGAACAGGCAAAGATCCATGGTTTGAATCCCAGATATGGCATTGAATTTTCTAACTCTTTCAACTTTCCAAGAAGTAGATATATTTGTCGAATGAAAAGGGATGTGTGTTAGATAGGTTGAACAATGGCAGAGAAACTTGAGGTTAAAATTATAAATATTTATGGTATGTATGTTTCCTTCTTCACAGGCGAATGGAAATTAAGAACAGCAGCAACTGTTGTGAAATGGATACGGAAATAAAAATGAAACAAGAGGATTGTTCCTCAGATGACTTAGCCTCACAGAATGAGGGAGAACTCTTTCGCAAAGTTATTACAGTGAAGTCAAATAGTAATGCGGTACCCTCGGATGATAATGGTTGTGACATGGACATCAAAACAGAAATTAAATCAGAGACTTTGTTTCCTGAGTTTGAAGCAGTTACATGCAGGAACAACTGTGAGATAGTCACTAAAGCAGAAGTTGAACAGGCTCTGGATTCAGGCTTCAGTTCACAGAAAGGGACACAATTTCTGTCAGAAGATCCTTTGATAAAGACTAAGAACTATAACAGTAATCATGAAATGGATATTAAAATTGAAATCAAAGCAGAACCTTGGTGGCTGGAAACAGAAACGTCGTCTGTTTGCAATGATATTAAGGTAAGTTTTGTTGAAATCTACTGCAGATAGTGTGTTTGTTGATTGTATACCAACTAACATATTTGAATTTAGTAATACAAAGTAAAAAACTTAAGATAATTGTTCAAAATGTGTACAATATTGTCATGCAGTGCATTTAAACAAGTGTAGGTAATGTTGATGGTAATTCTTAGAAAATGATAAGCTATGTTGCAGTCCAATCAAAACCATCTGTGATATCAAAGCTACTGATGCTCAGCTACACTTGAAATAAAAATTATATTAATACAAAATGAAGTCAACAGGAAACTCAATGAAAAGTGCAACGCGACCCAGTAGCTTTTAACTACTGCCTAATGGCCACATATATCTCACATTGACTGCTTCTAGGTACCCATTACAGAGATGAGTATTTAAATCAGCCTATAAGTCAAATTTCTGTTTTACAGAACAAACCTTTTTATCCTTTTATTGTGTATAATATTTCAAACTAACAATTGCTGTTTATTATACACATCTGAAGCTATCAACAGGGAAGCACATGATCCACAAAGTAGAGACTAACAATTCACTTCAATAAGATTGAGTTAAACTCAATATATCTCCAACTATCTTTTCGACACTCCTTTGTGTCATCCTCAGGCAAATTTATCTTGTACCTCTAGGTCACAAGGGTACACAGGGTACAAGGTCAGTTTGCCTGAGGATGACACAAAGGAGTGTCGAAGTGATCGTGAGAGATACATTGAGTTTAACTCAATCTTATTGAAGTGGAATGTTAGTCTCTAGTTACTTTGTGTTATTTGTGAAACAATTACTTAATTACAGGGTATTAAAGTCGGTGAGGGCCAACCTGGTACTTGAGAGCTCTGCAGATGAGGCTAGTGCTATCTCATCCAGTCGTGTTACAAAATATCACACAAGAATTAGTTGATTGTATGCGATGGCACTAGCCTTGTTTGCAGGTGAGTAAATGAGCTAGCTGTCAAGTGCCAGGTTAGTTCTCACAGACTGTAGATGCAAAATGCATCATCCATAGGTGTAGTCAGCAAACCTACATTAGATATGCACTGCTCTATACCTGATGTGTACATGTTTCCTCTGATTTTTGAAAGATACTTGTCAAATAACAGATTTTTATTAGTATTTATCTTTGTCACATGATAGCATTTTATATGCAATATAATATACTCATCCATATCATTAGTGGACACATTGGACATCTGTGTACATTTCTATCACTTGAGTTCATTTTATATCGGACGTCTCCGTACGTTTATACCACTTGGGCTCATTTTATATTGGACATCTACATCACTCGGGTTCATATTGATTGTGACATCTCTACACAGATCCATATCGGGACTGTGGTTAATGTTTTTCCTTCCATCTGTCAGGATTGTAGAACCTAAAATAAAATAAAAATATATCAGCTTTATTTGCAGTAAAGAATAAAAAAGAAATAGTCTGATATTGATATTGCGGACAGCTAGGGTAAATTGGATAACTATTGCAAATATCCATAACTATGTATTGTTACAAGTTTTGCAAAAATCTTTTAGAGGGCAACTTGTTGGAAAACCACGATTCAAGAGTGAGGAAATTACCAATCTTACTGGAATGTTTTCCAGATTTTACTGGGGTGTGGGCAAATTCTCTATCTCTGTCTTCTCTGTTTAAACTATTCAGTATATTGTCCTTATACTTGAAAAACTACTATGTGACTTTTTGGTGAAATTCAGTTATGTAGCACAAAATAAGTAGAAAACTCTCTAGAATCATTCTTTATAACCGAACATGTAAATATTCCTTTGTTGTTTCTTGTAAAAATGGAAATTGCTATGTGGAATACATCAGAACTGATCCTTTAATCCTCTATGTACATAATGTAGAACACTGCAGATTTACAGAATGTCCTTAAAATACCTCTTATGTTACTTCTTTTACCTATAGCAGATTTTTAACTGATAAATCCCAAGAATTTACCCCTGTACCTATTTATACGCACTCTTCTTAAAGCTGCCAATAACAAGGAAATCAAGTTCATGCATTGTTGGCCACTTACACTACTGCATTACTTAATGTCTAGCAGAGGAAAGATGCTAGTGCAGCTAGCTCTTAGGGCTTTGAATAAAAACCAGGAAGATGATTTTTTGCCAGATAAGTAATCCATTGGAGAAAATTAATCATGTAATGTAGCTTATGTTTTCCTTGTTATGAATTTATTATTAATTTGTCAACGTCACTTTCCAGATGACTTTATAGTTTACCCCATGGATCCTGGTTCAGTTCCTATGCAATATGATAAACTGCTCCACCTAGTAATGTATGTTCTGCTTATGAAAATGACAATATAGATGATGGTCAACTATCCGTTCCAGCTGTTTCGAGTGAAAACTAACTCAACACGGTGACAAAAGTTGAGGTTGACATGACATGGAGCTCAACGAAAACAAAGAGGAAGCGACTAAAGCTAATGAACAAATCTGTGAAGAAGAATCCTGATAATGTAAACAAATATTAAGACTACATGGTAAAATATACAGAGGGAGAAAATGCAAAGGAAATAAACATTATAATGTTGAAAGGGACAAGCGTAAACTTCTTCTGATAACATGCTCGTATAAGCAAGGAAAGCAATTCATGAGAGAGAGGAGTTCTATGTTGAAATTGAAATTGACAAAAATCATAGGAGAAAATGTTCATCAAACAATGTGGGAGTTTCGCTCATGTGATGAAAAGAAGATGTATGTATATGGATTAGTGAATTTTTGTACACTATTAGAAGGAGATTAAGCAGCATTGTTGAGGAGCTGCCCAAGAACATGTATGGCTGCCTACAGTAGCTGGAAGGAAAGTCAGAGCATGCATGAACTTTTCCCTGGCAACTGCAGGCCTAAAAAAGAATGCCTTTGATGAGTGGGTAAAACCTTTCCATGTTTGTAACCATAGTGATAAGGCAAAAATTGAAGAAACAAGTAACCAGAAAAATTTGGCTCAAAATGGCGACACAAGCAGTTCAAAGAAACTTAAATCAGATTCCATGAAACAGTGCTTGGGGATAATTCCTAAAGTGCCAAGCCACTATTGTCAATCTAGTAATTGAGTTTATGTGGAACCTGTTAGCAATATGCATGAATTTTGTAAGTTCTGGTGTGAAGAGAATGAAGCAAAATATGTACAAAGGAAGAGATTTGCGAAATCTTGGAAGAAGATAAAATTCGCAGCCAGAATAGATCAGTATGATACTTGTGTGGCATTTAACCTCTTGAGCGATGGCCATTTAAAACGTCCGCGAGACGAGAACTGCTAGCATTTAAATTGTTAAATGCGCTAAAAGTGCTTCGTATATACACAGCTGTATTTTGTGTAAATATTAAGTTATTTTAATGAAACAAAAACTGGAATAAAACTCGTTATATGCAGTATAAATGTACGTCATCAGAAAAGTTGAGTTGTATTTACAAAACGTTGAAATGGCATAATTTTGTTTCACTGTGGTGAAAAGTCAACTTTGCTCTGTCGAACGCATCTAATATAAGTTCTTGGAAAGAAACAGTAAAGAAACACCCATTGTATGTGTGGCTTATGCGTCAGCATACTGTGTAATAAAGCGCTACTGTATGCGTGGTCTCTTGAGTCATCAGAATACATCAACATTGCAACTTTTGCTTACGCGAGTTTCGTAACTTAGTAGAGTCCGTGTCTTTCTTTGTTGAAATACATACGTATTCTTTCCTGCTTGTAGCTAAAGGGAGAAGTGGTAGAAAAAGATATTTTTGCACTAACTGGATATAACCATATACAATTGTTTGGTAATTTGGAGAGCTCTAAACCCACACAGGACAATGACCGACCTTGACTTCCAACTATAAGTAGCTCGCAGCCTAATTGAACAATACCACGTTGGGGGTTGAAAATCCAAAACCTCTGCACCCCTCAGACTTCAAGAAAAACATTATCCTAAAAGGATACCACCAACAGCAAAGAAGTCCCGCCCATTTCCAAAGTGTTTCGTGTGCCGCAAGAAGGGAATTTGCGAATGTGGAGATGTACGTACCCTTGTGTGTTTATCCCTGTTTTGAGGTAAATCACTGCAGAACGAACATATTAAGGTAAGCCAATAAAGTATATAGACCTTACTAAAATGTTTCATAAAGGGAAAATTATAATAAGTTGAGTTGGATAAGGGATAAATAAGGGTTAAATGCTTAAATGCACAGGACGTGTCTACATGCCCATATCGCTCATCCCTCATTTTAAATGGATGTGATTTCACGTCGATATCCCTCAAGAGGTTAAAGAAGGTAATCTAACACAGGATGACTATAAAATCATAATATTTTCTTATTAAAAAGAAAGGTGAAGCTTGTAAAGCTTAGGAAAAACCCGAATCTTGCATGACAGAAACAACCTTTTTGTTGAGTTGGAAGTTTAAAGTGTATGTATGATTATCCTTCAAGCTGCTTGCTTCAAAGCAGTACTGCAGTCAGAAGCTTTAGCTTCACAATTTCAGCATCTAGATAAGGAACAAAAGATGTTCATTTATATTTCTGGCATAAAGGAGAAGGAAAAGTCTCAGCAAATGAATTCACAAGCTGTATAATCAGTTTAGAAAAGGAAACTGGTACTGCAAGCAAGTTTTCTCTAATATCGAATGGCTGTCAATATCAGAATAAAAATGGGTTTTAGTTAGTTCCTTGTCAGATGTTAGAACACAACTCAACATTGAAATAGAGCAGTTTATTTTGGAGAAAGTGCACAAACAATGGAGGTTGACAGTGTCTATTCTACTTTGGACCATCTCTTCACTCCACCAAACTATTCACCTCCACACTAGTTATCCAAAATAGAAGCAGCGAGAAAAAATAAGCCATATAATATACATTATTGGGATCACATATTTTTTAAAGATTATGAACATGTACCTTCCAACTTCACTTAAGCAAGAAGAAAGGGGATCTCATAGTCACTGACATATGGGACTACCCTATAAAGGTGAGGTATTCTACAAGATTAATTGTTCTGACGAAAGGCCGATTCTTCCTCAAAGAAGACAGAAAGGAAGCCACAACATAGTGCAGCCCATGAAAATTGAGAAATCCAGATATGACAGTTTGCAAGGTTTGAAAAGATTCATCCACAAAGACTACCATTTTTATGACAGTCTGAACTATTAAAATCAAAGTTCAGGATTGGCTATGGAGTAAAAAATATGCTAGTGTTGTTTTAATTTGAGAATTGTTTCCAAGATTTGAGAATAGGTGTCTTAAGTAGAGGAAACTGATCAAACTGTGATGCTGCACACACTACCACCATGATTATTGTAAAATATTCCGAGATGTTAACATTCAAAGTTCATAATAATCTTTGGCATGGACATGTGTGAATTTTTGTAATTTGAGATTATTGTAGTTTATAAAAGTAATTTTGAAGCCCACAGGGAGGTATGTGTTCAGTATGTGTGTAGCTAAACATTCTTGAGTATTGTTAATTATACAATTTTTTTTATTTTTTTTTATTTTACTTTAAAGTTAACTATTGTACCATATTAAACTCTGTAAAACTGCCTAATTACATCTTCCAACCCTTTCACTGCTCTAGTATTAACTAGCCAACAGATCCTCCTTGCTGAGCTATTTTATCTAAACATTAGTTAATATAATTGCTAAAGTATCATTTAGAATTACCATAAAAATCCTGAAACACTCACCAAAGTTATTGAAGATGACTGTCGATGAAGCACAGTTAAAAAATTAAAGGTTTTAAAACATCAAACAATACCAATACAACACACTTTACAAAGGGTTGTCTATGGGCTAGTAAAGAAAGCACTAATGGGAAGCTACTATATGGTGTTCTAAATTTTGAGGTACCAATTTTGTGGGCTAGTCTGTCAAAATATTAATGAACAGAAATTTATGAACAGTTCAGGGGTATCCAAAGTTTTAATTATTTAAAATCCTTTCTGTGAGTATGAAGCAGATATGGTTATAAATTACACACAGTAAGAAATTACCACCTCTGCAAAATATTTCAAAATCTGATTGTGTATGGTAAATTCTGAAACAGGAGTGTAAACATAAGCTCACATTTTTTTAATTTAATTTAAAATAAGCTCACATGTTTGGAAAATATGTACTTTGTCTCTTTTCTGGCCAAGGGTGGGGGTGGAGCACACATGACACCTGGGAGTTTTTTTTTTGTTTTTTTTTGTGTTGATAGTATTAGTTTAATAATATGTCTTTCAGTCAGTCCTATGGGTTGGTCACCGGATAAAGGCCTCCCAGGTTTAGCGGTGAGACAGAATATTGACTAATAGAAAATTGTTCATGTAAATATTTTTATAAGAGTATGTAAATTTTTAATTTATATAATTTGGGTGTATTAGGGACTTATTTCTTTTAATATTCAATATCCAATGTCTTGCCGTCACTTTGAGTTCGACCAATGAGAACTGTTGCGCGGATGAATACATAAGAATGGCGGTGTTGCGTCATAGGGACGCCAAAGGACTAGTTTATCATTAGCGTCTATGACTTCAGAGTGCAAGGACGTATAAGTGTTGATGGCGTGTGAATATGTTTGAATTACATCCAAACTTCTAACCGGCATGGACGCTATCCAATTTTAAGAGTGGTTAACTGATTGCTTTGTGAAAAGAAGTGTAGATGAACGAATAAATGTGTTTATAATAAAAGTACGTTGAATTTATGCATTCCATTCCACGACCACATCCCCTGATGATAAAAGTGGCGTCTGCTCCAACAAACTTTACACCTTTTAGCAAAAACAGTGCTCCATATGATGCTATATCCACACTAATATGTATTAAACATCATCTTTTAATAAAACCCCGCCACAAATGGCTTGCCCAACGTGGGGCGCGAATTTGGAGTGGAATGCAAAATTGAGAGTGCGAAGTGGTAACACCAAAAGAACGCTATCTCATCGTGAAGGAGAAAGACGCCATTAGACCATCGTCTGATATCAACAAAACATCGATACACGGAGAATCAACGAGGGAAAAACACCGGAGATCATCTAGCGAAGCCAACTACCCGGGAGACGTAAATAACCGGACGAAGAACCAGCAGAAAAAAAAGTAGGATCCAAAATTTTTATTTTATTTTATTTCCAGTGCATATGCTGCTGAGAAACAGCAAAGTAGTGGGACTTTCAACATTAAGTGAATTAGATAAAGGAATGGAAATGTCGCGAAAAGAGATAGAAATAGGAGTGGGGGAAGGGGCAGATAGGCCTAGTTATCAAGAAGGATTAGAAGGTGAGGAACAGGCGGAAATAAGCAAAGACCAAAGGTTAATGATGTTGATGTTTGAAAGACTAGAACAAAGTTTAGGTCAGAAACTGGAACAAAACAAGGTAGAATTAGGTCAGAAAATGGAACAAAATAATGCAGAATTAAAACAGGACATGGAACAGAATAAGGTAGAATTAAAACAGGATATAGAACAAAGTTTAGGTCAGAAAATGGAGGAAGTGAGAAAAGACTTAGAACAGAAAATGGAATTAGGTAGACAGAACCTAGAACAGAAAATAGAATTAGGAAGACAGGAGTGTAAAGAAAATATGAAAGTAATGGAAACTAATTTAAAATTAGTTCACAAAAACTTAAATGAAACAAAGGAAGCCTTAGAAGCTAGGATAGAAATGGTAGGAGATAGGATGGGAAAGATAGAATCAGAGATGAGGGAGAATAAAATTGTGTTAGAAGAAGAAATTGCTAGATGTAGGGATGAAATAACAGAATGTAATACAAGTGTAGACTGTAAAATAACAAATGTAAAAGCAGAAATAACTGAGGAATTAAGGAAAGAGATTGAGGTTGTAAAGAAAGACATTATTAATGAAACTGTAGAACAAATAGTAATCCCTAAAATTAAGACAATGAATGATGTGATGCTTTCACAACAGGATGCTATAAATGATATGAAACAAAGCCACTTAGAAATAAAGAATGATTTGAAATCAATTTGTGAAGAAATGAAAAAAGGGAAAGAAAATTTGGCTAATGTAAATGATGTTGTGAAGGCATTACAAAGACAAGATGATTTAGATGTAAGTAATGTACAAGATGAGAGTTACTTGAGTAATGTACAAAATGTTGACTCACCATACAGAGAAAGAGGTTCACAACCAAACAATGACACAACACATAACACATGTTACACTAACAGCATATTACATGAAATCACACCACCTACATTTGACGAGGAGAAGGGAGACGATCCAAAACTCTTTGTTAAAGAGATGGAGGAATACTTTAAAGTGAAAAGGATACCAAACGAGCTTAGGATGATGATAGTAAAGAAAAGCTTAAAAAACAAGGCATTAGAATGGCTCAGGTTAACACTAGCTGGTCATGAGTCTTATAGCTCATTCAGAAATTTATTCCTATCAAGGTATTGGGGCCCAGCTAAACAAAACCAAACTAGGGTAGAGCTAGCGACAGGTAGATACGATCCAGCCAAAGGATTGTCATTAGTCGATTATTTCATGAAAGTAGCCAACAAAGGAAAGCTATTAGACCCCAACTTGTCGGAGGCAGAACTAATTGCCAGTATAACGAGACATTTCCCAGACACAGTGAGAACAGGATTAATTGTTGCAAGGCCGGTAGATTTTGCAGATATGATAGAACTGCTGACAGCCTTCGAAACACAAAATGGTCGACCTAATGAGCATAGACATAGGAACGGTCACCCAAACTCACCCATCCTAAACCGAAACACGGCTACGAACAACCAAAGCGTAGGAGAACATACAAATACTAGGAGTACCCATGAAAGGGGGAGAGGGGCACACCATTTCCCACAACCACATAATCATGGCGAGAGGATGGAGAACACAAGACAGCGGTACCACGACACAATACCGAGGGGTGAATCGAGGTACAGAACGCACAGGTATGATCGTGGAAGACCAGGAGATCGTACCCATCAAGTGAATCATATACGATTCTGTAGGGAATACATGAACAGCCATAGGCCGTCGTACAATAGGGGTTCACGTCAAAGGGGCAGAAACCAAGGGAACATCGACAACATAAGACAACAGGAACAGAATGAAAATGTGCCGGATAGGACCGATACTGCACAGAATACAGAAACTACGATCACCTCCAACGTCCAGGAAAACTAAGTACAAGTCAACTTTGTGTCCCGGAAGTTGACCTGTGTGGCAGTAGGGGCGATATTGACCAATATAATGTAGGTACCTTGAGAAGACAGGCGAGTGAAAGAAAGGAGATGACCAATCCACCAATGATTAGGCTGAAGGTATGGGGTATCGAATTGCCAGCAATGATCGATACAGGAGCCAGCACATCAGTATGTGACGAACAGCTGTTCCAAGAACTGATAACTAAAAGAAATGCTGAATTCTTGCCTGTGTGCGGAGTATATTGCAGCACAGCAATTGGCAAGAAGAAAGAACATGTTAAATACCAGGTAAGGCTGGTAATTGAAATCGGAAGTTGGAAGTTCGATTTCATTGCCCTAGTGATACCAAGATTAACAGCTACCCTAATCATTGGCAGTGATTTGCTTAACCTTTGGAGGTCAGTAATTAACTATGACCTACATGAATTTATCATTAAGGAAGGAGCCTCAGAATGCACTGCGAAGTTCCTGGAGGAAGAAACATGCCAGGAGGAACCAGACCAGACAGGGATCCATCCGGATGAACAATTCTTTGTGGAGAACATCAATGTCCACGAGAATAGATTGGTAGACCTAAGAGTAAATAAGAAGAAAACAGGTTGGACGAGCGATGAAGAAACTAACGTTTGCAGCCATTGGATCTGCACAGAAGACGAGTATGTTGCCTGGGACAACTACCAACCTGAACCACTACCAACAGATGGAGAAGAATCGATGTTACAGCTAATCGATGAGAAGGTCTGGGGGGCACATGGCATCTCTGAAGAGGAAAGAAGCCAACTTAGGAAAATACTGGTTAAAAACAGGAAAGTTTTCGATAAAAAGCCAGGTACGTGTAACAAGTACGTACATACCTTTACAGTAACAGATATTACCCCCTACTCACATAAATCCAGGCCCATCCCCAACTCCATTAGGGAGGAAGCTGACAGAGTAATCCAGAAAATGTTAGCGGACGGAATAATAGAGCCGTCGGACTCATGTTATGTGAATCCAGTAGTATGGGTCCATAAGAAAGGGGGAAAATTAAGGATGACCATAGACGCAAGGAAGATAAATACACATACCTTGCCGGATCACTACAGGCCTGAGGGGGTAGACCAACTAATATCGAAATTGAAGGGAGGTCAACATTTCACTAGTCTTGACTTGACAGCATCGTTCTGGCAAATTCCTCTTCATCCAGATGTCAGGAAATATACCTGTTTCTTACACAAGGGAAAGGTATACCAATTTTCAAAATGTGCCTTCGGACTATCGACCAGTAGCAGTGCACTACTGAGAGCTCTAGACAAAGTTTTTGGAGATACCATCGAGACTTTTGTGACGCAATATGTAGACGACTTTCTAATATACAGTGAGAATCCCGAGTCGCACTTACATCACATAGATTATGTATTATCCAGGTTCCAGGAAAGCAACATGACCCTAAATCTAGAAAAGTGTGAATTTTTCGTCAAAGAGGCTGAATTTCTGGGCCACATCATAACACCTGATGGTATACAACCTAATCCGGAGAGGGTCAAGGCCATAGAGCATATACCACCCCCACGTAACTTAAAACAGTTGAGGAGGTTTCTGGGCATTTTGCAGTACCAGTCGAAATTCGTGGTCAACTACGCCAAGGAATTGGTACCCCTTAGAGCACTGTTGAAAAAAGATACTAAGTGGGAATGGAATGCTGAACACCAGGTGGCCTTTGAAAATATCAAAGAACTTTTCAAGCACAGTATTCTCCTGGAACGACCGGATCCAAATTCACCTTTTCTAGTATACACTGATGCTAGTGCGCACTCATATGGTGCGATATTAGCACAAGAAGATGCAGATGGCAACAAACATGTGATTGCCACAGCTTCTAGATTCTTAAACAAAATAGAAGCCAATGCCTGCATAACCGAACTGGAAATAGGTGCAATCCATTTTGCGTTGCAGAAGTTCAGACAATATATATATCTCTATAAAATAATTATATATACAGATCACGTAAGCCTGTCCTTCATTCAAAAATGTAAGCTGACCAACTCCAAAATCTCAAGGTACATACATGAGATCATGTCATACGACATAGAGGTCAAACATATCCCGGGGAAGGAGAATATCTTCAGTGACTTATTATCAAGATTGAGGTCGGAAAGTCACATACCCGAGACGGTATACAGTCCGCACCATGAGATCAAAATTATGCAGATAAGTAGCAAAGAAAACAACGAGATCTTGCAAGACTTCAAGAACATAGCAAAGCTGCAACAAGAAGACCCTGAATTGAAGAGGCTATTCGACAAGGCTCCAGACATTATACCAAGATTGGATGCCAAGATAGGCAAATTTAGGGACATACTATTTAAACTGCATGGTCGCGACGTAAAGAAATGGAAGATGATGGTACCAAATTCCTTACAGGATAGGGTCATTTTAGCATTCCACCACTCGATGCTTCACTCCGGTACTGAGAGGACAATGCTTGCCATCGAGGAGGTATTGTACATTAAACATCTTGGCAAGAAGGTCAGGAAGTTAATTTCCTCATGCGACCTATGCCAAAAGGCCAAGCCAATTAATGTAAAGTACGATGTCATCCCACAATCCATTGTGAGGAATGAAAAAAATGCATTGGTGTGTATTGACGAGCATGGAGAGCTGCCAAGGGGTAAAGATGGAAACAGATACATATTTGTCATGTTTGATGTTTTTACAAAATTCACCAAAATATACCCCATTAAGAACATCAAAAGCAGAACATGCCTAGACAAAATCGTCAAGGACTACATCCCAAAATATGGGAGAATAAAATGTATCCTATCGGACAATGCGACCATGCATAAGAGCAAGTTGTTTCAGAACACCTTAGAAACATTAGGAGTAAAATTGTACTATTCCTCAGCATATTATCCCCAGGGAAACCCGACTGAGAGAATCATGAGGGATATAAGTATTTATTTTCGTTTGCTCTGCCACAGAGACCACACTTCCTGGACGGAAAAATGCGGATATATAGAGGAGGTGATTAACCATTCGGTGAACCCCACGACCAAGTTCGCACCTATCGAGCTAATGACCAACACGAAACCAAGAAAATTAGCAATTGACATTGACACTACCATGGCTGCCCAAAGAGAATTATCAGAGAAAGAAAAATGTCAATTGGCATTCCGAAGATTACAACAGAAGGCTGAAAAAGGGAGGAACAAGGTGAAAAGATTCGTCAGGAAATGGTCCCCACAAATTGGAGAAAAGGTGCTCTTAAAAAGCCACAAAGCATCCAAGGCATCTGAGAAGAGATCTGGGAAGATGGAACTATTGTATACTGGACCACTGGTCATAACAAAACAGCTGGGTGACCACACATATGAGCTACAGAATACAAATGGCAAGTTGGTAGGAAGATACCATAAAAACAAATTGAAGCCATACAAAGAAAGGGCCAAATAGTCTTTGTCAACGAATGTGTAAGGCAGGAGTAGTAGAGATGAAGGAAGATAACAATTTTAATGGGTTACTTATAGAAAATCGTGTTCAGATTAGGGATTACAACAGGGAAGAAGATCAACATGGTCATTGGCTATATCGACCACAAAGAGCATTGTCAACAAAGACAGATGAGGACACTGATTGTCATTAGATAAATGAATCATAGCGACGAAAGATAATATGTTTTTGACATAAGGATGTCAGGGACAAAAATAAAAATGAATCAATTATGATGAAAAAGATATAATATTTCGACACAAAGATGTCGAAGGTAAATGGAGAAGAAAAATAATACAATTACAGAATAATTGTAAGTATAGAAGTTTTCTCTTATAGAAATAAGAGACAAAGAAATGACAATTAGTGAAATGAGGAAAACCATAACCAGAAAAACAATGCCCATGAATTGAGATGAATATAGCCAATGCTTAGCTCGAAGAAATGTTGAACCAAACAACAATGAATAATAACCCAATTAAGAAAATTAGTACCATTAGTAACATCAGAGTTTAAGAACCGACTCAACAACCTGCCTATACATAAGCTTATAAGACAAAGAAGGCAAAGAACTGAATGAAATATTGCCATAAACATGATCAAAATCATTAGCTCAAAATTTGTATCCTGTTTTTCTCTCCTCATAGCAATGAATACAAGTCAAAAACCACATGAAACACTTAAATTATATTTGTGTCAATGTCAAATGTACCATAACTGAGTATGTGTTGTATAAGAACTGAATATGTGTTATACAATAACTGAATATGTATTGTATAATGACTGAAGGTGTGTTGTATAATAACAACATATATGATATGATAACTGGATATATTGTGTAATAACTGAATATGTTGAGTAATAACTAAATGCTTTATGCAAAAACTGAATGTGTATTGTGTAATAACTAAATATGTATTGCATTAAAACAGAACACGTATGTGTTATGATAGCAGGATATATTGTGCAATAACTGAATATGTATTGTATGATAATTGGACATGTTGTACAGTATTCAAATGTGTTATACAATAACTGAATATGTATTGTATAATGACTGAAGGTGTGTTGTATAATAACAACATATATGATATGATAACTGGATATATTGTGTAATAACTGAATATGTATTGCATTAAAACAGAACACATAGGTGTTATGATAGCAGGATATATTGTGCAATAACTGAATATGTATTGTATGATAATTGGACATGTTGTGTAGTAATCAAATGTGTTGTACAATAACTGGATATGTACTGCATAATGACTGAAAGTGTATTGTATAATAACAACATATGTGATATGATAACTGGGTATATTGTACAATAACTGGATATGTATTGTATAATAATTGAATGCATTGTGTAGCAATCGAATATGTGAAGTTTATAAAGACATGCTGTATCATGTCAAAACAAAGGACAAAGACAAACAGTGAAGAAGACTGTAAAGAAAAAAAAATATATTGTACAAAGTGATTGAATCATAGAAGTAGGGAGAAGTATTGTATTGTGTTTCAAGATTGTAAATAAGGTGGCAACTTGAAAAACAAAACAAGGGGCATATGAGACAGAATATTGACTAATAGAAAATTGTTCATGTAAATATTTTTATAAGAGTATGTAAATTTTTAATTTATATAATTTGGGTGTATTAGGGACTTATTTCTTTTAATATTCAATATCCAATGTCTTGCCGTCACTTTGAGTTCGACCAATGAGAACTGTTGCGCGGATGAATACATAAGAATGGCGGTGTTGCGTCATAGGGACGCCAAAGGACTAGTTTATCATTAGCGTCTATGACTTCAGAGTGCAAGGACGTATAAGTGTTGATGGCGTGTGAATATGTTTGAATTACATCCAAACTTCTAACCGGCATGGACGCTATCCAATTTTAAGAGTGGTTAACTGATTGCTTTGTGAAAAGAAGTGTAGATGAACGAATAAATGTGTTTATAATAAAAGTACGTTGAATTTATGCATTCCATTCCACGACCACATCCCCTGATGATAAAAGTGGCGTCTGCTCCAACAAACTTTACACCTTTTAGCAAAAACAGTGCTCCATATGATGCTATATCCACACTAATATGTATTAAACATCATCTTTTAATAAAACCCCGCCACAGCGGTTAGTCTTGGCATTCTTGGAACAGTTCTGTAATTAAAGTTGAATATCAGTTAATATGATATTCTTGCCAGTTTTGGAGTTGTATAGTGAAAGTGCATTTAAAGGTGTCATGTCTAACAGATGAAAAAAAGAATTTCCTATACTACTTCAATGTCTTCTTTACTCGAGGGAGCCTATCATCCTATCTCACCTGTCCACAGCACCGATATTCTTATTGTAGTCCATAACACAAGCAGGTTTCATTATTTTCATGTTTGTCTTTTTGTCAACTTTGCCTGTCAGTCTAATTGAGTCTGTGTGGGAAGAAGCATACACCCTCGCGTCGGTTCAGCCACTTAAGTGCTAACTTATTGTCTGTATGTGCAGATTCTAATTGTCTAATTTTGTGAGTCTTGACAGACCTTTTCTGTTCCTTCTAACAGTGTCACAAGCATTTGTTCCATGTGCATGTAGGTTATAAGGAAGAGGACTGGAATACCAATTGTCTAGCCACAAGTTGTGCCCTTTATGCATGAGGCTTGTAGCAAGGGTTTGTACCACAGTCTCTGACACCCCAAGGTGTTAGTCATCAACAGTTTCTGTAGTGTTGGCAGTGCACACAATGAAGTCCAGAATATAATCAGTCTTACGATCACATAGGACAAACACAACTACACTGAACCTGCATCTTTTGGAAGGGATGTATTGTTTGAATGAAAGGTGACCTTTGAATAGAATAAGGCTTTCCTCAATGCAGAGGTATTGAAATGGTGTAAATAACTCAGTGAAAGTGTGTTTAAAATGTTCAATAATAGGTCTCAATTTATGCAGTTGGTCTACATCACTCTGAGTTTTGTTGTCATTGAAGTGTAAAGATGTTAAAAGTAAAAGATGTCGATCCCTGAACATGCAGTCTGAAAATTGCATAGTGGCAGTAAGGGGATCTTTTTGTGCCATATTCTGCTATTCTCTGGTAATAAGCATTGTCAAGACGAAAAAAAAAAAAAAAAAAGAAAAAAAAAAAGTGAAATTCTTAAGGAAAAGTGTCTGTCCAAGTTTGTAGATGGGAATGCGGGCTTAGTGGTAGTCGCTCACATAAGAAATTAAAATATTTATTGCTCTTGTTTGCAGTATGAGGCACAATATGCAATGGAAAGAATAATTTGAAAATATCAGTCACTGTCAAATTTTCACTCAAATCTGCTTGCATACCTAAATTAATGTCATCAAATGTGCGAGTTACTGGCCTGAATGTACCCTGTTGCCATTGGAAAGAAGAATCAGTGTATCTTCCTTTATAAAACATAAACTATATAAATTATAGCATGTTACATGGGTTCCGACTCTACATCACTGTCGTCACGTTCACTATTTCTAACATTATCCTCTTTCAGTAACTTTCAGTTTCACTGACATCAAAGTCAAAATCTGATAAATGATTCTTCCAGTAAATCCACATCTTGTGCAACATACATGACTGCTTCCTGGAGAAGCCACAATTTTGTACACCCATGAGCCCCCAAGTCACCTGGCAGGTATCTACATTGTACAAATGTCACCAAGAAAGTTACTCTGCAGGGCTTTAAATTTTATACTATAAAATTAATTAATCATTTTGTTGTTCAATGATGCTTTCAATTGCCAGGATCACATCAGCATCACCGGTGTGCCGAAATTTCATCCTGCAGGAGTTCTTTTAAATGCCAGTAAATCTACTGACATGGAGCTGTAGGTTTTAAGCACAGTTAAAAGCCATCGGTCTAGGCCAGATTTGGAGCTGCGACGTTGGGATGGGTATGTCAGCATCTAATCAACTGAGCCACCCAAACTGACATTATGCTGTAGATAACAGCAGACAAAGGCTTTCGGCTTGAAGAAATACAGACGAATAGATGGCAGACCAATGATGTTTAGAGAATGTTCCACATAGGTGGTAACCTTCCTTTTTGTGCACAACTAGTTGTTCTGTGAACTTCTACATGTTGGCAAGGTTCCATCATTCACAAGGAAAGCACTGATTAGCACTGTTGGTCCTGTTCCGACATCTGCAGTGAAAGGGTTAAGACTATAAATAGAATGTTTACAGATTACACACAAAAACAAACCCAGGTATTCTATGTGATTACAAAGGTAAAAATTTAACCCGTTATGTGCCACAAGAATATACAAATATGCAATAAAATAGTACTGTGGCATGGGGTTTCAATATTCTTGTTCTTCTTCTTAGTAAGGCACTACAAGTTTACAAAAGTTATGGCCTTCTGAACAGTTTGTTTCCAGACATGTCTGTTTTGAATGCAGAGAGGCCAAATTTTTATTCTCATATGTTTAATGTCATCAAGTACATCATCTAACCATCTAGTTTTAGGACAGCCCCTTTATCTTGGTTTCATTGGGGTCCATTTATGTATTCTTTTAACCATTCGATCATCTGGGGTCTGATGTATGTGTCCAAACCATCCTAATCTTAAAGCTTTTATGTGGTTAATGATATTTTCATTTTTGATTAAGTAATTGAATTTGTTATAATGTATTCTCTGTGCATTATCAGTTTGTTTCACTGCTCCAAACATAGTATGTAATATCCTTCTTTCGAATACCATTAAGTTTTGTTTATTTGTTTCATGAACCCTCCATTGGGTTAGTCTCCAGGGAGAGCCTTAGGTTTATTTAAACATTATATTACATTCTCTACTGGTAAGTAGGGGAAGTATTGTATTCCACCCAAAAATCCGATGTTGAGATTTCACCAGAAATGTATGTTTTGAGACCCCCTGAATCCAAAAAAAGCATTTTTAGAAAAAGGTCTGTGTGTGTGTGTCTGTGGACAGCATAACTCAAAAATGTAAAGTGGGTTAGAAACCAAAGCTGTTATTTAAGTTTAATGTCTTTCAAGAATGCAACACGAAGATTTTGAAGAAAACAGTCCCACCCTAAACTACCCTTTACATCGAGCATTTTTCAAAAATTTTGATTTTCTTGAAAATGGCTCTAGCAATTTTGATTAAAATGTCATATGTTTGAGATATTTTTATGACAAATGAAATGTATATCTTGAATTTTCTGGCTATAATCCCTGTAGTCGTATTTACTCTGGATGGCTTTTGCATAACTGGTAAACCATTAGAGATAGTCCAAATCATACTATACAAGAAATGTAGATCTTGCTAAAATACACAATTTATGTCTGAATAAATTTTCTTGTAGAGTGAACCGTTTCGGAGATATTTCTTGTTATGTGTGTGAGTTTCAGAAAACTTAGAACTTGCGTGAAATGGATCATGGTTGTTTTTTGTACAAATGTACCTAAATAATTGACTGATTGGGACATCTAACATTACACCTTACTCGACTGTTAGCCAAAGTGATAACCTTACCTGTTTCTTTCTCTGGTTGCAAGAATGAATAATTAGCAGTTATGTGCTGTAGAGGCCAGCCAGGACCTGTGCACCTACTCTCATTACTCATTGCTCACATACATTTTTCCTGGTCAGCTGTGTAATATTGCTTTGCCATAGCAAACACTTGTTAGTGCTTCATGATGCGCATGAGTAAAAGGTATGATCTAAAAAAATCTCATCTACTTTGCAATGATGATGTCTTCTCCGTAGATGACAATTTGTATGAATCAGGTGATTCTGATTGTGAATATAAACTGGGAACGAGATCTTTAGATTCACAAACTGATCATAAAGAAAAAGAAGACAATGACAGCAACCTTTGTGATTATGTGTATTTTGTAGGTAACACCATATGCCTATTCAAAGTTTTTACTATAATTATTGTTATTGTTATTATTGTTGTTATCGTCGTCATCATCACCATCACCATCATCATCATCATCATCATTGTTCGTAGGACTGTGTCGTATCATCCTTAAATTATTATATAAATTTAATATTCTAAGATTCTTGTTTACTAGCCCAAAATATTATTTCAACAACCAGGTTATTGGCACAGAAGAACCCATTTTATTCGCTTCCTCTTTCGTGCCATTGTCTCTCAAAGAATCTCCACAATTTCTGTTTTAATTTGCCAAAATACATTAGTGAGGCATATATTCTCATACTTTCCTACAGTCAGTTGTGTATTCTGTAAGTCAATTTACTGGCATCTAAATCCTTTCTCCATTTCCTGGTTGTACTAGGCGTGATTACATTGAAAGGTCAAATATTCATTTCTGCACAGCTATTATCATAATGAACTTTGTAAACAAATTATGGTGCTTTAACTGATACATATGCATGTTATGCATAACATTTAACTTACACTATTATGTATAACATTTAACTTACACTATATAGATTGATTTTATGAAACTGTATATTTGAATTCTTCTGTTATAGGATGAAGACTTCCCTCCAGTAACATCTTCAAGGTAAGCTTTGTTGTCTCAGAAACTTCTTGCTTCTTCTGTTATATTTTCTTTTTTTTAATTCTTATATAACTCCCACATTTACATTGTAGCAGATGTCTCATTGTGCTTGTGAACTGATACAAGTACATACTAAACAGTGCACAGTATTTTCTTTGCCATTTTCTAAAATGTCATCTGCAAATAGATTTAACTAAATGGTACTTAGCTTATACCTCTGGCTTTGTTATAGCAAACTTTTACTGCTTCATAAGTTCCTTCCATCATCTTTATGAATCCTTGTGCCTACATTCAACATTAATGCTTACCTGTTTATTCTAAGCAAGATATACATAGAAAGCTGTGCAAAAGTGAAGACCAAAATTGACAGGGACCTTTGCAGAATGAAAAGAGGATTCAGATAGGGGACCCTTTATCCCAAAAATTATTCTCATGTACCCTCGAAATAGTGTTCAGAAAACTAGACTGGGATGGGGAAGTAAGAGGCATAAATGTCAGGGGCAGAAGGCTGACCAACTTGAAATTTGCAGATGACGTGTTATTCTCCAACACTGCGGCAGAGTTAAAAAATGTGCTAATAGAGCTCAAGGCAAGAAGCAAATAAGTAGGTCTACAAATGAATCCATCAAAGACCAATCTAAGGACTAATTCTGCGGAGACACCAATTATAGTAGATGGGGAGCCCATAGAATACTGTAGAGAATACATCTAGGTCAATCAGTCTAGCTGAAAATAAGAACATAGAAATAATACTGGGTCACCCTCAGGGACAGGATAATGAATGAAGAGCTGAGAGATGGAGCAGTGGAATAGAGAAAACATGACCACCATTGCTAGGAGGTCCAAATGGAGCTAGGGAGGCCATGTAGCCAGATTGCACTGGGCCTATGTGACTGGTTCAGGACCCAAGACGAGAGAAAAGGAACAGAGGACCCCCATGGGAGAGATGGTCGTAAGAATTTAATGCAGTGGTGGGTGTGCTATGAATGAGAATGGTGAGAGACAGAGTAAAGTGGAAAGAAATGTGGGAGAGGATAAAAGCATAGTGATCGATAGTGCAGAGGAAAAGAGTGGGGTGGGGGGGGGTCATAAAATAAGTATAAAAGGAAGATTGACACAATCACAATCATGTAACTAGCAAGCAGGGGCAATAAGAAAGGTGCAAACACAGGACTGTCCAAGGGAAATTTAACTTTCAGAGACTACCTCAACCTGGGAGTACTATTGAGCTAACCCTACCGTCAGAAATCTTACAGGTTTGTTTACTTTTTTTATTTATTATATTTATTCTATAAAAGGCTTTCTAAAAAACTGCAAAAACATTATGTAACCTTGCTCCTTTTCAGCATAGATATTTATACACTATCACTTGAACCATGAGTATGTCAGTTATTCTCTCGTATCTGAAGCCTGCCTGATATTCTGCTCCTGCACCCATTTGTAACATCTGTACTATTATTTCTGTATATAGGCAGGGAAGTAAAACGTGTGTGTTTACATTACATAACACTGGAAGTGTCATTACCCTGATAGAAGCAGTCTATTCGATAGAATAACCAAATTCTTGTGGTACAGTTTTTATTAATAGGTCTTTACTCATCAGCGGGAATATAGCAGCAGGAATAATGTTTTTACTGAAAGATGGAAAGTTTGATTGATATCTGACGCTACTCTTATCTTCAGGGTCGAGGTAACAGAATGGAATGCATAAATCAACGTTCCTTTATCACAATATATTTATTCGTTAATTTACACTTTTAGCACCATATTAATTAATCAACAGTCTTCACAGTTTGGTAGAATATACACTGTATAAAAGTTTGGGTGAAAGTTACATGTTCACACGCTATCAAAAAATACACAACCTTTCACCTTGAGCTCACAGACGCTAATGAAAAAAAGAGTCCCAGGCGTCTCTATGACGCAACACCGCCATTCTTATGTATTCATCCGCGCAACAGTTCTCATTGGTTGAACTCAAAGTGACGAGAAAACATTGTCTATCTTGAATATTATTAAAAAAAATAAGTCCCTGATACACCCAAATTAAAAGAATTAGAAATTTACACATTCTTACAAAAATATTTACATGAACAATTTTCTATTGATCAATATTCTGTCTCATATGCCCCTTGTTTTGTTTTTCAAGTTGTCACCTTATTTACAATCTTGAAACACAATACAATACTTCTCCCTACTCCTATGATTCAATCACTTTGTACAATTTTTTTTTTTTTTTTTTTTTCCCCCAGTCTTCTTCACTGTTTGTCCTTGTCCTTCGTTTTGACATGATACAGTATGTCTTTATAAATTTCACATATTCGATTACTACACAATGCATTCAGTTATTATACAATACATATCCAGTTATTGTACAACACATTTAGTTATTACACAATATGTCCAATTATTATACAATATATATTCAGTCATTGTACAATATACCCAGTTATCATATCACATATGTTGTTATTATACAATACACCTTCAGTCATTATACAATACATATTCAGTTATTGTACAACACATTTGATTACTACACAACATGTCCAATTATTACACAATACATATTCAGTTATTGTACAATATATCCTGCTATCATACCACATATGTTCTGTTATTATGCAATACATATTCAGTTATTACACAATACACATTCAGTTTTTGCATAACGCATTTAGTTATTACTCAACATATTCAGTTATTACACAATATATCCAGTTATCATACAATACATATTCAGTTATTGTACAACACATACTCAGTTATTGTACATTTGACATTGACACAAATATAATTTAAGTGTTTCATGTGGTTTTTGACTTGTATTCATTGCTATGAGGAGAGAAAAACAGGATACAAATTTTGAGCTAATGATTATGATCATATTTATGGCAATACTTTATTCAGTTCTTTGCCTTCTTTGTCTTATAAGCTTATGTATAGGCAGGTTGTTGAGTCGGTTCTTAAACTCTGATGTTACTAATGGTACTAATTTTCTTGATTGGGTTATTATTCATTGTTGTTTGGTTCAACATTTCTTCGAGCTTAGCATTGGCTATATTCATCTTAATTCATGGGCATTGTTTTTCTGGTTATGGTTTTCCTCATTTCACTAATTGTCATTTCTTTGTCTCTTATTTCTATAAGAGAAAACTTTCATACTTACAATTATTCTGTAATTGTATTATTTTTCTTCTTAATTTACCCTCGACATCTTTGTGTCGAAATATTATATCTTTTTCATCATAATTGATTCATTTTTATTTTTGTCCCTGACATCCTTATGTCAACAACATATTATCTTCCGTCGCTATGATTCATTTCTTTAATGACAATCAGTGTCCTCGTCTGTTTTTGTTGACAATGCTCTTTGTGGTCGATATAGCCAATGACTATGTTGATTTTCTTCCTTGTTGTTATTCCTAATCTGAACATAATTTTCTATAAGTAACCCATTAAAAATTGTTATCTTCCTTCATCTCTACTACTCCTGCCTTACACATTTGTTGACAAAAACTATTTGGTCCTTTCTTTGTATGGCTTTAATTTGTTTTTATGGTATCTTCCTACCAACTTGCCATTTGTATTCTGTAGCTCATACGTGTGGTCACCCAGCTGTTTTATTATGACCAGTGGTCCAGTATACAATAGCTCCATCTTTCCAGATCTTTTTTCAGATGCCTTGGATGCTTTGTGGCTTTTTAAGAGCACCTTTTCTCCAATTTGTGGGGACCATTTCCTGACGAATCTTTTCACCTTGTTCCTCCCTTTTTCAGCCTTCTGCTGTAATCTTCTGAATGCCAATTGACATTTTTCCTTCTCTGATAATTCTCTTTGGGCAGCCATTGTAGTGTCAATGCCAATTGCTAATTTTTTTGGTTTCGTGTTGGTCATTAACTCGACTGGGGCGAACTTGGTCGTGGGGTTCACCGAATGGTTAATCACCTCCTGTATATATCCGCATTTTTCCGTCCAGGAAGTGTGGTCTCTGTGGCAGAGTAAACGAAAATAAATACTTATATCCCTCATGATTCTCTCAGTCGGGTTTCCCTGGGGATAATATGCTGAGGAATAGTACAATTTTATTCCTAATGTTTCTAAGGTGTTCTGAAACAACTTGCTCTTATGCATGGTTGCATTGTCCGATAGAATACATTTTATCCTCCCATATTTTGGGATGTAGTCCTTGACGATTTTATCTAGGCATGTTCTGCTTTTGATGTTCTTAATGGGGTATATTTTGGTGAATTTTGTGAAAACATCAAACATGACAAATATGTATCTGTTTCCATCTTTACCCCTTGGTAGCTCTCCATGCTCGTCAATACACACGAATGCATTTTTCTCGTTCCTCACGATGGATTGTGGGATGACATCGTACCTTACATTAATTGGCTTGGCCTTTTGGCATAGGTCGCATGAGGAAATTAACTTCCTGACCTTCTTGCCAAGATGTTTGATGTACAATACTTCCTCGATTGCAAGCATTGTTCTCTCAGTACCGGAGTAAAGCATCGAGTGGTGGAATGCCAAAATGACCCTGTCCTGTAAGGAATTTGGTACCATCATTTTCCACTTCCTTACGTCGCGACCATGCAATTTAAATAGGATGTTCCTAAATTTGCCTATCTTGGCATCCAATCTTGGTATTATGTCTGGAGCCTTGTCGAATAGCCTCTTCAATTCAGGGTCTTCTTGTTGTAGCTTCGCTATGTTTTTGAAGTCTTGCAAGATCTCGTTGCTTTCTTTGCTATTTATCTGCATGATTTTAATTTCATGGTGTGGATTGTATATTGTCTCGGGTATGTGACTCTCCGACCTTAATCTTGACAATAAGTCACTGAAGATGTTCTCGTTCCCCGGGATATGTTTGACCTCTATGTGGTGTGACATTATCTCATGTATGTACCTTGAGATTTTGGAGTTGGTTAGCTTGCATTTTTGAATGAAGGACAGGCTTACGTGATCTGTATATATAATTATTTTATAAAGATATATATATTGTCTGAACTTTTGTAACGCAAAATGGATTGCACCTATTTCTAATTCGGTTATGCAGGCATTGGCTTCTATTTTGTTTAAAAATCTAGAAGCTGTGGCAATCACATGTTTGTTGCCATCTGCATCTTCTTGTGCTAACATTGCTCCATATGAGTGCGCACTAGCATCGGTGTATACTAGAAAAGGTGAATTTGGATCCGGTCGTTCCAGGAGAATACTGTACTTGAAAAGTTCTTTGATATTCTCAAAGGCCACCTGGTGTTCAGCATTCCATTCCCACTTAGTATCTTTTTTCATCAGTGCTCTAAGGGGTACCAATTCCTTAGCGTAGTTGACCACGAATTTTGACTGGTACTGTAAAATGCCCAGAAACCTTCTCAACTGTTTTAAGTTACGTGGGGGTGGTATATGCTCTATGGCCTTGACCCTCTCCGGATTAGGTTGTATACCATCAGGTGTAATGATGTGGCCTAGAAATTCACACTTTTCTAAATTTAGGGTCATGTTGCTTTCCTGGAACCTGGATAATACATAATCTATGTGATGTAAGTGCGACTCGGGATTCTTGCTGTATATCAAAACATCGTCGACATATTGCGTCACAAAAGTCTCGATGGTATCCCCAAAAACTTTGTCTAGAGCCCTCAGTAGTGCACTGCTACTGGTCGATAGTCCAAAGGCACATTTTAAAAAATGGTATACCTTTCCTTTGTGCAAGAAACAGGTATATTTCCTGACATCTGGATGAAGAGGAATTTGCCAGAACGATGCTGTCAAGTCGAGACTTGTGAAATGTTGACCTCCCTTCAATTTCGATATTAGTTGGTCTACCCCCTCAGGCCTGTAATGATCTGGCAAGGTATGTGTATTTATCTTCCTTGCGTCAATGGTCATCCTCAATTTTCCCCCTTTCTTATGGACCCATACTACTGGATTCACATAACATGAGTCCGACGGCTCTATTATTCCGTCCGCTAACATTTTCTGGATCACTCTGTCAGCTTCCTCCCTGATGGAGTTGGGGATGGGCCTAGATTTATGTGAATAGGGGGTAATATCTGTTACTGTAAAAGTATGTACGTACTTATTACACGTACCTGGCTTTTTATTAAAAACTTTCCTGTTTTTAATCAATATTTTCCTGAGTTGGTTTCTTTCCTCTTCAGAGATGCCATGTGCCCCCCAGACCTTCTCATCGATTAGCTGTGACATCGATTCTTCTCCATCTGTTGGTAGTGGTTCAGGTTGGTAGTTGTCCCAGGTAACATATTCGTCTTCTGTGCAGATCCAATGGCTGCAAACGTTAGTTTCTTCATCGCTCGTCCAACCTGTTTTCTTCTTATTTACCCTTAGGTCTACCAACCTATTCTCGTGGACATTGATGTTCTCCACAAAGAATTGTTCATCCGGATGGATCCCTGTCTGGTCTGGTTCCTCCTGGCATGTTTCTTCCTCCAGGAACTTCGCAGTGCATTCTGAGGCTCCTTCCTTAATAATAAATTCATGTAGGTCATAGTTAATTACCGACCTCCAAAGGTTAAGCAAAGCACTGCCAATGATTAGGGTAGCTGTTAGTCTAGGTATTACTAGGGCAATAAAATCGAACTTCCAACTTCCGATTTCTATTACCAGCCTTACCTGGTATTTAACATGTTCCCTTTTCTTGCCAATTGCTGTGCTGCAATACACTCCACACACAGGCAAGAATTCAGCATTTCTTTTAGTTATCAGTTCCTGGAATAGCTGTTCGTCACATACTGATGTGCTGGCTCCTGTATCAATCATTGCTGGCAATTCGATGCCCCATACCTTCAGCCTAATCATTGGTGGATTGGTTATTTCCTTTCTTTCACTCGCCTGTCTTCTCAAGGTACCTACATTACATTGGTCAATATTGCCCCTACTGCCACACAGGTCAACTTCCGGGACACAAAGTTGACTTGTATTTAGTTTTCCTGGACGTTGGAGGTGATCGTCGTTTCTGTATTCTGTGCAGTATCGGTCCTATCCGGCACATTTTCATTCTGTTCCTGTTGTCTTACTTTGTCGGTGTTCCCTTGGTTTCTACCCCTTTGACGTGAACCCCTATTGTATGACGGCCTATGGCTGTTCAAGTATTCCCTACAGAATCGTATATGATTCACTTGATGGGTACGGTCTCCTGGTCTTCCACGATCATATCTATGCGTTCTGTATCTCGATTCACCCCTCGGTATTGTGTCGTGGTACCGCTGTCTTGTGTTCTCCATCCTCTCGCCATGATTATGTGATTGTGGGAAATGGTGTGCCCCTCTCCCCCTTTCATGGGTACTCCTAGTATTTCTATGTTCTCCCTCACTCTGGTTGTTCGTAGTCGTGTTCCGGTTTAGGATGGGTGAGTTTGGGTGACCGTTCCTATGTCTATGCTCATTAGGCCGACCATTTTGTGTTTCGAAGGCTGTCAGCAGTTCTATCATATCTGCAAAATCTACTGGCCTCGCAACAATTAACCCTGTTCTCACTGTGTCTGGGAAATGTCTTGTTATGCTGGCAATTAGTTCTGCCTCCGACAAGTTGGGGTCTAATAGCTTTCCTTTGTTGGCTACTTTCATAAAATAATCGACTAACGACAACCCTTTGGTTGGATCGTATCTACCTGTCGCTAGCTCTACCCTAGTTTGGTTTTGTTTAGCTGGGCCCCAATACCTTGATAGGAATAAATTTCTGAATGAGCTATACGACTCATGACCAGCTAGGGTTAACCTGAGCCATTCTAATGCCTTGTTTTTTAAGCTTTTCTTAACTATCATCATTCTAAGCTCGTTTGGTATCCCTTTTCACTTTAAAATATTCTTCCATCTCTTTAACAAAGAGTTTTGGATCGTCTCCCTTCTCCTCGTCAAATGTAGGTGGTGTGATTTCATGTAATATGCTGTTGGTGTAACATGTGTTATGTGTTGTGTCATTGTTTGGTTGTGAACCTCTTTCTCTGTATGGTGAGTCAACATTTTGTACATTATTCAAATAACTCTCATCTTGTACATTACTTACATCTAAATCATCTTGTCTTTGTAATGCCTTCACAACATCATTTACATTAGCCAAACTTTCTTTCCCTTTTTTCATTTCTTCACAAATTGATTTTAAATCATTCTTTATTTCTAAGTGGCTTTGTTTCATATGATTTATAGCATCCTGTTGTGAAAGCATCACATCATTCATTGTCTTAATTTTAGGAATTACAATTTGTTCTACAGTTTCATTAATAATGTCTTTCTTTACTACCTCAATCTCTTTCCTTAATTCCTCAGTTATTTCTGCTTTTACATTTGTAATCTTACAGTCTACACTTGTATTACATTCTGTTATTTCATCCCTACATCTAGCAATTTCTCCTTCTAACACAATCTTATTCTCTCTCATCTCTGATTCTATCTTTCCCATCCTATCTCCTACAATTTCTATCCTAGCTTCTAAGGCTTCCTTTGTTTCATTTAAGTTTTTATGTACTAATTTTAAATTAGTTTCCATTACTTTCATATTTTCTTTACACTCCTGTCTTCCTAATTCTATTTTCTGTTCTAGGTTCTGTCTACCTAATTCCATTTTCTGTTCTAAGTTCTGTCTCACTTCCTCCATTTTCTGTTCTATTTCTTTTTTATTATTTTCCAAGTCCTCTCTCACTCCCTCTATTTTCTGACCTATACTCTGACCTAAACTTTGTTCTATGTCCTGTTTTAGTTCTGCTCTATTCTGTTCCATTTTCTGACCTAAACTTTGTTCCAGTCTTTCAAAAATGATCATCATTAACCTTTGGTCTTTGCTTATTTCCACCTGTTCCTCACTTCCTAATTCTGATAACTAGGCCTATCTGCCCCTTCCCCCACTCCTGTTTCTATCTCTTTTCGCGACATTTTAATTTCTTTATCCAATTCACTTAATGTTGAAAGTCCCAATATTTTGCCACTTCTGAGTATCATATACAATGGAAATAAAATGTATGTAAAAACAAAAATTTTGGATCCTACTTTCTTTTCCGTTGGTTCTTCGTCCAGTTATTTACGTCTCCTGGGTAGTTGGCTTCGCTAGATGATCTCCGGTGTTTTTCCCACGTTGATTCTCCGTGTATCGATGTTTTGTTGATATCAGACGATGGTCTAATGGCGTCTTTCTCCTGCGCGATGGGATGGCGTCATTTGATGTTAACACTTCGTACTCGTAATTTTGCATTCCATTCTAAATTCGCGCTCCACGTTGGGTAAGCCATTTTGGTACAGTTTTTATTAATAGGTCTTTACTCATCAGCGGGAATATAGTAGCAGGAATAATGTTTTTACTGAAAGATGGAAAGTTTGATTGATATCTGACGCTACTCTTATCTTCAGGGTCGAGGTAACAGAATGGAATGCATAAATCAACGTTCCTTTATCACAATATATTTATTCGTTAATTTACACTTTTAGCACCATATTATTTAATCAACAGTCTTCACAGTTTGGTAGAATATACACTGTATAAAATTTTGGGTGAAAGTTACATGTTCACACGCTATCAAAAAATACACAACCTTTCACCTTGAGCTCACAGACGCTAATGAAAAAAAGAGTCCCAGGCGTCTCTATGACGCAACACCGCCATTCTTATGTATTCATCCGCGCAACAGTTCTCATTGGTTGAACTCAAAGTGACGAGAAACATTGTCTATCTTGAATATTATTAAAAAAAATAAGTCCCTGATACACCCAAATTAAAAGAATTAGAAATTTACACATTCTTACAAAAATATTTACATGAACAATTTTCTATTGATCAATATTCTGTCTCACTTGTATGCGTGCAGTCAACCACCTTACTGTATCTTTTAGTTATTAACTGGTACAGTGAAGTGTTTGCTTAATCTTCTTTCACCACCAGTCAGAGCAGGACGAAGGTTGTAGTCCTAGGCTGAACATGTGCAGTTTTATGTAAACAAAGCAGTGCATAATCCTAGATTGACTGGCATTTGTAGCTCTTTTAATCTTGTTTCTGTATTTTATATAATTTTGCAATATATCAATAATTCTGTAAAATGTCACAGTTTTTAGCATTGTATGTACAAATAGAAATATTATTTTGTGATCAGTTATGAATGTTGTGATGGTGGAATTTCGGAACACCTTGGGGAGAAGTGGTATTGAATTCAAAACAGAAAAGTCAAGTAAGACAGACACTTCTTATGTGTATGTCTAATGCTTGTAGTTTAATAAAAAAGCATTCTGCTCTTTGCTTCAAAACTGAAATTTGCAGAAATTGCAAATTAAGTACTTAACTTCCGGGTCTTTGGAAGATGGGCAAAAAAATTTTGAACATAATCCTGCACCTTTTCCTTGTCTGGCAGGTTTATATTTACATATTTTCACCATCTCAAACATTTCTTTTAACAGTTTTGGTTTAAACATTGTATGCTTATTAAACTCTCTTGGCTGATAAGTTATATTTGCATTTTGTCTGAATAACTTCTAAATCAAAATATGCTGCATAACGTTTAAGCCTTAAGATCAGACAAATGAATGGTTTCCAAAAATGAAATGTAAATCATAATAGAACTTGTGAAATACATTTTGGTCACATTAGATAAATTATTTCAGACATGCTTTTGGGATTTGATTTGAAATTAATATACTGCATAGCTTTTAGAAGTGGTTTGTTATTCATTTGTTTCTTGTAATGTCTTAAAATCAATATGAAATTGTTGTTGTTGTTGTTTTCTAGTGCCTTGCATCTGGCAATGAAGCCATTAGCATTCGTGCTTTCCAATACTATAAGCACATAAGTTATGAAATAAGTACTATAAATAAATGCTATAAGTTATGAAATTGTGACATGAGAAACATTCCACCCAAACTATCAGCCACTGGCTTGTTAAAACCATTTTGTTATAAATATATTTTCTTTGCAAATGTAATCAACATAGGTATTGTTTGCAATGCTGCTTTGAATAGTTGATGTTAAAGCTAACCTGGAAGTTCAATTTCTCAGCTCTTGTAACAAATAGCTTTTATTGCCATAAACATCAGTCTGTTACCATTAATATTTATTTATAATAATATTTTCATTTGAAAGATTTTATTAATTATTAATGATTTAATCATATTCAGGGTTAATAAAATTAATTCAGTGGTAATGAACAACAGTTGCTTTACATGAATGTTTATAAGTTGTCACTTTTCTGTGCATGCACCTGTTGTTAATAAGCAGAGATGCTGTAATCAGGTTTAATTATCTGATTATTCTACTTAATAATGCTAAGTCCTCCAACATTTCAGATTACATGCAGAGGCAGTTTCTAGTGCTGTCAGTGGTAAATCACCGTTGTCCCCTGTTGAAATCTCAGGAAGCTTCTGTAAGAGAAAGGTCCACCTTGAATTTGAACATCAGGAAAGTGATGTAACGGAAGTGCCAACTGCAGAAGAACATGCTCTCTCAGAACAATCTGCTAAATGTAGTAAAATTTGTGATAAGAGTTTCGCTCAGCTGCCAAATTTTAAAATATGCAATATGATTCATGAAGCTAAGAAACTGTACCAGTGTACAATTTGTGGTAAAAGCTTCACTCAGTTGTCACATTTGAAAGCACATAATTTGATTCATGAAGGTAAGAAGCCACACCGGTGTAAGACTTGTGATAAGAGCTTTACTCAAATGTCAGATTTGAACAAACATTATTTAATTCATGAGGGTAAAAAGCCACACCAATGTAAAATTTGTGATAAAAGCTTCACTCAGTTGTCAAATTTGAAAATACATAATTTGATTCATGAAGGTAAGAAGCCACACCAATGTACAATTTGTGGTAAAAGCTTCACTCAGTTGTCACATTTGAGAACACATAACTTGATTCATGAAGGTGAGAAGCGACATCAATGCAAAACTTGTGATAAGACCTTCGCTCGCCTATCAAATTTGAAAAGACATTATTTGATTCACAAGTAGTATTGGGTCAAGCCAAGTCGCTCAGCAGTCAGAGACATTTCAATCTGATCAGTTCAAAATACACAGAACTGAAAATACTTTCATCATAAACATGAGTTTAGTGATATGTGTTTAAGGTACACATAAGTTTGCAACTAGAGCTTATTGTCTTAGAGATTGCAAAATCCTAGTAGACATTGTCAGCGTAGTAGAAATGCTCTGACGTGACGTTTGTCAAACACCTGAACACTAAATGATAACACTATGAGTAATAAATGAAAATACAAAATAACAGTACCTCAAAAATATGTATATCATTAATCTGTATCTTCTTTCATATTTGAGTTTCAATCATTATGCAATTAAAGTAAAAGACTTCACAATTCAATGACAGATATATACAAAAGCAATTTTTTGGGCAGCTTGAATTCAAAACTTATAATGTAGATTTTTCAGAGAACCACTCTTTATTTGCAGAAGCAGGGTGCAACAACTAATAAATATAGTCTAGTGTTTTCACAGATATATCACGGTATTTCCTCATAGTTTCTAGGAAGTTATATTTGTGTTTTGCAATATTCAAAGGAATACTCATGCTGCTAATAGTGAAGCAATATATATCAACAAATATAACAAATGTTTAGAGACTATAAGCTTCACTTATTCTTGCTTTGGTGTAAGTTGAAAATTAAACACAGACTGTGGTTTCATGATAAATTTATAAAATCCTCTGTGCTACTCTTGTGTTTATCAGTCACTATTGTTATGGCCTAAAAATAATTATTTCTAGACATTGCCAACTGCAGAGAGCAAAACAAGTTTGTTAACCTCTTGAGCGATAGCCATTTAAAAGCTCCGCAGGACGAGAATGGATACCCAATATCCAGCGCAGGGCATTTAAATTGTTAAATGCGCTAAAAGTGCTTCGTAAATACACAGCTGTATTTTGCGTAAATTTTAAGTTATTTTAATGAAACAAAAACTGGTATAAAACTCATTATATGCAGTATACATGCACATCATCAGCAATGTTGAGTTGCATTTACAAATCGTTGAAATGGCACTATTTGTTTCACTGTGGTGAAAAGTTAACTTTGCTTTGTCGAACGCATCTAATATAATTTCTCGGAAAGAAACAGTAGTGGACCCATTGTATGTGTGAGCTATGCATCAGCAAATCACAGCACAATGTGAAATAGAACACTACTGTATGCGTGGTTTATGAGTCATCAGAATAAAGCACGTTTGCAATTTTTCCTTACACGTGTTTCGTAACTTGGATTTGGCAGGCTCCATTCATTTCTTTCTTGAAATACATACGTATACTTTCTTGCTTGTAGCTGAAATGAGAAGCTTTTGAGTGTTACATCTCAGAGCTAAAACATGGCATCAACAAGCAGTGTTGCACAAAGGTTAGCGAGTGGTGGAAGTGTAAGGGTTTCTGAAATTACACACGATAATGTGGAGGACTTCTTGCTGTGTGACAGCGATTTGGATATTGATGGCGAATTTTCCGAATTTGAGGGGGGTGTGGAGAATATAGGTACGAGTAGCAGTGAGGAAGAATGTGACCAACTTCCTTCAGGTGTTCGTGAAGAGTCAGCATTGTGGAGTGCTGAAAACAATTGCAATACAAACAGGCACATCTTCACGAGCACAGGGTCTGGTTATCTTCCTTTTATAGAAGTTCAAGTCTGGTGTTCAACCCCAGGCTCAGCTGACTTCTGACAGCCAACCAATTGACATTTTTACAAAATTTTTTACTACCGACTTAGTGTCTCTCATTGTTTCGGAAACAAATGTATATGTGAGTAAGGTGAAGGAAGACCTGCTCTCTAAAGGTAAATTAGGGCCTAAGAGCAGAATTCAAAGGTGGACAGAAGTAACACTCAATGAGATTTACAGGCTAATTGTTCTAATTATACTTATGGGTGTTATTCATAAACCTGCATTATACATGTATTGGTGCACAGATGACATGCTAGCTACTCCTTTTTTTGGAAAATGCATGTCAAATAACAGGTTTACGTCAATTTTGCGGTTCCTTCATTTCACCTGCACAGAGAATGTAAATGACAAACTCCACAAAATTAGGCCTGTTTTCGATTATATTATTCCAAAATTTAAAGAAAATTATGTGCCTGGTGAAAAGGTCACTGTTGATGAAAGCCTAATGCTTTGGAAGGGCCGCTTAGGTTGGAAGCAATACATCAAAAACAAAAAGGGCTAGATTTGGCATAAAGAGTTTTGATGTTTGTGAAAGTAAAACGGAATATCTTTACAATAGCTGCATTTACACTGGTCAAGGGACTGACAATACTGGACACAAAGATTTGGGCTTATCTGGCTCCATAGTAATGCACCTAATGGAACCTGTGCTTGATCAGGGTAGGACTGTGTACTTAGATAACTGGTACAGCTCTCCTAAATTATTCATGGCCTTACACAAAAGAAAGACTAATGCAATTGGAACAGTACGTTCAAATTGTATTAGTTTGCCAAAAGATGTGAATACGAAGGCTCTAAGGAGAAGGGAAATAGAGATGTGTCCGCTCCCACCTTTGACCTACCTTGCCTGGCACGACAGGAGGGGTTGTTGTTGTAGTTGTTGTAGTGTTTAACGCTCGCTTTTACTACTTCGGCACCGCAGGCGGTGACACTGATGATACATGAAGATGGAGCACCGGTGGAATGAAATGGCGGGGGAAACCGGAGTACCCGGAGAAAACCCGCCCTGACGACAGGAGGGTAGTTACGGCATTGTCCAATTGCAGTTCTCAGATTTCGATGATTGACACTGGAAAAACAGATGCCCATACCAAAATGTGCATTTTCAAGTTGTTATAGTGTTTAACGCCCGCTTTTACTACTACGGCACTGCAGGCAGATGTGCATTTTCAAGCCTGACGTTATCCAGGAATACAATATGCACATGGGCGGTGTCGATCTAGTAGATCAGGTATTGCAAGCATATCCCTCGTTACGAAAAACAGTGAAATGGTATAAAAAGGTATTTTTGCACCAGCTGGATATAACCATATACAATTGTTTGGTAATTTGGAGAGCTCTAAACCCACACAAGACAATGACCTACCTGGACTTTTGACTATCAATAGCTCGCAGCCTAATTGAACAATACCAGGTTGAGAGGCCTCTTCATACTGGGGGTAGAAAATCCAAAACTCCTGCACCCCTCAGACTTCAAGGAAAACATTATCCTAAAAGGATACTGTCAACAGCAAAGAAGTCCCGCCCATCTCGAAGGTGTTTCGTGTGCCGCAAGAAGGGAATCCGCAAGGAAACTGGGATGATCTGTGGCGAATGTGGAGATGTGCCCTTGTGTGTTTATCCCTGTTTTGAGGCATATCACTGCAGAAGGAACATATAAAGGTAAGCCAGTAAAGCATATAGAATTTAATTAAATGTTTCATAACGGGGGAAAATTAAAATAAGTTGAGTTAGATAGAGGATAAATAAGGGTTAAATGCACAAATGCACAGGACGTGTATACACGTCCATATTGCTCGTCCGTCATTTTAAATGGACGTGATATCACTTCCATATCCCTGAAGAGGTTCAAAGAATAAACCAGCAGTGTTTTGGAATTGCTTATGCTGTCCTTATTTTTCAAAGTTAATGTATTTTTCGAATCCATTAACTTTCTGGGTCTGTTAAATCATTTAACTTGTGGATCTATTTCATGATTAAATGATCAATGGTAATCTGCAACAACAGATTTATCAATCTGTTTATGTTTAATATTTGTAAAATGTCCTGTTATTCTTGATTCCAAATGACAGTTTGTTTCAATATAAAACCTCTCACAATCCAAACTGCTAAATTGATAAGTGCCAGACTTTTTTTTTAATTTGGAATTCTATCTCTTTTAGGAAAATTTAACAACCTTTTTGTATTCTATTTCTTTTGAGGAACCAAATTTATACCATGTTCTATAAAAATTTGTGAATTTTTTAGTTAGCCCAAGGATAGTAGACACACTGTTTAAAATTACGATCATGTTTTACTCTCTTGAGGATAGAAACTTCTTTAGCAGCCTTTTTTGATATTTAAGTTTACATTTTTTAATGTATAAAAGCTGTATTAAAAGCATTAGATGCTTCAGTGTTCACATTTTTGTATTCTGTGTTAAATTCTTCCTATTAAGCGGTATATTTATTAACCTATGAACTTAACGATTAAAAGTAGCAAATTTCTGTAACAAAGGCCTAAAGCTTTTATTCTTAATATAATTATTATCAGAAAGAGTTAATTTGCTATGAAAGTCAAAAGTCAATTTATTGTTATCTTTTACTATATCCAAGTGTAGTAACAGAAGGCAACCATTATATTCAGTTTCCAAGGTTAATTTTATGGCTTTATCTTGTAAACTTAACAATTTAAGCATCATTTATGTTTATCAGAAACAGTACCAAAAGTGTAATCCACATATCTGTGCCAGGTTTTAAAAATTAAAGGGAATACTTTAAGGATTTGTATTTCGAAGAAGACCATGAAAAGATTAGCAAGAAATGGCAAAATAGACCACCATTATCAAACCAGAAGTTTACTGAAATAAATTTCCATCAAAACTGAAAAAAAGTTGTGTTCAAACAAGATTAGTAAGCTCCACAGGATCATCTACTAATTCTTCATATAATTTTATGGAACTTAACCATTTTTCAAAATCATTGAAAGGTTTTCTCTAGGGATGGTAGGAATTGAAGCAATTACATTAAAAGAAACAGTTTTAATATTAGCAGACAATGTATTGTCGATCTTTAATATTAATTCAAAAGGATTTGTAATACTTAAGCTCTCAAATTTATAAACTTTTTATTTAAAAATTTAAATAGACTGTAAGTAGGTGAATTTATGCAATTTATGATAGGCCTCATTTGATCTTCCAGTTTATGAATTTCAGGAAGTGCATCCATTCTACTCTATTAATGCAATCAGGTTTATCCTAAATTAGAACCTGTTTTGTTTATCAGCTTTAATATAAGTTAGGCATTTTTCATTCGATGATTTAAGGTTCTGATTATTATGATTTCCTTTAGGTAACCTTTACTCAAGTTCTGAAAGATTTTGCTGCATTTCATTTCAATCAAAGATTTATCAATTTACTTTAAATCTTGATCCCCACTTCTGTCAATAACTGCAAACTAATCATGAGTAATTTTTGAAAACTTTACGCAAGTATTTACACCTTTAATTAGGAAATAGAGTTCTCTCTCATTGAGGCTACAACCTGAAACATTAATTACATTATTTGTATGATTGTTCTGTTTATTTGCCTTCAATTTATGTTGTTTTGAACATTATCTATTGAGCTTGCTTTTTAAGCTCTTTGTTTTACTTTTCATGCTGAAATTTAGATAGCGAAACAATTTTGATTCCAAATAGAGCCAAATTAAGTTACGTAAAATATCTAGTAATTTCAGATGTAATTGGTATAATTGATAGGAAAGTAATTAAAGTGGGAAGAAATTTGCACTTTAAAACATTAAGTAATATTGAGCTAAAGTTGATAAATACCATATAGATGCTATGGATGCACAGCTACAGTCTGTTCCTCGAATCAAAACATATTTCCCTTCATTTGTTTTGAGGGAACAGCTTGTGACTTTCATTTGAAAAGGATCTGCTTGCTGGACATTTCAGAAATAAATATTGGAAAGAAACTGCATCAGCATAAGCATCTTGAAAATTAGAAATTACGTTTACTGGGCATTTGCTGAGACATTTTTTTTTGTCAGTAAACTTTGAAACGTCGATACTCGTTAAGCTGTTAAACAACCTTATGGTCACTTTCTCCAACTTCTGCTAAATTTTTAGACAGTGCTACGCTGACTTAAATAACAACTGAGCAAAATAAGAGCACATGCTGCCTATAAATGCATATTTGTATGACCAGTGAATTCCATAGGCAAACAATTCCTTTACAAGGTGGATGATTACTTTGAATTATTTTATGGAATAAACAGTGATTAGTAAATGAGCAACAATTACCATGAATGACCAATTTCATATTCCAAAAAAGAAGCATAGGCTTCTCGAAGCTTTTAATATTTAAATTTAATTTTTTTCTGTGAATACGAGGTTATTCTTTATTGCATAGATATAATCTGCTGTGTCAGTGTCATGACTTTAGTATTAAAAGGTGGGGTATAAATGGTACAGAAAAATAGTACTGTTAGCGCGGCCGCGCGCAGAGAGATATTAAGTGTTGGTGACCTCACACCACTGGCTTTATATTCACCAACCTACAAGATGCAACAATGGATCGGCTCAAGTACAAAGGCTGCTGCGTGTGTGTATAGAGCTTTCAGAGTGCAGGGATTTGTTTACGGTAACAGCCCGGTTTCGAGAGAACTTTCTCGTGATTCAGGAACTATATCAGCGGGTCGGCACGGGCCGTCGTTTTGAGAATTGAGGTACAGCAGTATGAAGGGCAGTTTCGGATAGAGAACGGTTGTGAGTTGCGAGCAGCACAGATACAATTGATTTAGTTCGTGCTACAGCCTACCTCGGGTGTATTAAGAAACAAATGAAGTGACATTAAAACATGTCTTTTCTTTATTTTGCTATTTCCTCTTAGCGTCTCCAACGTAGCATCATATCGGACGGTGAATGAATGAAATGGGTGAAATGATGCACAAATGAACCCGATGTCCAAAGAGCTTTAACTTACCCGACATTTGTCTTCTCAGGATAACGAAAAACGTCGGGAAAACCTTATCTGGATAGCTCACCCTAAGCGAGATTCGAACTCGCGACCTCTTGGACGTAAGCCAGGCAGACTATTGAACTTTTCATCTGCTACACATGTGTTAGGAATGCAACGAAGACGACATGGTGGAGGCAATGCTGCAACAATTAACTAAGAAGGGAGAAATAAGTGAAAAGATATCCGGGAAGTACAAGATGGGAGGAAAAATAACAGCAGCGAACTTCATGATGGAAGAAATAGAGACAAATTAATTCCGGGATGGAAAAGACGAGAACAGGAGCGACCGATATGAAGATGAAGCTATCGACGAAATTCGACGAGCAACTGGTAGAGTTGAAGAAAGACGCGGAAGAACTCGGCGGGAATATGAAAGACCATTATCAAGCTTTTAACACCCTGGAGGACTTATAAGAGCGAGTTACGGAGGACGTTCGGAAACGGATTAGTGTTCCAGAAGGCAGAGTCGACGGCAGCGCCAAGGAGTGGAAGGCCAAGGTGAAACAAGTGTTTGGCGAATGACTGAAAACTTGGGAGGTCGAAGTGCAGGACTTCACAATACATTCGCGAGCGACAAGCAACCTAAGTATGACGTAATGTCCTCTCTTAAAGTCATCCGTCACGAATTCGGCAATATCACAGCCCACAAGGGATCATCAACAGAAGAAGAAGAAGCCCTACAGCCGATAGCTAGTCTTCAAGGATGTGCGCCAGAAGCACTGAACGCGATTGCAACGTCAGCGGCGTCCCGAGACATCTGGGAGGTTCCAGACAGCAGATTCGGAAACTAGCGTCTAGCCGCGGCCTATCGTAGCCACTGCAAGTGAAGGATGCAAAAGCTGGTGAGCCTTTCTGCCGAATACGAAAACTCAATTGGCCATATCAGCTGGTGACGACACCTTGCCTGTGGAGACCTCACCTTGGGGAGGAGCGTTATAAATCTGCGGATATCCGTCGCGAGGGTGCATGGGAAAGTGGTACTAGACTGGACGCCTACCGGAGCCACGACGAGACGGGCAACGTCCGCTGGTGAGTGTTGCGATACAGCCAAGACGATGTGAGGCTCCAGAACAAAAACGAGTTTCCAGGAGTTACACGTTGATCCTGAGGGAGGACGTGGTAGTACCCGCAAGAAGTGAAGTGGTTGCACAGTTGCGTCTGTAGAGGTAACCGTCGAGGAACCTGGTGCTGGAATGGAAGACGTTGGATGGATTGTACGTCGCCAAGGCATTTTATGCTTGCCGGAAGGAAGAGCCTGGTCTGCTGCGTGTATCGGAAAATGATCGGGACATACAAGCCGGTGGGCAAGGGAAGTGCAAGCCGGCTGTGAGTGCGACGGCCGTATGGAGCCTGCACCGTCGCAAGAGTTGGGTCTCCGGCTGAAAGGTTTGTTGAAGCCGACAGTGGAGCAAATGGTGAGGATCTGATATCTACTTGGACGTTACCAGTCTGTTTTCAGTCAGGGAGAAGCGATTACGGCCGCACTGACCCAGTGGTCCATAATATCTACACTGGAAACATCCGGTCTATGCGGAACCACCACAACGTGTTCCTCTGGCGAAGAAAACAGAGGTACGTGACATCTGCACGCATGAGATCCAGGGAACATCGGATATTCCAACAACCCTTGGTGCCGCTCTGTAGTTCTGATGAAGAATGACACACTTCACTTCTGCGCGGTAGCTTTCGGAAACCGAATACAATCTCCCAAAGATTGCTGCTTACCCTTTCCTGGTATTGACCACACCCTAGGCTTTCAAGCTGGTGTCCAGTATTTGTCAACCCTAGAGTTGAAATCGGGGCACCGGCAGGTGGCTGTAGAGTTCAGAGACAATGAGACCAGAGACTTCATTGTCGACGGGTCAAGGACTTGAGCAGTTCACAGTTATGCCCTTTGGCATTTGTAACGTGTCAGCCAGTTTCGAGTCGGTGTTGATCGTGCTGAGTTACGACGTCTACCTGCTATACCTGAATGACATCATCATGATTGGCAGCACCTTCGAGGATCATCTGAGAATGTGAAGAAGATATTACAGAGATCACAGACATCCAATCGTCTACTCTTAGAATTGCAAGTTCCTCTGCAGGAAGGTTCATTACTTGCGTGCGTCTGTATGTGTGTGTGTGTGTGTGAGAATACGGAATATGAGTTATATACCGAACTTAGTATTTAGGTTCACCATCTTTCAAGACTGTCACTGACACTTTGAAGAAAGTCGCCGGACTCAATTGTCCTTCACATGGAAAACCTTCGTAACTTTGATTTTCTCAAAAATAGGTGTGACAATTTGAACTGAAATGCCGTATTGTTTTACTTATGTTCATGACAAAAACGTCTATGTTTTGAACTTTATGGAGACAGCTTCTGCAGTACTCTTTATGCATAACTGATAAACCTGCATAAATGGTTAACCGTAAGTGGAGTGGAGTTTAAGGACCCGTCGACAGCTAGGTCATTTGGATAAGCCGCAAGACAAAATGAGTTTCACAAAATGTTACCACACAAAAAATGCAGATCTCGCTAAAACACAATTTCTGTCGAGTAAACGCTCTCTGGAATTAACCATATTCTATTTGTTTTTATTGGTCTGAATTTTGAACACTCATGCTTTTCTCAAATAGGATATGGTTATTAGTGTTTTATGCCCTGGTTATGGAAAGAGCATGAAATGTCACAGCCATCACATCACCAGGTCTTTTTTTGGTAGTGTTTAACGCCCGCGTTTACTACTACGGCACCGTCGGCGGTGGCACTGATGATACATAGAATGAAGATGGAACATCGGTGGAATGAGATTGCGGAGGAAACGGGAGAACCCGGAGGAAACCCGCCCTAGCGCCGCTTCGTCCACTACGAATTTCAGATGCGGTTACCTGGGATCGAACCCGGACCGCGTCCCCACGTCTTAAAATATGTATTTTCTCTTCCGAGAAAATTTTCTTAGTTTTTGAGCAACGTTTTAAAACTTTCTTACCCTATCTTGGAAACCAAGTCTTAGAGAAACTCCTCAAACTGTTCATTTTATTTTTCCTACGTTCATTGAAACAATGCTATAAATTGCGATCGGAGCAAAGTTTGATATTATTCGCGCAAAATTGTCAAAACATATTCTGCACAATAAACATGCTAAGATATCAGTGATGCTCATGGCCTGAAACAGAACTTAGGAGATAGACCATTCGGACGAAAGATATTGAAAATACGGATGGCAAGCCTTGCAGACTCAGATTCCCAGAACAATGTTCATATTTGCAATAATACCATTTTTCTTGTTCTTTTATCACTGTTGCACATTTTCTACCTGCAAAATCGGCTTTATAAAATAAATTTACCAGTACTTCAGTATATAACTCATGTGTTGTCGAGATCTCCAGCAATCATTCCATAAATTATAATGTTCGCGGATCAATAGGGCTATTTCACGGCCACCACGGCCTTGTAGATCAAATAGCCAACGGCCCGAGGGAAATGTTACATAGGATAAAGTGGACTGAAAAACTACATTAAATATTTCCGGGAAAACATGATCTACTTGCATGAACAACACTGCGGGAAATAAAAAGTATAGAATATTGTTTTCACAGGTATGAAATAACAATACTTTTATTTTAAGTTTCTTGGAATTCAGGTTTCTATTTTACTATCCAAAAGGCACTCATAGCTGAACAAACGCATTATCCTACATATGTATGTCATGATTTAGTCTTCACTACAGAGTATACATTGTGAATTTGCTATTAAAGAAATACCCATAATTAAGATGGGTGGCTGCGTTATAGGACTCTTAAGTGGCAACGTCAAGTACAGAATTAATTAAGGTAATATTAATATTACTAACATTTTACTACACTAGATTTTTATCCCTCTGTGTACCATATTCTTTTTACCTACGGATTAGATGTGTGTTGTAAATTTTAACATCTATAAACATTACTTCACCTTGTCTTTTATGCTACAAAGCATATGAGTTCAAATTTCAATTAATTATTCATTTCAGTGAGCACACTTCTGCGTATAACTGACATTTGAAGGAGAAATAGAGTGAGAGGGAAGATAACCTTGCATTGAGGTTGGTTAGGGAATTGAACTGGTTTCTGGATGTAAACAGGTTGCTCCGTTGCAGAGTGGTGTAATATTTTGGGAGATGATGATTCTGATTGGTCTACTCTCACACAGTAAAGATGGGAGGACATGGCATGTTATTTGTTTACATTAATGAGACACCATGCTGTGGTGGTTGTTTACGTACTGACCTAAAGCCGGTGAGAGCTAACCTGGCACTTGACAGCTAGCCAGTTCACTGACCTGCAAACGAGACTAGCCCTATGTCTAATCCTTGTGCGATGTGTTTGTAACATGTTTGGACTAGACAGGGCTAGCATCATTCACAGGTAAGCGAACCATGTAGCTGTCAAGTTAGCACTCACAGACTTTAGTAAAGGTGACACTCACACAATCTGCACTGTTGCCAGCTTGTTTTCAACAAAACAAAAATATCTCCGTAAGAAATGGTCAGGGATAAAAATGCAAGCTACAAAATGTGTTCCAAATAGCAAGATCTATCACTGGTTTAAAATAATGTAATGACTTTTCTTTCATTCTGTACATAATATTCTCTCACTTTTTACTTATAATGGAGTGCATGTAATTTTGATAGTTTTGCAGAACCTGTTAGACAGCATGTTATTCAAAATATATGTAGGTTTGTGCTGGTGATAACTGTTAATTATTATTAACCATGTGTGGGGCCTAAATTCACAAGTTGCATTCAACTTGAAATATTATATCTACCACTGGGACTTGAACCACATAGTATGGCACTGTTAGTTAATGACCTTGCTGCTTGACCTGTTACAGCTAAATGCCCATGCAGGTATTAAACCTTCTTATTTTAGACCAGCAGTAAATGTTAAATGTGATTTCATATACAGAGATATAGCATCTCAAAAGTGACTTCTAATGTTGCAGATCCTCTATAGGTAACCATTATTAGAGTTAATTTTATTGATCAACTTAGTTGCTGCACATAAAAAGTGATGACTGCTGCAAATGCTCTATAATTAAACACTTTTGGGATTAATTTTGTAGATTATTTGCTGTGCATGACTAGAGTAGAAGAACAAATTATGAGAACACAAAACAACCCCAATAGTTGATAACATTGAGGTAAAGTAAATATCTGTGATTTTCTTGAAGGTTAGGTGTGGTATCTTCCTTTCATAGAAGTTTGAAAACAGTGTTGTTGTAATTAATTTAATTTAAAAGGTGAGTTAATTAATAACACTGAACAACACTTACAACATATTTTTCCGGGACGCGTTTCGAAGGTAACTTTCCTCCATTATCAACCGGACAATAATGGAGGAAAGTTACCTTCGAAACGCGTCCTGGAAAAATATGTTGTAAGTGTTGTTCAGTGTTATTAATTAACTCACCTTTTAAATTAAATTAGGTGTGGTACTTCAAACAGATGTGAAGGTTTAATACACGTGCAGATACCACAACACAATAGCTGGGTGATAATGATATTGCGTTAATAGATGTAAATGTTGATTCCACTCTGGGATGTGGCATTAAATTTCTCAAGCCTAATTCAACTTTCCAAGAAGTTCTATTTATTGGAGTGTGATGAGGTTTGAACAATCTTTGATGGATTCAAAGAAGGCGATAGTTAAAAATATACATACTTTAAGGTATACATGTTTCTTTACAGGCTAGTTCATGAAGTGAAGAACAGCAACACAGATTCAGCAACAGTTGTGAAATGGATACCAAAATAGACATCAAAGAAGAGGAATCTCTCTCAGATGATGTAACTTCACAGAGTGGGACAGAGTTCTTCCCTGAAGTTGTTACAGTGAAAAGAGAGTGTGATGCTGTGCTTCGGGATGATGAGTGTGGCATGGCAGTCAAAACAGAAATTAAATCAGAGACTCCTTTTCCCAAACTTCTCATGAAAACTGAAACTGTTACATGCAGCATCTGGGAGATGGATAGGAAGACAGTAATTGAGGAGCACACTCTAGTTTCAGACTTTGGTTCACAGAAGGAGGGTGAATTCCTTTCCGAGGATCCTGTGATGAAGGACAAGAAATATAATTGTAATCATGAAGTGGGTAAAAAGTTAGAAATTAAAGAAGAACATTGCTGGCTGGATACAGAAACTCATCCTCTTTGTGATTATATTAAGGTAAGTTTTGTAGAAATATACTGCAATTAGACTATTTTGTGTGATCAGTAATACATTTGAATTTTATAAAACAATAAGCTTTCAAGGTAATTTGTGAATGGTGGAGTGTCTGTCAGGTAGTGTATTTAAGGGGCTGAAAATAATGGTGGATATAGTTCCTGAAAATTGTATTACACCTGAAGAAATTTCTGTTGAAATGCACCAAAATAATTCTGTGATGTTACACTGCTTTATGTTACTTAGAAGACATTCAGTGACTTGAAGACCACATACAAGTCAGTCATAAAGCTTTAATCAGTTGAAGAGTTAGAATCGCAACTAAAAAATTCAGTGCCACAGCTGGGATTTGAACCACAGACCCTTTGCTTCTAGGCAGGTGCTCTAACTATTAAGCTACTGTGACAATCTGCCAGAATAACATTGAATTCTCCAACTGATTCATATGGTTAGAGCACCCATCTGGTAAGCAGAGGGCCTATGGTTCAAAGCCCAGCTGTGGCATTGAATTTTTCAGTTCTGATTCTACTCAAAAACATTGCCCACACACGGCTTGTGTGTTTAAGAACCTCAACAGTAAGTTTGTTGGTGTAAATAAATAATAACTTTAACCAGTTGTTATTGGGTCATTTTGGAACTGATGCTGACAGTTCATGAATACCAAATAAACATCTATATTTAAATTATCCCACATTTTAAATTTTTGCTTTACAGAACAAACCTTTGTTCTTTGCTCAGAAAATAAAAAAACTAAAATCCTAAGATATTTTAATAAAAGAAACACTGGGTTAAATTATATTAAGTATACATATACTTATATGTATACTTAATATACATATTATACTACACACACACACGCACACACACACACACACACAGACACACGGATGAGCTCTGGCCTCAGATGTGAACAAAACACTTGTCCAATGTGTTTGCCATACCACTTGGTGCTGTTTTTGCAATTATGTTTACGGAAAGCGCTGTGCCATGAGACTCGTTTTCTATCTACAAGGTCATGGTAATGGATGGAATGAAGTATCACACAATGTTTCTTTACCACAATGTTTTAATTTATTAACACTTCATCGATACACTACATTAAGTAATTCCTATCGGCACCATTCCAAATGCTTAAAAACCTTTTCACTTTTTTACTTAGTGGAACTTATGCTTGATGAAAGTTTGGTGAAAGTTCCATGTTCACACTACATAAAAATGTCTTTTCAGCTCGGAGATACACACGCGAGTGAACAGTTTTTTGGCGTCGTTTGACGCGACACCGCCTTTTTCATATTCATCCGCGCATGTGTCCATCAAATAGTTCTTTCTCGTTAGGGAAGCAATCTCTAATCATCCTCCCCTACTTTTATTATGGAACACAAACAATTCTAATATTTATATACATATATTTAAATCAAATATGGAAAGATTTATGACGTCTTTGTGCAAACTTAGTTGTTCGTAACAATGAACCTTATCAACATGTTTTCGTCATTTAATTATCTCATACCAACATCAAAAAACGAATTATACTTTTAACAAACATTTACATGAACGATTTTCTTTTGGGGTCTTCTAATATTCTGTCTCACACTGAAGGAGCCACTTCCTTGGGCAAATCCACACATTTGAAATTTCATCTCACACATGTGAATATTAGTGAAATGATGTATTCATTCAAGTAATAATGATGATTAGTTTTCCATAGTTAAGAAATTAGAAAATGAAGCAATTGAGACCTCATATTTTAAGGTTGAAACAGTGCTGACATAAAGGTTTTGCCCACTAATGCTGTTGTTATCATATATTAAAACAGTGGTAATAGCTTTTACTATTGAAATAAAAGTCTTCTTCATTTTCATAAAAAAATCCTGTTCTGTAGATTACTGTGCTGAAATGAACCTAAGGATCTTACAATAATGACTGCTAAATCTGCCACCTCACCCACCAATGCTCATACCTGGCACATCCTTGAGTTTGCATGCATGGACACAATAGTGATGGTATGTGAACAGACTTCTTTGTGTTGGGAGCCACCGTACCTTAAACAGCACAGCTTGTGGTAGCAGTTGTGGCTGGAGTGGTTAAACCCCAGACACCGATGCCATTGGGAGACCCTCCAGAGTTGTTGTTGTTAGCTAATGCTGGATTTCTGACAATGAAGTCATTAATCCTCTTGCTCTGCAATATTTTTCACTGATGGATGGGGCACTAGAAGTGGCCGGGCATATTTGAAGGTGGTCTCGATCCATTTCCTCTTGCAGATCACATAGAGGACAGAGTGGTGAAGAATATATCCCAATTCTGTTTAAATGTTTTGCCAGACAATCATGTCCTGTAATCAACCTGAAGGTTGCAACTGCTGTTTTTCGAGGATACTCAGGAATCACTGTTTGTATGTTTGGTAGTTCCCATCTTTTATTCTTTGATTTTTCATAGTAATATTTTGCAATAATTTTTTTGAATTCAGAGTTGACTAATCCTTTAGCTGCATAAAATGGTAGATTAACTATAGATTTTTGTACACCGCTGGTACCCTTTTTGCAAGAAAATCAGCTTTTTCATTACCATTCAGTCCACAGTGAGCTGGTAACCATTGGAAGACTAGGTGTTTTTGAAGTGCTGTTAGATGGCTAAGCATTTTCCAAAATTTTTTCCAATGGACCCTACAGAGTTCTAAGATGGTTCAACATGTATCCAAAGGTAACAGGTAGGTGTAATGCTATCTATCTTTGCCTCTGGGTTGCTGGCACTCTCCATCAGGCAGTTCAGGTGGAACAGACCTGGTGAGCTGTTTTACCAGTCTGGGGGTGATACCCTGGCAGTTAGGGTCTGCTTCGATATCTCCCACTGAGGTCTCCGCAGGGAGTCCTCGGATAACCATGTGCAAGTCTCAGGCCTTATCCAGGCCAAAGGTGAAGCAAGGGATGCCTTTGCCTCTCATATGATGGAGGAGAAAGGTATAATCCTTGGTCATTTTGGTCTGGAATATATAGTGGCTCTTGTTCCGCTGTAATAGGCACGCCCCCACCAGATTCAGTATGAGTTCCTTGAGAAAACCAACACACAGACCCCATGAAGTGCACAATGATTGATGAAATGTACTGCTCGGGGGAGGGGTAGATACTGCAGATTGGTCACAGTGCATGCCCAGTGGAGCCTGTCTGCTTTTACGTGAGACCATCTCACAGAAGTTGTTTTCTTTTTGGCTGAGGAAAGGTCGGAGGAGCTGAAATCATCTTCTCTTGTGTGGGAGCCACTTGCAGGAGAGCACTGAGGTCTTGCTGCTATGGTTTGAAATACTTGTGCGAACAGCAGCACAGACTCCTGAATTTGCCTGCACAGGAATCGTCTTTGTTAGTGGCATCCTTGGACGCATCCAAGTATATCACCTTGCCCTTTCTGCTAGTGTGTAGTCACTTCCATCCCATGTGTAACAGCAGGGGGGGGGGGGCCTATTTGGGAAACAGGGTATTGGTCTAATAGAAAGTCCCACGCAAGGAGTGGCACTTGGCTGCCGCCTTTCCTGGTTTTAGGGAGTGGGAGCATTGGCTCCTGTAGTAGATTCCTTGCCACTTAAGTGCATTGATTGGCAGGTCAACAGGCCTGTTTGGGGCTTAGTTGGGGACAGGTTTAGGAGTTTGCATCTTTCAGGTAAACTAGTATAGGTACCATGTTGCAACTGCGGGTGCAGTACACCAAAAACACACCACACGTGTCCTCATCTGCAGATAAGAGGAGCTTAACAGAGGAACAGACATCTTAGGTGCTGCCTACTGTACCAGATGGTAGGTGGCTGTGACCTTGTTCGACCACCCACTCCCTGGTAGTTGACTGAAGGATGACTTGTAGTTGGAGCTGTAGTTCTGCTATTCTAACGAGTATGATAAAATGGGCAAGGATATACAAAATATGAGATTAGAGGTGCAACATGTGGAAGGAAGAGTGGAGGCTTTGGCGGAGAGATATCGCAAGTTCAACTTGGTCATTGCAGGACTGAAAGAAAAGATGGGAGTATGGCCCATACAAGAAGTCAGAGAGATCCTGGAAGGAAAACTTAACCCTTTCACTGCAACCACATTGGTGATGTACACATAGTTCCTGTGCTGAATTTTTTGCCAACAATTTCAATGTCATATTTCTAAATAAGTTCTATATTTAAGAACAAGGTAATAATATTTCATGCAATAATCTTACCTTTTCTAGTTGTACATCCACTCCATTCAGCAGAATATGTGAGGAATATTTTATCCTTTGTTTTATAATTATTTGCTTCATGCCACTGATTAGAATGTATAATGCGCTGATACGAATATAGTAGACTTCCCTTATAGTCTTTCTTACAAAGAAATTTCAAATGAACTATCAATGTTTCTTGTAGAAAACTATTACAAAATACACAAAAGTATTGTTTTTGTTTTCACCCCTAAACTCTAATACTGAGGAGGGTGTGGTACCTCTCAAAACAGGGAACAATGCACAATGCCACATTACATTGGCAGCACATATACCTGGATTCCCTCCTCTTTCTCTCAGCTGTCTTTGTATGTGAACAAACTGTACAGTTTCTTGTTGGGTTCTTTTTCTTTTCTGTGGGGGGGTACAAGGGATGGAAAATGCCTCTCTTTCAAATGAAGAGGACAATCAGATGATGTTGAAGGACATCCTTTTTTACTCTTCTGTTTTGGAGTAGCATGTCTTCTTAGCAACTCTCGAATTACTTCTAAATGGAACTCCGCAAGTGCAATGTATGCACCAGTTTTGACATATAATATACAAGAATTTAAAATAGATAAATTTAAAGGATGAAAAAATAACTTTTTGTACCATTTGATTGATTTCCGCATGGAATGTATAGAAGAAAGCAACATATCAGTTTTGTCAACTGCCCCCATGTTTTGGTTGTACTCAAGGACGCATTCGGACTTGTGAATGAGATGTTTTTATTTATCTAATTTGTTAGTTGGTTTTTCTGACTGCTGTGGAGGGTTGAAAGGATGCATACTTCCTGTCTATCCAACCATCTTAGTGCCATCATGTTATCTATGAATTTGGCTTCAATTTCACCCTTTTGTAGCTTTTTTGTGAACAAAGGCATTCCTTTTTGTGTCTTCCTAGCAGTTCCACAAATATTGAAATTTTGTTTATGAAGACTGTCAAACAACAGGGGACTGGAATACCAGTTATCCAGCCTCAAACTGGTCCCTTCCCAGAATATTTTTCAATGAATGTCTGAACTTCAGCTCCAGACATACCAAAATCCTGAATAGGAAATATTTCAGTTTGTTTGCCAGTATATAATATAAAATCTAAAATGTAGCGTGTCTCACAGCCACAAATTATGAATTATTTGATGCTAAATCTGGTTCTTTTAGAAGGAGTGAATTGTCGGAAGATGAGCCTACCCTTGAATAGCACCATACTTTCATCCATGCAAATATTAGAAAATGGGCTGAATGGTGCACTGAACTTATACCGAAGGTGATCTATAATCATTTTTTATATAATTGGTTACCCGCCGATTGTGTATTGTTGTCGCAGAAATGAAGGGTGCAAAGTAACAACAAGTACCTGTCCCGTGACATGTAATTGCGGAGCTGGGGAGTTTCAATCAGAGGATCAGTAGACCAATACTCTTCCCTAGAAAGTTTTTTTACTCTTGGCATGAGCATGTTCAGTGCTAAAAACACATACATTTCATCCACATTAGTGTCATGCCACTTCTGAAGACGAGAGGATGGAACCACATTTGCCATAAACGAGTAGAAACTGTTTGTGTCCTCCACTATTTTCTGCATTACATCTATACTAAAAAAATGACAGAAATAGTCTGATGCCTGCGGAGCACTACTCAACGTCCCAGCTGTGATTCCTGCAACACTGTCATCAAAAGGATGGATTCGCGGCACAAACGCATCGTCTTTCCACTGAAACAAAGGAGTTTGCACTCGTAGTCTTTTACAAGAATGTGATGGACCTGTAATATCGCAAACTATTTCTTGTTCGGTTTCATGTTCACCTTCAGTTCCGGATTCACTAGACGGGAAATCAAACTCTTCATCTGATTCTAAAGTTGTAAAAATATCTAAAAGTTCCTTGTCTGTAAACATGTGTCCAGCACGGAATGATGCCATCTTAGCCCAACTGGCAGTGGTGTGCGGTAATTTCCCGCAGCTAACATGTGACTTGTGCACAGTTTACTGTAAAACCCTGCAGATGTCATACAACACCAGAGACTGCACAGCAACTAGTGTCACTGTATAGCCAAGAGATGGCAGAAGAAGACAGTGCATGTGGGCCCGCTTTAATGCAAGTGACTCGAAAGTTATGGGGATTAGAAAATGCTGTGATGCCCAACCGAGTATACTCGTGTTTAGCCAGACAGCAGCAACATTTTATGATCGAGTTAACTCGGATTTAGCAGTGAAAGATTTAAAATGGTACTACAGGGATGGGAAATTACTGAAGCCTTTAGGGTGGAACAACAATGATAGTGGTGAGATTCACTTCTAAGCGGTTTGTACACGAAGTGCTGAAGAAGGCAAAACAACTAAAAAGAATAGACATTTTTATTAATAGAGATTTATCGGTAGAACACCGTGCTTTGAAAAGGGAATTAATTCAACAAATGTAGACAGCCAGGATGGAAGGGAAAAGGGCTTTCATTCAGAATTTATGGCTTTGGATTGACGGGAGGATAGTGGTTGAACAAGAAAGTAGAATAAGGACATTAGATCGTGGCAACAGGACACGACTCAGCTCGATTTCTCGGAGACCAGAGAGAGACAAGTTACACCGGCAGCAAGTGGAAGTCCAAAGTGCAACCAGAGACCAGCTGGAGGAAAAGACAGTCAAAGCACAATATGTCATCACAAGGGAACAGTTACGTAAGAAGGATTGCGTCAGAAAAGAGTCAGGAAGATGACGCAGGGCATACATCAGGAATGAATGACATGAAACAAACAGATGGAAAGGTTATATCACCAAGGAGGGAGGAAGCATAATCAGCATGTGAATTGACAGAAGGTTGAATGAGGGTTTGGTCAGCCAGTAGTGGGAAGAAGGAGAGGATAGTATTATATAAAAACCCAACAGAAGTTTATTGGTCGTAGAAAACATCGCGGGTGCAATAAAAGATGGGAAGGGAATTGAACTACAGAGCAAGAGAATCTTAGATTTAGGAATAGAACCAGCTCGCAATAGGGAAGAGAAAAAGGGAAGAGGTTACAGTTCTGGAGCTGCCAGGGGCTGAAAAATAAAATATGTTAGGTATAATGTATAATGCACTGGTTACCTCGCAGTACCCTGACATGATGAAGATTTAAGTGAGAAATATGGGAATATAGAAGTGTTAATAACGGGTGATTGTAATATCGAATAGGAGAGGAAGGTGTGAATATTGAGAGTGAGATGTAATCTGGAAGTTAATCAAGATCAAAAAGGGATCATGTCAGGCATAGCAGAGATGTGTAGACAAAGAAAGTGAAAAAATTCATTGAATTTTGTGAAGTGAATGTTCTAGATATTTTAAATGGTAAATATGGTGAAGATAAAATGGGGGAGTTCACTTTAGTGAATATGAATGGGCAAAGTGTCATGATCTAAGTATGGTCAAATTTGCCAACAGGGCATAAACTTTATGCTAAAGAAGTATGAAATAGAGAAAGTAACCAACATATTTAACATGTTATTGCAAAGAGCAGGAGATAGGATAGTGAGGAGTTATTGTCAGTGATTACTAATTTTATGATTTTGAAATGTGTTGGCGACAGTCTGCAGTTTAGTTGAACATATCTCTGTTGTCGATTATAATTTTAACTGAGGTTCCTAGATCAGGGGAAAACAATAGTATTGTGTAAATGGATACAAACATTAGTAAAAGTGATAAATAACAGCACACTTCAAAATATAAATATGAGTAAAAAATCTTGAGAGACTGCCCTTTGACAAAAGGACCAGGGCCCAAGTTCAAGGGCAGCCCAAGATGTAAATGCTTTAGCACTCAATTCAAATTCAACAAGGACGACTTGAATAGCTGGCTAGTAAACATAGCTATCTGCCCTGCTAAGGGTCTTATTGCATCACTCAATTGTGTGGTCCAAACTAGACCACAGCAGTTTCGTCTATAGCACAGCCTTGCCTCTAAGCTTGGCCTTTCAGACACTATACATATACCCACTGATATCCTTATTGCTACTGGGGCTTTCTGCATTAGTTGTGCTTAGTGAGGGAGTGTCTGAATGCTAATTTTGGTGAACCTCTAGAGGCTTGTTTTTACTGTGTTGTGTTGCAGGCTTGTCATCCAGGTTATCCTTCTATTACATCTGTATTGTGCACGGATCTTGCTTGCAGAATAGCACTATATCCTATCCAAGCGGTATTCAATTTTGTGAACTGTTCATCATACTGATGTTGAAATGTCTGCTGTAGAGCAGAATTTTTCTCGTCAGTAACTCCAGGGTGTCCAGTTCAACCTGGAGCTTTCGGGCTGTGCTAAGGTCCATTGGTGTTTTCTCAACTTTTGACTGAACTTCTGGGCCATTACCAGAATTGTACTTCTGTACAGGTTGTAGTATGTATATAATGGTGAGGCTCACAAGTAACACCTTCCAGACAACAGGTCAGTTTTTATTGCCGAGCTGTTTGCTATATTTTATTTCTTACCTTTTATCTTCAGCGCAGTTGTGGAAGTTTTACCATTTGCTTGACTCCCTGAGTGCTTTACAGGTCCTGCAACAGTTTCTCAATACCTCAACATTCATTGTTAAAATTCAGAAACTCGTCTCTCAGTTGCTCTCTCATGGATACCAGTTAGTTTTTACATGGACTCCAAGTGATGTGGGTATTACCGGCAATGCAATTGGCAATGTGGCTGTTAAGTGTGCATGCCATTTGCTGGAGTTTTCCACACACACTCTACTTATCAGTTTGCCATCTATTTTTGGGAGACATTGCTGGCACTCAATAACAAAATGTGAAGGACATTGTACAACGCTGGCTGAGTCTCCTTGCAGGGACTTCCAGTGGTCAGAGGTTACTTTATCCCATTTAAAGATGGGTCACACACATGTATCTTCTATTGTAATATCTTTATTTGAGTTTTCAGATCTGCATTTGCTGTCTTTAGCAGTTGTATTTTAGAATGAGCACCTATTGAGTCTATTTAGCATTTATACAGAGTGAGTCAGAATGACACTGAACAATTTTAAGATGTGACTAAGGGGTTCTATTTGAGATTTGAGTGTGTGGCTGTAAATGTGTTATCGAGTTTGAGTGAATTTACGTTTTTGAAACACTGTGCCTGGTTTGGTAAAATTCTGTCAAATAGGTTGCTATGCATTTTTACTACACTACAGCTGTAGAAGAGCAAATCTTACTCCTATCATATCCAACCTCAATAACATCTGCTGCCCTGCAAACCCCACATTCCATTACTACAGTGGTTAAGCCCTGACAAGGGCAGCTACATGTAAGAATCCTCTCGGGCTGTTCTTAGCCTGCCAACACTTCTAAACCTCAGCCTCATTTTTACTACAAGGCATTAGAGGAGTTTTGAAATAAGGTTAGCCATGTATATTTAATTTTAAACAATACAACAGAAAACTTGTAAATCTTGGTTTAAGTATACGGCACTAAATCCATGTACTATGAAGTAGGTCAAACCTTTTAACCAATGTAGAATACATGTTATTCTTAATAACATATGCAGGTACTACCATTACTGGTAAAATTTTCTGTATCATTAAAAGGCTTCAAACATACTTAAAATAAGAACAAAAGAAGAATTAAAAAAGTGCATAAATGCTTATAAAAGCTGCTCAAAATGGTGACCTTGAACTTTGGTGCACAGTTGATAATGTAGTAATGATTGCCGAGTTCTTTAAAAAATACCTGGTGTAACACAATTAGCATCAAATGCTACAAAGATCCTGGCCATTAGTTCATCACTATTAACCAGCATCTCATACATAAGAGTCTGAACATGTCTCCAAAGGAAAAAGTCCAAGGGGTTAGATCTGGTGAATGTACTGGCCATGATATTGGTGCTTCTTTATTGATCCAACAATGAAGATATGTTACACTTAGGAAAATCCTTACATCTCTGGAATACTGCCCAGGTGCCCCATTGCCTTGGAATCACATAAAGTGGCATATTCCCAAAGGAGTATCTTCAAGAAGTTCTGGTAATGCATGTTGTGATAAATGTGGGCCAACAAACGTGGAGGTAGTACATAGAGCCCTATGAGTGTTTCATTTACATTGTCAGCCCAAATGTTCACTGGTGGTGATAATTTGCAACTGTAGTAGCTCTAGTGTTTTCCTGTGCCCAAATATGACTGTTATGTGTGTTAAACATGCTAAACTGTTTGCACAAAATTCTAGTAGCTGAAAGCGGGCCTGTATAAATGGCATGCACTCTTGCTCTCTTTGCTTGTGAATGGAGAATTATGGGTCTGGTCAAGAACCTTCTCTTCTTTTAGAGTCACTGTTCTTACATTTCTCTGGACTCCCGAATGATGCGCTTGCTTTAGGAAGCTCCTTGTTTCATGCTGTCATTGTTGCACAGCAGTAGAGGTGCCATGATGAGGCAAATGTCTCCTTGGATATAGCTCAGCATAAAGCTCTCATCTCCTTTTCGCATTTCCCCAAGCAATACCATAGATGTAATGCATATCCGCTAGTTCTGCATAAGTAAAATGGGACATTTTTATACTAGGCTATAAATATGAAAGCCCTTCCACTAATAGGAGCACTTTAGTAGATGCTGATAGCTCAGATTGAAAACTGGAACCACCAAGTCACAAATAGCTGTATAATATGCAATGGTATCCTGAACCATTTAGGTAACAAATTTCAGAGTTTAGGTTAACGTTGATATAAATGTTAAAAACAGAATATGCAATACGCAATATTCCAAACTGCAAAGAAAACAAAACATAGGTGATATTGCAATGCTGAAGAGAGAACAAGGTCTGTTTTTTTTTTAAATTAATGTTCTCCAACATAATGTTGTATCGGATGGTGAATGAATGAAATGGGTGAAATGATGCTCAAATCAGCCCCAAGGTCCAAGGAGCTTTAAGTTACCTGACATTCGTCTTCTGAGGATAAGGGAAAACCTTACCCAGATATACTCAAGGTGTTCTCGGGCTTCAAGCCAGGTGTAGTGATGCATAGCATTCGACATTTCGAATTCTATGAACAAGTAGACAGTGTGGCAATGGGCTCTCCATTGTCACCAGCAATATCAAATTTTTACATGGAACACCTGGAACATGAAATGCTTGCCACAGCCCCACTCAAGCCATCTCATTTCTACCGGTATGTATGATATTCGTTATATGGCCACATGGACTAGACACTCTGCCAAGCTTCCTCACACACCTCAACAGCCTCTGACCCCAAATTCAGTTCACCATGGAGGTGGAGAAGGACGGAACACTGCCATTTTTGGACATTCTGGTCTCCAGAAACAACAATGGCACTCTGGGGCATGCAGTGTACCGCAAACCAACACACACTGACATCTATTTGAATGCTTGTAGCTTCCATCATAAATCACAACGGGTCGGAGTTCTCAACACTCTGGCCCACAGAGCTGTGTCTGTCTCCAATCCCAGCCAGCTAAAGCAAGAACTACAGCACCTGAGGCACACCTTCCGCCAAAATGGCTACTCCGTAGACGACATTGAAGCCTCAATCTTCAAGGCCAAGAGAGGAAAACCACAATCTCAGCTAACACCAGACAAACCGACTGCCACTGCCTGCATCCCATATACTAGCAATCTATCCGGCAGAATCAATAGAATTCTGGCAAAACACAACATCAGAACCATCCCCAAGCCGCCTTTGAAGATCCAACACCTAGTGAGACTGGTAAAGGACAAACTGGAACTTAATGTACCAGGGGTATACCGTGTGAATACGGGGTGCCGTACATAGGGCAAACCGGCAGGACCATTTCCACCAGTCAAGGAGCACGAACGGCCCATACGCTTAATGCAGCCTGGCAAGTCAGGGCTCGCGAAGCACTGCTTTGAAGAAGACCGCAGAGCTAACTTCAAAGAAACGACCATTGTGGCAAAATGTAGCGGTTTATAGGAACGAGGGTTAAGGAAGCTCTGTCCATCTCCTCCGAGAAGAACACACTGAAGCGGGACGCTGGATTGCAGTTTTAGTCCCTCCTGGAAACCAGCCTTAAAGCTGGAAATCGACTGACTCAGAAAACACAGATTCTAATGGAGCAGTGAACCACCTCCATATTAGAGTGGCTGTTTTCTAGTCGGTACGTACTAGCAGAGAGTACATATACTGGTCCCTTCACTCTTGCTAGTCATTCATCCTGAAGATGGGAGAGGTGTACACTCCTGAAATGTTGATGGCTATGCATCACTACACCTGGCTAGAAGCCCGAGAACATCTTGAGTACCGCCTGCGGTGCCGTAGTAGTAAAAGCAGGCATTAAACACAGCAACAACATCTTGAGTATGTTCGCCGCCAGGAAAGCTTAAAATCATATCTTACCTGGATAACTTCTCCTAAGTGAGATTTGAGCTCCCGACCTCTTGAGGGTGAGACAGACGCTAACCATCACGCTACCGAGGTGGGCAACAAGGGTCTGCATGACAGGATTTCATGTAACCTGCTGGGGCATTTACAAAACTTAAAAGCTTTGATGTCCTCTAGCTTGACAAGAAGACATTTACAAATATAGATTCACTGTAAGAAAATACTCAAATATAACCCGTTAAACACACCTTAAAATTATCTGGTGTTATTCTGACTATCACTGTATAATTTTATTTGAAGGGGTGCTACCACATAGTCCTTGTGTGTTATACGATTTATGTTTCTCTGCTGATTTTATATTTCACAGGGTCTGTATTTTTTCCTCCATTGTATTTCCTTCCTTGCCTTTCCATTGCATTGATTTTTGTTTGTCTATCACTGTTTTTCACTTTACTTACTAAATCACCTCCAATTATCTGCAACTTAAGTGTTATATTTTGCACTGTTATAAAGTACCTTTAACTAACATTGTGTAGATGAATATGTGAAACTGTACATTTGAATTATTGTGTTACAGGATGAGGTCATACCTCCAGTAAAACCTTCAAGGTAAGATGTGACTCTTTTCAATCACAAGTTATCTGTTTCTTCTGTTCTATTTACTTTTAATTTTTATATCACCACGTCATTAATGTTGTAGCAGATTGCTCAATGTGATACAAATGGGAATATAATAAACAATACATCAAATATCATATTAAAATGTATTGTGTGATAGAGCCTACACATACTTCGGTGGTTTTTATACCCTTTGTTTACCTATGACAAAATGTGGAATGAAACCTTCTAAGATTTTCTGGGTTAAGATAAAGTGACAGAAAAATAAGAATTAGTATTGGAATGGGAAGAGAGACACAAATAAACAATGGTCCTAAAGAAAGTAATATGAATCTTACATTTGTTGTTGTTGTTAGCTAATGCTGGATTTCTGACAATGAAGTCATTAATCCTCTTGCTCTCCAATATTTAATATATTGATAGAGCAATAGCCGTATAGTAACCGCTTTTTAGAGAGCACCATATTTTTATGTTTTCGCGGTCACATCGCTCTCTCACAACCCCCAGAATGTCTGGAGGATCACACCTGTCGTTGGCTTACGGGTCTCACCGACCTGACCGGGAGAATCAACAAAATAAATTCACCGACCATATCCTCTGATTACCAATCAGAGGACATATTATATGCCATGACAGGTCAGCATGTTAGGGGTTAATATTTTATAGAGAAATGGAGAGGTTGGAAAAATAAAGACTCCCTAGCCCTCGGGAACCCTAATAGCATCGGGGTTGGAAGAGAACAAGAGATGACCAAGGTAAGGTCAGATAGAAAAGTTACAGTGAGGAGCAAAACACCAGTAAGTGGAAGTAATGTTCTGCTCAGCTTGGGTACCTTGTGGTCGCCATTCACATATCCCCTAGATGGAGACCCCTGAGTAGATGCCTATAATGTGAAAGCATACATTTTTAACCCCTATGAAAAAACATGCAAATGCATATCAGAGTGAATGTGTTTTAACATCCTGTGTGTTGTGCTGTGACGTGAGAGCAGTTGCTACCCTTCCTCTCTTCTCCATTTTGACATTCCTGCTTTAGTCCATACGACAGTTTTTAGTGCAATTTACTGCATTATCCTTGTTACAGTTATAAGGTTATGGCTAGTGGTTCTTCACTTTACAAAGAAATAGCACATGTACACATAGAAATGGCAAGAGTTGGCAGCACTGCCTCTCTCGGTCATGTTAAATATCACAGCTGAAGATACAGATACACTGACAACGCTTAGTATGTTTGAGATCATTTTGAATAACTTTGTTTTCCACCCCACTCACTCACCTTCAATTAAAATGTTTCAAAACCGGTTAAGTTTTCAGGACCGTTCAATCCCATCATCAGCCATTGAATGACTCACATTATCCTCCTGTTCCCTCTCTTGCTGCCATCTGGTGTTAGGGGCAGAGAGCTTTGACTTATTTCAAATTGCAATTGACTCTGTGTTATATCATTCTTCAACTGTTGAGGACATTTTCTGTTTATCAATGTTGTAATTGTTAACTACGATATTTCGATTGTGTGTAAAAAATGAAGGGCTATTTTAAATATTTAATGCCAAAAATGTTAAAAGGTTAGATTAAAATCGCTTTCTTAGCATTTCCGGAATTATAAAAGTATGCAGAAAATGACAGAATGATGCTACTGAATGTGCACATGTGCGGATGGATACATGCGGCAAGATCAATCCTTCTCTTCGTTGATAGCATTGGTGCAGTATAGATGCAGCTTTATATGTATGCGTCATTAAATGGTGAAAATAAAGTGACTAAGTGTTTAAAGACTGTTAATTAGAGGAAAATAAGTGAAACATTAAACTTTAACGAGTTAGTTGATACAAATTGCACAATTAAAGAAAGAACATAAGATCGACAAAGTATAAAGTGATAGAAAATGCCTTTAACAAAATATCACGAAATTTTCAGACATTAAATCTCGGCAATGCTAAGAAAGTCTATCCACTAAAAAGATTTGCTACTGTGATATCATTTAAATACTGAGAACAAGAAGGTGTGAATAAAAATAATTCACAAAAATTTAACCCTGAGTCCACAATTCATTTCACCCTGTACCACGACCTATGATAAAGATTCGAAAGCTCAAAGACACAACCACTATATTTAAAATCGCTCCAATACTAACCACGTGTTACCACTCTCTGCTGCCATCCAGTGTTAAGGGCACAGAGCTTTAACACTCTGTCCAATGGTGGGCTGTCGTAGTTAATAACTTTGTTTCTGATGTATATTTTTTCCCAAATGCTTAGTTACATTTTCAAAATCAATAATAAACTTATTAACTTGAAAATACCAGCATTAAATGAAGTGTTAAAGCTCCATGCCCCCAACACCAGATGGCAGCAGAGAGTGGGAGTAGGAAGATACTACCAGTCACCCAACGGCTGATGATGGGGTCGAACCATCCTGAAAACACTTCCAGTTTCTAAAACATTTTAAGTGAAGGCAAGTGTAAAAATACTGATTCAAAATGACCTCAAACATGAATACTTCACAGTTATTAGTGCTTCTATTTTTAATATTTATAACACTTAGTGTGTTGTGGGTGATGGCGAACCATTTGGTTTTCGAACAGGAACCCCATGTCCGGAAATGCACGGTTTGGGTGCTGGACAGTGTTTGAAGTTTGAACAGATAGTTGTTATAATTTAACATTTATTTTGGTATCTTAATACTGAAGGTATGGAACCCTTTAGACATCTGTGTACTGGGATGAACTGCCTGAGTATAACATTCCTGCAAGTGTGTGAATTCCACCATATAGTCCTTGGTACACATCTTATTGCGTTACTTGCATAGTTTCCAGTAAAGTAACTTTTTTCACAGCAGTGCGACACGTACCAGTACACAGTTGCTGAAATGGTTGACACGAGCTCCACATTTTGATGTAAATGTGGGGAATCAATTCAAAGTTGCCTATTCAAATCAGTGGATTGGTAAGAGGACCAGTTCCATGGCCAGCACAGTCGCTGCATCTGACACCTCTTGACTATTTTTTGCAGTTGTATGAAGAGTATGGCACTCCTGTAATGTCAGCGGAGGACCTTAGTGCTCGAGTCCATGGAGCGATTAAACATCCCCAAAGACAACTGCACATATTAGACCATGTGCATCAGACTCGCCACTGCCGATATAGGTTTTGCAATGATGTAGGAGGTACACAGTTCAAAGCCTGTCTGTAACACAGCTTGATGTTGGGCTTATAGATGAAATGCAAATGCACTTCGATGCTCTCCAGCATTCAAACCATGCATCTCCAGACAGGGGCTCCTATCTGAAAACCATCAGTTTGCCATCCTGCACAACGTACTGAGTGTCTATCTTCCTTTCATAGAAGTTTGAAAACAGTATTGTTGTAATTAATTTAATTTAAAAGGTGAGCCAATTAATAACACTGAACCACACCCACAACACACCCTTCCGGGACGCGTTTTGGTGGTATAGAGGAAAGTTAACCTTCGAAACGCGTCCCGGAAAAACATGTTGCAAGTGCTGCTCAGTGCCATCAATCAACTCATCTTTTAAATTAAATTATACCAAGTGTCGTATTTTTTGGGGCACCCTGTATATGTAGTGTATACAGAGAGAGGAGATGTACAAATTTTAAATTTCAGGGTAATGTGCGTACAGATCTTACCTATGAATATAATTTTCACGATTTGATGGTAAATCATAGTTGATAACTAAGGACACCTGTTGTATATCTATGCCATGTGCCAGAAGGTCAGTGGTAATCAATACACGGCTGGATCCAGTATGGAATTGCCTCATAATTGTATCTCTTTCACGCTGCTCCATATCACCATGCATAGCAGACACAGTGAATCTTACATTTAAGCTTTCTCTTAAAGTTTAGTTCTCTACCACATAGTAAGCACAGAAGGTGGCGCAGTCTGTCCAAAAGGTGATACTAATATTTCACTGGAAATGCATGTTTTGAGGCTCACTAAAAAAAGAGGGCACTTTTAGAAAAACAATTATGTATGTGTGTGTGTGTGTGTACTGCATAACTGAAAAATAGAAAAGTCTGTTAAATACCAATCTTTGTATTCAAGTTTAACATCTTCCAAAGATTCAACAAAATAACTCCTCCTTCACTACCGAAACTACCATTTACATTAAAAAATGCTACTGGTAATTATTATTTATTTATGCCAACAAACTTACTGTTGGTGTTTTTAAAAACACAAGCCGTGTGTGGGCAAGCGGAAGGTCTGTGGTTCAAATCCCAGTTGTGGCGTTGAATTTTTAAGTTCCAGTTCTACCTCTTAATGCTACTGGTGTTTTGCTCCTCACTGTAACTTTTGTATCTGACCTTACCTTGGTCATCTCTTGTTCTCTTCCGACCCCGATGTTATTAGGGTTCCCGAGGGCTAGGGAGTCTTTATTTTTTCAACCTCTCCATTTCTCTATAAAATATTAACCCCTAACATGCTGACCTGTCATGGCATGTAATACGTCCTCTGATTGGTAATCAGAGGATATGGTCGGTGAATTTATTTTGTTAATTCTCCCGGTCAGGTCGGTGAGACCCGTAAACCAACGACAGGTGTGGTCCTCCAGACATTCTGGGGGTTGTGAGAGAGCGATGTGACCGCCAAAACATAAAAATATGGTGCTCTCTAAAAAGCGGTTACTATACTGCTATTGGTCTATCAATATATTAAATATTGGAGAGCAAGAGGATTAATGACTTCATTGTCAGAAATCGAGCATTAGCTAACAACAACAAAAAATGCTTCTATACCTTTACTTTCAAGGATATGTGAATAAATAAAATTAATTAAGTTGTAATGAACAACACAGTTGCTTTGCATAAGAATTTAAAACTATAATAATCATTTTTTGCTAACCTACTGTCAGTAAACAGAGATTCTGTTTTCTCATTTAGTCCTCTAATTATTGTACTTAGGCAATAATGCCAATTCCTCCAATATTTCAGATGCACTGAAGTTTCTGGTACTATTGGTGGTAAATCACTATGGATTGCTGCTGAAGGCTGTGGAAGAGATACAAGCCTTTATCCTGGAAATAACCCTGAATATGAACATCAAAAAAGTGATGTCATAGAAAAGTCAGGTGCAGAAGAATATGATCTCTCAGAACAATCTGGTAAATGTAGTGAGGGAGGGAAAATGTACATAAAATCTTTACACTTGAAACAAAAGACTTTGGTTCATAAGAGCAAAAGAATACACAAATGTGAAACTTGTGATAAAAGCTTTACTCGGTTGCCACATTTGAAAAGGCATTATTTGATTCATGAAGGTAAGAAGTCACATCAGTGTAAAACTTGTGATAGGAGCTTTACTCAGTTGTCACATTTGAAAAGACATTGTCTGATACATGAAGGTAAGAGACCGCACAAGTGTAAAACTTGTGATAAAAGCTTTGCTCGGTTGTCATATTTAAAAACACATTATTTAATTCATGAACGTAAGAAGCCACACCAATGTAAAACCTGTGGTAAGGGCTTTAGACAATTGTCAAATTTAAAAACACATTATTTAACTCATGATGGTAAGAAGCCACACCAATGTAAAACTTGTGATAAGAGCTTTACTCGTTTATCATATTTGAAAACACATTATTTAATTCATGAAGGTAAGAAGCCACACCAATGTAAAACTTGTGGTAAACGCTTTAGACAGTTGTCAAATTTAAAAACACATTATTTAACTCATGATGGTAAGAAGCCACACCAATGTAAAACTTGTGATAAGAGCTTCAGTGTCCTGTCAGATTTGAAAACACATTATTTAATTCATGAGAGTAAGAAGTAATGTTGGATAAAGCACATTACTGTACTAGAACTATAAGGCGTACGCTATTAGAAGGCACATGAGGCGGAGCTCGAGCGACTGTCCTATCACAGTCGTGCAGCATTGCCTAGTTCGGAACGCACAGTACAAGTGTGTGCAACAGAGATTTCTCTTTTTCATGCGCCCAAAATTATTACTGGAAATTCGACATTCTAATATGCCTTGGTGTATGCGGTGAGAATTTTTGAAGCAGCCTGTACAACGGTCATTTTTCCACGATGTATAGTTCTCGAGTTATCGCTTCGAGAATAAACAACTGACTCCCGTGTTTATGCTCATGTATGCGACTTCCAATCTTGTCTGGGTGTTTTATTCCATTTCATTATGCAGTTATGGAGTAACACATTAAGAAGTGTTGTGAGGCTGTTGCATTGGGTGCCGATTTATGATGCTGCCAGTTGTTACTGAGTCACCCCTCTCAGTACCTCACAATTTACGTAGAATGGAAGGGTGATATCAAGGTTTTCCTTGTGCTGCTAATGCATGTTGACTCTTATCTATATCAGGATGAGACGTCTTGGTATCTTTCTTTTAGGAAAACACATGAATGCGTATTTTAGTATCTTTATTCTCAAAACTATGTAAGTTCACTCGCTACTGGGTTTATGTGTATACAAGAAGGTGTTTGCATTAGCACGCTGAAAAAATGTTTATTCTGCCCTGTCTCCTCACACTATCTCTCTTCAGCGATGTCCAAGTGAGTCGTGTCTCTTTCAATGTTATGTTTGCTTACCTGGAAAATGCACCCCTTTGTTCAGAAGTCATTCACCTAACCGAGACTGTTTGCTAAAGGCCTGGGGTGAAATAGTTCTACCCTCATGTTGTATGACAGCTTCAGTCGTTAGGAACTGCGTATATTTAGTTCATAAATTAACTGAGCACTGATCACTGCAGTTGCGTGCGAATTCTTTAGTTCGGTTCAAATGGTGCTTTGTGTAACTGACAATAAGCAGAAAATTCACAAGTTTACATTGTGCTTAGTGAAATGTTAGCAATGTCACTTTCAAAGCCTGGTACCTGTGGCGTTGGTACTAAGGGTAAGGTACTGCGCTCTCAGGCCAGAAATATTATTTTTAAGGTGTACAGTATTTTTTAAGGAATTGGCATCTGAGGAAGTGCGTGACCGGATCAATTTTTCACAAAGCCGGGATCCCGCAGCCAGAGCGTACAATGTGAGTGTGCATACAGTATCGCGTATTGTGAAACAGGGCAAAACTTCTAGCCCGGAAATTGGTGAACCATTATTTAAATCTCTAGGAAAGCATGCAAGAAAACAAAAAACCGTTTCCAATTTAGATGATTTTGAAAAAGACGTACTTCGCCGCACAATATATGAAATGTATGACAATGGTGAATACCCCACCATTAAAATGCTGGTTCATGTTATGAGGGAAAAAATAGACTATATGGATTCCTCTACTTCAATGGGATTAATACTTAGGAATTTGGGCTTCAAATACAGAAAAACTAAAGATGGCCGTAAATTCTTATTCGAAAGAAGTGATATAGTTGCCGCAAGAATACAATTTTTAAGAACTATGCACATGCTTAGGGTGTCTGGAGATTCACGCCCCATTTTTTATACTGATGAGACGTGGGTAAATCAGAACCATTGCAAACAAAACATATGGCAAGATACGACGGAAAGAGGCGGTCTCAAGATACCTGTAGGGAGACTTATAATTTGCCATGCAGGTTCTGCACAAACAGGATTCATTTCCGAAAGCAAGTGGGTTTTCCGTTCCAGACCAAGGAATAAAAATGTTGACTACCATTCTGAAATGCATGCAGATTCCTACACAGATTGGCTCACAGACAAATTCATAAATTTTTTAGAAGAGAGGTTGCTTGCATTATGGATAATGCAAGCTACCATTCTAAACTCTTAGATAAACCTCCCTCTACCAATTCCAAAAAACAAGATGTTCAGGACTAGCTGGCACATAATAAAATAACATTCCATCCTTCTGAAACTAGGGCAGAATTATTACAAAAAGTAAATCAACATAAAACCCAAGAAAAGAGGTACCACCTGGATCAAATTGCATTAGAAAATGGGCACCAAATTATTCGTTTACCTCCTCATCACTGCCAATACAACCCCATAGAATTAATTTGGGTTAAGGTAAAGGGGCAAGTTGCTAATGAAAACATCACTCTTCATCTCGCGGACGTTGAAAAGCTTATGCATGCTGCACTTGACAGAGTCACAAAAGAAGACTGGGCTGGTCATATTGCGCACTGTGAGAAATTGCAACAAGATGATTTCCATAAGATAGTGGCTCGAGATAATACAGTACAGAGTTTACTGATAAATCTTTGAGAATCTGATTCCGAATTAAGTGAGAATGAGGAAGAAGACGATGAGGAGGATGACGAGCTAGCAACCCCTTTACAATAAGTCACTTTAAAAAATCCAGGTATGTTATTTTCAGTAAATAAGTACGTTAATATTGAGTGTTACAGTTTATGTTGTTTATGTCATCATCATTATCCTTTGCTGCGTAAGTTTACGTTCTGACAATTTGTGGCACGACGAATGTTACATTCCCTCCCTGTGCTCTTTGGCGCAACACTTGGCAGCAGCGCAGCCACCGTGTGCATGCATTGGCTCAGCTCATGTGCCTTCTAAAACCGTACGCCGTATAGTTTCCCTCAGCAGTCTGGGAAGTTGTTTCAAAGAGACACTCAATGTCTTTCAAGGATGTGACATGAAGGTTTCGAAGAAAATTCCTCTATCCTAAACCACCCTTTACATGGAAAATTTTTCATAAATGGCTCTAATGATTTTGATTAAAATGACATGTTTACAATATTTTTATGATAAATGAAATATATATTTTGATATTCATATTACTGTTTTCAGCTGTTTGTAATATTTGTTTACTGTTATGCTCCAAGACTTCTCATAATAGAGGTTACCATTCAAACAAATACATACACTTTTACTGCAAATTTAATCTGTATTTACTATTTGTTTACTTTTATGTTCCAAGACTTTTCATAATAATGGTTACCATTCAACCAAATACGTAACACTGTTTCTATGTTTCATTTTAAGCTTAATTTGCATTTGCTATTTGTTATAATAGTGTTTTTATCTGTTCGTACTATTTGTTTACTTTTATGTTCCAAGATTTTTCACAATGCCTTATAAGAAGAAGGTCCGTGTGTGTGTGTGCGTGGATGCATGCATGTGTGTCAGTCTGTGGACATATACCTCGTAAATGAAAAGTCGGTTATAAACCAAGGTTGGCATTTAAGTTTAATGTCCTTCAAGGAAGTGACTCCATGAGTTTGAAGAAAATTCCTCCACTGTAAACTACCCTTTACAGGAAAACTTTTTGGAATGATTTTTATTAAAATGCCATATCTTTGAAATATTTTTATGGCAAATGAAGTGCATCACTTGAATTTTCTGGCTATAGCTCATGTAGTCCTATTTACTCTGGATGACTTTTGCATAACTGGAAAATCATAAGAGATAGACCAAATCTTACTACACAAAAAATGATCTTGCTAAACCACAAGTTTTGTCTCAATAAATTTGTGAAAGCTTTAAAAGATTTGACTATTGCTCAGTCTACTGTATTCCTATATTCTCTTGTACCCACAAGAAGATAATTTCTGCAAATGTTTATCTCAACTAACATGAAGGAGATATAGGAATAAGGGTTTGTACGAATGGTTAGTACAAGAAAATAAATCATGTGAGTGTAGGTCATCAGATTTTTAAAAAGTGGCTTTACTTTGGAAATTCTAAGAGTCAGGAAAATTTCCAACACTAAATAACATTTATTAAGTACGTTATATGTTAATTGCTCCCTAATGTGCACACTGTCCTTTTTACTATTGCAGCTCTTAATCATGGTATGGCCATGTCATAGCCGAGTGGTTAGACCATTCACTTCTCACCAAATGGCCCAGGTTCAATCCCAGGCACTGGCATGTGGGATTTGTGGTGCACAAAGGGGCACTAGGGTGGGTTTCCTCTGGGTTCTCCGGTTTCCCCTGCCATCTCATTCCACTGATGCTCCATTTTCATTCCATGTATTATCAGTGTCACTGCCTGTGGTGCCGTATGTAGTAAAAGCAGGTGTTAAACAGTACAAAAAAAAATTAATCATGGTGCTGACCTCATTAACATTGAAAACAAACCAAAAGTTCTGGTCTCTACATGCATAACAAGATACAATGATGATTACTTTAAATTCTTAATTGTTGTTGGCTAATGCTGGATTTCTGACAATGAAGTAATTAATCCTCTTGCTCTCCAATATTTTTCACTGATGATAATTGAAGAGAGCATTAGCAGTAATAGTAACCGCTTTTTAGAGAGCACCATATTTCTATGTTTTGGCGGTCACATCGCTCTCTCACAACCCCCAGAATGTCTGGAGGACCACACCTGTCGTTGGTTTACGGGTCTCACCGACCTGACCGGGAGAATTATCAAAATAAATTCACCGACCATATCCTCTGATCACCAATCCGAGGACGTATTACATGCCATGACAGGTCAGCATGTTAGGGGTTAAGATTTTATAGAGAAATGGAGAGGTTGGAAAAATAAAGACTCCCTAGCCCTCAAGAACCCTAATAGCATCGGGGTCGGAAGAGAACAAGAGATGACCAAGGTAAGGTCAGATAGAAAAGTTACAGTGAGGAGTAAAACACCAGTAAGTGGAAGTAATGTTCTGCTCAGCCTGGTTACCTTGTGGTCGCCATCCACATATCCCCTAGGCAGAGACCCCTGAGTAATTAAATTAAATTCTTAATTAAAGTCACATTAAGCAAACACATGGGAAAAGAACTTAATAATAAGTTACCTGAAGAAATAAAAGTTATGAAAAATACTGAACTAGCTCAATGGCCAACAAAGAAATATTTAATGATAAATACATTTTATACTCTAGAGGATTTAAATGTAGGGAATAAATACATTTGTGACATGTGTCTAGTGTACAAGTTTGTGTATATAATTTGATATTAGGCATTTTAAATAACCATTATAAAGAGTTTTAAGTCTTAAATGGTAACATCTCTCTTAGACGGATATCAAAATTCTCAATATATAGTGGTCACGTGTGCAATATTAGTTTGATCTAATATTTCAGCTATGCTTCAGTTGAGAGTTGAACTTTGTATTGTATAGATGTCATTGTTTTATTTCTGCAATAGTATTGTTTTACAACTATACACAAGTAAGTCCCACTGTCTCTCAGGCAGATATTACTGTAAAGGTAACATAGACTAATATTTGATTTTGTAACTTTGTGCATAATTTCTTGCAACATAGTAGTAAACAGAATCAAAATATTGACATTAATAATTCATCAGCTTTTGCATTGTTAGATTCACTAAATTGGACATAAAATGCAAGATTTGGTTAGCTTAGTCTCCCAGGATGTTACTGTATATTTTAAATGTACCCTGAAGCTGGCATATTAAACAAACAAGCTTGTTAAATATCTGAATCCATATAGGGGACATTGAGGATTGAAAATTAAATGTTTCCCAATTTAGCTGAAAATTTGTATCAGAGTAATTTTGGAGCATAGATTATGAACATCACATAAATTTCTTATTTTCTGTCCCTAAGATGGGTTAAGAGCAGTTCAGTAAAGAGTGGAGAGATACGGACAATGAAGCCAGACAAGCCAGAAACTATAGTTATAATTGGGGATTTTTCAGAGTGTAGAATAGAAATTATTGCCTTTTAAATAATTTCTACTCAAAGGGGTATGGAGTACTATAGCAAAACTCATATATAATTAATTTCAAACAGTACAGGGAGTGATGAGGTTTGAAAGCTTAATGGAAAATCTTAATCCCCTAATGTACCACCCTTGACTTGCTTAGAAACAACACCATACATTCCCCAATCATAGAAGAAATAAGGAATAAACTCCGTCAACTAACAGCGGAAAACTAGTTGATAGACTTCAGATGGATAAAGGCGCACACAGGGATAAAAGGAAATGAGCAAGCGGACTGCTGTGCCAAAGAAGCAGCCCAAGGCAGTGATCTACCCATAGTATACAATAAAGTACCTACAACATCAATAGGCTCCGAACTGAAGAGAACAACTCAAGAAAAATGGCAAGAACAGTGGGAAAGCTCAAAAAAAGGGGCTAAAACAAGATCATTCTTCCCAAGTATAGAACAGAGATTAAAACTCAACATCCCTATAGTATCAGAAATTACAGCAACAGTAACTGGCCATGGCATAACAAAAGCTTCCTTCTACAGGTTCAAAATAATCAATGACTCAATGTGTATCTGCAAACTAGGAGAACAGACAATAGATCACCTGATATATGACTGCAAACTACTAGAAGGAGAACACAAAATCCTCACACAAGAAGCAATCTGGGCTGGAGAGAGATGGCCAACTACCAACAACCACTAATAACGAAATGCACCAAGGCATTCTACAGATTTGTGAAATCAATAGACTTTGATAAACTAAAATAGCAGGATGATTAACAAAATAATATAAATTATAAAATGTAAATTTAACATCCTTGAAACCTTGTAAATATGCAATAGTTATCTTTTAGGAAATACGATTAACTACACATAGCTTCTAGTTCATAGTAACAGCATTATGCATTCTAAAAACTTACCTGATACAAGAGAAACTGAAAACTAAAACTGTAATATTACTCTGTAATGGGTTCATGTTGTTATCTGTACAATAAATAACCCACTAATGCTCAGATTTTAGTGAAATTTTACACATACACTGAAACTGATGTATTAAATAGATGAACACATTAAACGTAATACATTTACGTCACTATAGGGGACAATGTGGGTTGAAAATTAAATGTTTTCCAATTTAACTGAAAGCCTGTATCAGAGCAATTTTGGGGCATAGATTATGAACAGCACACAAGTTTCTTATTTTCTGGCCCTAAGATGGGTTGAGAGCGGTTTAGTAAATGGTGGAGAGATATGGACAATGCCATAACCTGAAATTATAGCAACATTTTATAAGTGAGGATTTTTCAAAGTGTAGAGTAGAAATTATTGTCTTTTAAATATCTACCCAAAGGGATGTATAAGGGGCACAGAATAAGTAAAAGTAAAAGTCATATTTCCCAAATCTAATGAAATTTGATGTAGGAGATACATAAGTAGTTGTAGCCTCATGTTCTGTGATTTCTATGCAATTTTCTGGATAGGGAAATTAAAAACTAACCATGTGATACAGCATATATCAATATTTCAATACCTCATGAAACATAAGGAAAAATGCTCATTTTAACCCTACAATGTCAAAACAGGATGCTAGGGCAAATCATATTAGTTCAATACAGTGTAAATTTAATGAATAAATTTGTCTTGAAATTGCAATGAAAGGGTTTATATCCCTTGGAAACTTATATTTAGTCAACCATAACCATTTTAAGTAAATCTTCAATCCCAAATAAATGTCAAATAAATGTTGGTTTGAGATTTTCACTTCAAAACTTTGGTGTCGTTCTTTGTTTTCTGCTCAAAAATATTGCTTCTACATGCTTTGACCATGACTACCATTGCAGCCCCATTTAAATATTCTGTGAGGATTCTGATTCACAGGCAGTAGTTCAATTAAAAATCACCCAGCATTAAAATTATATGTTTAAATGCAATTTCAATTAAAGATTGACACTGTATATGAACAAATGTCTGACTCACTATTATATGTTCTACTGGAGGATAGTACTGATTCCTTATATTACATTATGTGATTGATAAATATAACATTTTCAAGACCTTGTTTCTCTACAAATAGTTAAACATTGAGTTCTTGTAAAATCATTGCTTACAAAGAATGACAATGCTGCTTCTTCACTGCATGGAATTGGGATAAGGAAAGTTATTTTGAGAGCCTTTTTCACTTTCTCTACAGGTAAGTAGAAGTATTGTATTCCACCCAAAAATTTGATGTCGAGATTTCACCAGAAATATATGTTTTGAGGGCCCCTGAATCCAAAAAAAGCATATTTGGAAAAAGGTCCATATGTGTGTCAGTCTGTGGACAGCATAACTAAAAAACGAAAATTCGGTTAAAAACCAAAGTTGGTATCTAAGTTTAATGTCTTTCAAGGATGCGACATGAAGGTTTTAAAGAAAATAGCCCCACACTAAACTACCCTTTACATGAAAAATGTTTTGAATATTTTGATTTTCTTGAAAATGGCTCTAACGATTTTGATTAAAATGGCATATGTTTGAAAAATTGTTATGGCAAATGAAATGTATTTTTTGAATTTTCTTCCTATAGCCTATGTAGTCCTGTTTAGTCTGGATGAGTTTTGAATAACTTGTAAACCGTAAGAGATAGACAAAATCTTACTCTACAAGAAATGCAGATCTTGCTAAAATACACAATTTATGTCTCAATAAATTTTTTTGTAGAGTGAACCATTTTGGAGCTATTCCTTGTTTTGTGTTAGTTTCGGAAAACTTAGAACTTTCGTTCAATGGAGCATCGTTGTTCATTTTTTATATGTTCAACATGCAAAGAGAATGGGATCTCAAAGCTTTAATAGATTTGACTATCGCTCAAAGTCTACTGTAGTCCCATATTCCTCTTACACCTACAAGGAAATAAACAATAAGATAATTTGTACAAATGTTTATCTCAACTAACACGAGGAACTTATAGTAATAAGAGTTTGTAAGAATGGTCAGTACAAGAGTAGAGAAAGTCATGTGAGTGCAACACAGATTTTTATTCTTGTGACTCTTTTTGGTGTCATTTCCTTAAGTACACCTGCAACATGTCTCTCATTGCATACCAATAATGTTGGGTTGTGTAAAGAAGAGAATGATAGACAATCAGTAATTTTACACATTCCCTTTCACTGTGTTTCTTCATGTCTGAGAATAATTTTCTAGACCAGGTATGGGTGAGCACATGTCAGAATCAGTAGGGAGAGACTGGAGTGGGTACTTGATGCAACATAGCTACCTCTCCATAGCAGCAGTGGCAGTTTCGAAAGGTTAGACATACTTATTTATTAACATGTAAGGTATGCATTAAAGTTCAGATATGGGTAAAGGGCAGGGTAGTGTGACATGATGTGGCTACCACTAAATTGGAGTAGTGATGCAATGCTGATTCTTAGTTTTGAAAAGCTGGAAGTACCTGTTTACAGTAAAACCTCATTTATTTGGACTAACTGGGGCCAAAGGCAATCTGGTAAATTGAAATTCTAGATAATCCGGGTTCTATGGGTAATATGCAAAACAAAAATTTTAAATACTTACATAAGCAGACTTGCCTTTTATGATGATAAAATTCAGCATCTATTTCTTTATGATTAGGTAGTGAGGTAGCATAATCTAAAAGTTTATTATGCATATGTAATTCTAGATATTTGTGACCATTATGTATTTTTAATAATCTTAAAAATCTAAGGTAGAATTGCTTCAAGTTTTATAACTGTATCTTGTCTATTGAGGTGCATATTTTTGTACATTTTCTTTTACAACGATCAGTAAATAGTAAATGTACAACCTCGCTACAGTCATGATTCTAAGTTTTTGGAAATGCTGTTTTGCATGGATGGTGACAGTCCAAATTAGCTATATATCTAATTGCCTTTTTTGCCATTGGAATATAGTTTGTGCTTCTGTGGAATTGCCCCATAAAAGTATATTGTATGATAAGATGGAGTGAAAGAAGGCAAATTATGCATAAATGAGCAAGTTTTCACTGATATTGCAAAGTTTGTAGAACATAAGGCTACCATTTATTCTTCGTTGAAATGTGGGACACCTGAAAATGTCATATCAACATAACATTAGCCTTTCATCAAAGTGCAATTATGCTGGTATTTGTTTACAATTGTAAATACATGTTTAACATAAACAACATAAGCAGAATTTCTTAGAATGTGTGAAAGTTTTTTTTTTGGTGAAGAAGTCACTGATTTTAGGAGTTGCAACAGCAACAGAAGAAGCCAGTTTTCACCATGTGCAATAAAAAGTCACATTGCAAATTTTACAGTGAACTTCATAATTAAGTTTTGTCATTTCGAGGAAATGACATAAGTTGGAAGAGAAGGGGCATTGTAATGGCTTGAGTTGACGCAAATAACACAACACAGCAACTGCCAAATGTCCTCTGTTTTCACTATTCACAGAGCGCACTAAACAATGACAATTGAGATAAGCGCCGATTCAGCATTTCTCACAACAGGAAATGACAACAATATGTGCATAACTTTTTAATTTAGGAAGATGGTGTCAAAAAAATCAGATGTGTTGCACTCACATGACTTTCTCTACTCTTGTACTAATCATTCTTACAAACTCTTATTCCTATATCTCTGTGTTAGTTGACATAAATATTTGTAAAAATTATCTTATTGCTGATTTCCTTGTAGGTGCAAAGGGAATCTTAGAATACAGTAGGCTTTGTGCGAGTCAAATCTTTTAGAGCTTTGAGATTCCATCCTCTTTGCACACTTTAACATATAAAAAAATCTGATGTGTTGCACTCACATGACTTTCTCTACTCTTGAACTAACCATTCTTACAAACTCTTATTCCTATATCTTCTTTCTTGTTAGTTGAGATAAACATTTGTACAAATTATCTTATTGCTTATTTCCTTGTAGGTGCAAGGGGAATGTTAGAATACAGTAGGCTTTGTGCGATAGTCAAATGTTTGAGATTCTGTTGTCTTTGCACACTTAACATATAAAAAAGTGAACAGTGATAACTCATGTCACGAAAGTTCTAAGTTTTCCGAAACTCACACACATAACAAGGAATATCTCCGAAATGGTTCACCCTACATGAAAATTTATTGAGACATAAATTGTGTATTTTAGCAAGATCTACATTTTTTGTATACTATGATTTGGTCTATCTCTAACGGTTTACCAGTTATGCAAAATTCATCCAGAGTAAATACGACTACAGGGGCAATAGCCAGAAAATTCAAGATATACATTTCATTTGTCATAAAAATATCTCAAACATTTGGCATTTTAATCAAAATCGTTAAGAGCCATTTTCAAGAAAATCAAAATTTTCGAAAAATCTTCCATGTAAAGGGTATTTTAGGGTGGGGCTATTTTCTTTAAAATCTTTGTGTCACATCCTTGAAAGACATTAAACTTAAATACCAACTTTGGTTTCTAACCGACTTTTCACTTTTGAGTTATGCTGTCCACAGACTGACAGACTGACACACACACAGACACACACAAGGACCTTTTTTTAAAAATGCTTTTTTTTTTTACTCAGCGGGCCTGAAAACATGTATTTCCGGTGAAATCTCGTCATCGAATTTTTGGGTGGAATACAATACTTCCCCTACTTACCAGTAGAAAAAGTAAAAATGAACAACGATGATCCATTTCGCGAAAGTTTTAAGTTCTCCGAAACTCACACACAACAAGGAATATCTCCGAAATGGTTCATCCTACAAGAAAATTCATTGAGACATAAGTTGTGTATTTTAACAAGATCTACATTTTTTGTAGAGTATGATTTGGTCTATCCCCAACGGTTATGCAAAAGTCGTCCAGAGTAAATACGACTACAGGGGCTATAGCCAGAAAATTCAAGATATACATTTCATTTGTCATCAAAATATCTCATATGACATTTTAATCAAAATCGTTAGAGCCATTTTCAAGAAAATCACAATTTTCGAAAAATTTTCCATGTAAAGGGTAGTTCAGGGCGGGGCTATTTTCTTCAAATCTTCGTGTCGCATCCTTAAAAGACATTAAACTTAAATACCAACTTCGGTTTTTAACCGACTTTTTGTCTTTGAGCTATGCTGTCCACAGACACACCGACCTTTTTCTAAAAATGCGTTTTTTGGATTCAGGGGGTCTCGAAACATATATTTCCGGTGAAATCTCGACATCGAATTTTTGGGTGGGATACAATACTTCCCCTGCTTACCTGTAAAGAAAGTAAAAATACGGGACCTATTTGCGTCCCAGCAAAACTTCTCGGGACGCAGGACACAAAAGTAAAAGGAGACAGTCTCGTTTTTTACGGGACAAATGACAGGCTTGGTTGGGCTTGTTGTTGTAGTGTTTAACGCCCGCTTTTACTACTACGGCACCGCAGGCGGTGACACTGATGATACATGGAATGAAGATGGAGCACCGGTGCAATGAGATGGCGGGGGAAACCGGAGCACCCGGAGAAAACCCGCCCTGACGCCGCTTCGTCCACCACGAATACCACATGCGGGTCCCTGGGATCGAACCCGGGCCGCCTAGGTGGTAGGCGAGCGCGCTAACCGCTCGGCCACGGCGCCGCCTTGGTTGGGCTTGGTATAACAGCAATGTGTCTATTGCAATTAGAGATCGGACTTAAGTGAGATGCTTTGTAGAGTTTTTAAATAATGCCATTATTAAAGAATGTCACATTAAAGAATTTTGTTTTGCTTTATATCTTCTTTTATTATTAATATTTAACAAAGTAGTAAAAATTAAGAGGGATTACCTTTCATGCCTACTAGGGTTAACACAAGTCTCACATAATGCAGAAATGCCTGAAATCAATACACAATGGAATTGAGGTGAAACATACATTTCAAGACTTCTATTGCCATCGAGCAGTCTGGAGACTCACAGAACACCTAGGAGACTGCTGTACCAATATGTAAGAAATGCTTTTTGGAAGTCGCGCATGCACAGTAGCTCTACTGCCCTCTGCTGGAATTTCACAGCCAAGTTGATCTTGTGGCATATATTCACACCTGACGTGTGTAACGATCGATAACATTAGCTAAGCTTAAAGATAAGATTAAAGTGTAGTCTGGAAACACAATATATGAAATTACAAAAGCAGTACTGTGAGAAATACCGCAGAGCGCATATTGTGTTTTCACAGGTATAGTATAACAGTACTTTTAATGTAATGATCTTGTAAATAAGTTCGTATTTCTCAATCCTCGCAACAAAATAGTCATACCAAACTTCGCGTGAGTTATAAATACGCATTACTTTCGTTTATTTAATAGATGGGAATTCGTAAAGAGAGGCAATATTACAAGGGCCGAGTACAAAATGCGAGGAAAGGTGCGTGAATAAAAGGAAGACGAGTGTTGGTAGGTTCGAGGACATTGAAAATAATGTGATTTGCATCGCCAAACTGGTCACACTCACAACAGGCTGTATTTCATTGCCTATCATAAGTAAATATGTCAGTGGGTGCTACGCCCAATTTAAGTTCTGCTGCAAGGGAGATAGCATATTTTTATAAATTACCGATTAAAAACAAAGGTGGGGGTAGAGGTCCCGGAATATGAAAGTAGGTATCAATATGACCAAGATGGTGTATGTCATGGTGAGATCCCTGGCATTTGGTTTTGCTCACTTCTTTGGCTGTTGGGAGTCGATTTACCCACAAGTTTGCCGAAAGCTGAAATGTGATTTCCCTCAAGGCTCCATCCCAAGACCCATGTCAACCTGGGTTGCTGTCCATGCCAAAGTCGTCAATGCCAGATTCTGCTCTTCGTTCTGCCTTTTTAGATATTCAGGTGCAGTCTGGATCCTGCAGTTTTATATACACTGACAGTTCGAAGGATGACTGAGGAGTAGGTTGTGCTTTTATTCATGGTCGCCAAAGTTTTAGCTTTTGTCTTTTATCGAAGTGCTCAATTTTTACATCAGACCCTTGTACATACATACATACATTTATTTGCATTCCATAGATTCTACAATTTGCCTTGGCGACAGGATGTGGAACATGTCAATATGTTATACAATATTTACAATAAACAGGATTAATATTACCATATAAACATAAAATGATCTAATGGTTACATTAGATGTTGTTAAATTCATTTATGGTATAGCATGAATGCTTAAGAAGATATTCCTTTAGCTTAATTTTGAATACCTTATCATTACAGGTCCTTAACTCATTAGGTAGCATATTAAATATTTTTATACATTGGTAATGCACTCCTTTTTGGACACATGTGAGGTTAGTTGATGGTATATGAAGTTCAGATCTAGATCTTGTATTGATATTGTGGATGTCAGAATTAGTAGTGAAGTAGTTTTTATTTTTTATGTAGAAGTTTATCAGTGAATATATGTATTCTCCGGTAAGGGTTAATATTTCTAGGTTTTTGAAAATGCTTCTACATGATGTTCTTGGATGACAGTGTGATCTAATTCTGATGGCCTTTTTTTGTAAGATGAAAATTCTCTTTGAATTTGTTGAACCTCCCCAAAAGAGTATACCATATTTCATTACCGAGTGGAAGTACGCAAAGTAAGCTAATTTTAATGTATGAGCATCACTGAAGGAGGACAGAAGTCGTAATGCATAGCATGCAGAGCTCAGTTTAGGGGCAATTTCATCTATGTGGGTTTTCCAATTTAGGTGCTTGTCAATTTGTATACCTAAAAATTTAGAAGCATTTGAATCTTGAACAGAGTTACCATGTATGTCTACTGCAAAGTTATGCTGTGCGGCATTAATGGTAGTAAATTTTACAATATTTGTTTTATTAACATTTAGTTGCAAACCATTTGCATTGAACCAAGATTGCATTAATGTTGTTATGTGATGCGAGGTTTCTTTAAGTCCATCTAAACTTTTATGCGAAATTAATAGTGTTGTATCATCAGCAAATAGAAATACTTGTGCCAACTTGTTTAAGCTTGGTGCAAGATCATTTATAAAAACTAAGAAAAGTAATGGTCCTAAAATAGAACCTTGGGGAACTCCTTGTTTTATAACTTTACTCCTTGAATAATCAGGTATATTTGAATTAGGTATCGATATTTTCACTTTTTGTACCCTGTTTGTTAAGTATGAGTGAAACCATGTTAATGGAGTTCTCTGAATGCCATAATATTTTAATTTTTCTAGCAGGATTTGGTGGTCTACACAATCAAAAGCCTTAGATAAATCGCAGAATACCCCGTTTACATGTTTTGTTTGATTTAATGATTCTAATAACCCATTAGTGAGTTTATAGATAGCATTATCAACTGATATTACCTTTCTAAATCCGAATTGTTCAGGGACTAGAATATTATTTGATTCTAGGTACTGCTGTAGCCGGTTATACATAATTCGTTCAAAAATTTTTGAGAATGTGGGTAGTAGAGATATTGGTCAATAATTATCTATTTTGGTCTTTTCTCCTTTTTTATATACATGTTTTACAATTGAGAATTTTAGCCGATCAGGAAATATTCCATATTGTAGTGATAGATTACATAAATAAGTTAGGGGGATAGTAATTGCTTTAGCAGTGCTTTTAATTATTCTGCTTGATATTTCATCATAACCTGCACTGTCTTTCACTTTCATTGATTTTATAGTAGCCAGTATCTCACCAGGTGTGGTGGGAATGGGGTTGAAACCAGTGAATGTTCTTCCAGCAAAAACATCGTTTAACATTTTATGTGCATTTCCCTTGTTCGCATTGTTTAAATTCAAATTTGTGGTTATGTTTATGAAGTAGTTATTAAAGCTGTCTGCAATTGCGGTTGTGTCGTTGATTTTGTTATTGTTTACTACAAGGGCTGTGGGATTGTCATTACTTTTTGCCCTATTTGTTTCATGTTTGATTATGTTCCATATGGTTTTAATTTTATTTTGTGATCCCTTTATCTTTGAATTATAGTAGTGTGCCTTGGCAGTTTTAACAACTCTGCTAAGAATTTTGCAATAGTTTTTATAGTATAATTTTAGCTCGTTATTACTACTATTTCTGCACAGTAAGTATAGATTTCTTTTCTTTTTGCTAGAGATTTTAATGCCCTGTGTCATCCATGGCTGTTTTTGTATGGATGAGCTAACATATTTTATAGGAAAGCATGCATTAAAATGGTTTATATATATGCCTAGGAACAAATTGAATGCAGCATTAATATCACTTTTGCTGTATATGGTGATCCACTCCTCTAGTTCTAACAATGAATTAAATTTACTTATGTTTTCATCATTCACTTCCCTTACTCTTTTCCGACATTTTGATTCTGGGTCATAAATATTGTGGTATATACCAGGCTCTTTTATATGTTCACTGGCGGTTTATATGTTCTTGGAGCAGTGTATTATTTGTTTCGACTCTTTGAGTGCCCTTCAGAGCCTACACGTGCTGTACCATTACCATCCACTGGTGTAGCGTGTCCTTTATTTGGGTGCCTGTACCTGTAGGCCTGAAGCGAAACAGGGCTCTCGATTCTGCTGCAAAGGCAGAAGGTGTTAAGTCCCAGGTGTTTTACTGCTTATGTTCCCTATGATGATTTTAGTGCATTTTTACACAATTGTATTGTTTCATAGTGGAGGGCCGCATGGACAAATACTCAGGGTAACAACCTTAGGGAGGTGAAACCCCTTTCTGTCACCTGGAAGACTTCCTCGCATGCTTGTCACGAGGAGGTGGTTTTAGCGAGGTTATGGATCGGGCATTGTTGTTTTAGACATAGTCACCTTTTATCCTTGGATGCTGCGCCACTCTGTGCTCATTGTCATGAGCCTTTGACGGTGTGGTATGGTTTAATTGAGTGCCAATTTTTAGCTCCTTTACGTGTGTCCTTGGGTCTGCCACCTACCCTTGCTTCAGTGCTGGCAGATAGTCACTGCCATAGACCATGTGTTATGTTTCCTCCAGCATAGTGGTATGGCTGGTTGTATTTGAATTGCAGATTTTATCTTGTTTTTATTGGGGTGTTTAGTTGTTGCTGGGATTCTGTGTTCTATATCTCTCAGTCTTTTTGTTAGCTCTGCTTTTACAGATTTATGGTGAGCATTGAGAGCATAAATCAGTTCATGTGTTGTAATGGGAGCCATGAGCGCTAGTGCACCTTCATATAAACATTGTTCCCATGCCTCAGACTCAGGGAAAGGAAGGAGATTGAATATCAAGTCTGGAGTATGATATTCAAGAAATAGTTGAAGGGGTATATCCAGATCAATGGATGTGGTAGGGCGTCCTGTATGTCTGGTGAACCAATGTAATTTGTGCCACATTGTGAGGGTAGAAATTGAAGAAATAACTCAGCACAGAACGTTCACCAACCTCTACGTTAGTGACGCTGGAGGATTTGACGAGTAGAGGCTAATTGAGCTTTTAAAGCAAAAAAGATGGTAGATGTCAATGTCTATCTGTATTGGTATACAGTTTGTCTAAAACGTCGTGACACTCCATATTCATGAGTGTGGAGAAATGCGGAGAAGTGGCGAGAGTGGTGTGGGAGCAAGTGACTAGAAGGTTATCAGAGCTTGGAGGGAGTCACATGTACAACACATGAACTTTTCACTCTCATGCAAGCAGACTGCTCTATGCTGTTACACATTTTTGATGTGGAATGTGGAGTAGGGGAATGTTAGGATGCTTTATACAAGCTATAATATTTGTCTACATTTAGCAATGGCCTTCAAGCGCTCTGCAAACCACCATATAGGTTTGAAAGTGTGTTTACTGGAAGAGTATGAGTGGGTTGGAGAGAAATGGGACAGCAGTGTATCCACACACATGATTCATAGGATGTTCCTATGCATAGGACAAGTTGGATGTTAACAGTGCCGATGTCAGACTATGGGTAAAGGCATTCCAATCATGTATATGTGGTCGATGAATGAAAGGTCTACATCCAGCCAAAAGTGGGAGCTTGTCTTGTTAATGAAGATAGCAAAGTGATCACTGCCATAGAGCCAAGGTGCAGTGTCCATTGGGTGTTATATCAAAGTGATGAGGAAACTAGTAAAAGATTTCAGGAGGAAGGATGTTGATGATGTGGACCAAAATGGGTCGGGGTGTCATCATTACTCTTCGTGGATATGGACATCATATGACATCAATTTTAAAATGCAGGAGAACCTATATGAGTGTCATATGATGTCCTGTGCATGAATGCATTTAATGCTTATTTATCCCTAATTATTTGAATTTCTGTCTTTTATAATAAGTTTAAATAAATTCCAGAATAAAGTCTTACCTTTAAAGGTTTCTTTTTGAATGTTACATCTCAAAACATGGATAGACACACAAGGGCACATCTCTACATTCACGGTATATCATGTTAGTCTCTTTATGAACTCCTGTTTTGCAGCACAACAGACATCATCGAAATGGACGTGACTGTTTTGCTGTTGGTGGTATCCTTTTTGGAAAGTGTTTTTCTTCAAGTCTGAGGAGTACAGGCATTGTCGATTTCTTACCCCCTGTATGAAGAGGTCTAGGAATGTTATAGGGCTCAGTTAAGCTACAAACTATTGATATGCAGAAATCCAGGTAGGTCATCGTCTTGCATGGGATTAGAGTTCTCTAAACAAGTGCACATAGTGATATCCAGCTGCTGCAAAAATACCTTTGTATACCATTTAACTGTTTTTCATAAAGAGGGATATGATTGCAATACCTGATCTACTAGATCCACACCACTCATAAGCATATTGTATTTCTGGATAACATTAGGCTTGAAAATTGGCATTTTGATGTTGGCATCTATTTTACCAGTGTCATTCATCAAAATTTTAGGGCTGCAACTGGACAATGTCGTTACCACCTTCCTATCTTGCCAAGTAACGTAAGTCAAGGGTGAGAGCTGTTGCAGTGGTGGCTATTCAAGTGAAGCAGGTGAAGAGGTTTTCACCTGAATAGAGCAGTATTCTATTTTTGTTAATGTTCGCATTATTATTGCCATTCTAACAGCTTGGTAAAAAATTTAAACTGTTAGTAGCCATAGCAGGTTCAGTGACCAACCCTTCTTTTGTTTGGAACAAAAGGCAGCCAGCAGTGAAAATTGGTGGGAACGCGCCCTCAGGCCGGTTGCAAGGACAAGTGCAGCAGTCAGAATTACCAAAGAAACTGCTGTACTAAACAGCTTGGCTACCATGGCAACATGACGTCATGAAACAATGTACTGCGGGGAAATAACATGCATTGTTTAATTTTTAGCAACAAAAATAATGTGTGAGACAAAGAGAGATTCACAGATTTCATTAATATAACCCATTCCCTTCACAAGCACAATGATTCGGTGGAACATTTAAAATGTAAATTAAAACTAAATGCTTTTGAAAAAAAAAACAGAAACACAATAGCTGATGCTCTTCAAGAAAACAGCAGACTTTTTCATGTGTGTTTCAAAGAAATTATAACTTTAAGTAGGCTTTTCCTGTAGTTGATCATTAAAGCAACATTATATTTAGATAAACCAGAGCTTGCATTCAGAGGTCATGATGAGAGTGTGCTTTCGCTAAGTCGGGGAAATTTCAAGGAGGTTGTGTACTGAAAGTCCATTAGAAATCCAAAACCACTATAATAAAATTAAAAGTATATTCAGTGGTGATTCTAAATCTAAACAAAATGAGGTGATTGCATGTATTTCGGAATACTTACAGACCTGAAAGTAATGTCTCAGATTTTTTTTCTGTTGAAGTTGACGACACTACAGATATTTGTCAACAGTCTCAGTGCTCTATCATTGTGAGACACGTGAATACAGGGAGCCAATTGGTCAAACGCTTTTTGGGATTTCATGATGTGAGTGCTGACAGGTCCGCAGAAACATTGTTCCTTTTGCTGCATGGTGTTCTTAAAGAATTTAATTATGAACGTAAATTAGTTGCACAATGTTACAATGGAGTGAGTGTTATGTCAGGACATTTGAATGGACTTCAAAAAAGAATCAAGAACAATGTTCCTCAGGCATTCTTTGGCTCACTGTTTAAATTTGATTTTAAAACAAAGCTGTATATATTTGCATCCACCATGTTTATTTCTCTCGCTTACTACGCAAGAGACCAAAATGAATCATTGAGTGACAGACACTGTTTCTTTTCTGTACAGCTCCATTGGATACAAAAAGTTTGGTAAAAAATGTTGGACCGTGGTACACCAGTTTTGCATTGTATTTTCAGCATGCTTAAGTGAACTTCTTCACCTATTTTGTAAAGCACAAGCTGCCACCACTGAAGTGATGCACCTGCATTTCTCCTCAAGTTAGAGGAGAGTATTCACATTCTTCGGCAAACCAATACATTTTGAAGGTACTGTTCCAATTGCATTTGTTTTCCTTTTGTATAAGGCCATGTATAATTTAGGGGAGCTGTTCCAATTATCTAAATATACAGTCCTACCTGATCAAGCACCGGTTCCATTAGGTGCATTACTATGGAGCCAAATAACCCCAAATCTTTGTCTCCAGTATTATCAGTTCCTTAACCAGTGTAAATGCAGCTATTGTAAAGATATCCTGTTTTACTATCACAAAGATCAAAACTCTTTATGCCAAATCTGGCCCTCTTTATTTTGATGTATTGCTTCCAACCTAAGGGGCCCTTCCAAAGCATGAAGCTTTCATCAACAGTGACTTTATCATCAGGCATGTAATTTGCTTTGAATTTTGAAATGATACATTCTAAAACCTACCTAATTTTGTGTACTTTATATTTATGTTTTCGACCACTTAAAGACCTGTGAAGCATTAAGATCAGAAGAAACTACAGTTCAAAAGTATTGGAAAGCACGAATGCTAATGGCTTCATTGCCAGATACAAGGCACTAGAAAACAACAACATATTTATGTTTTCTGTGCTGGTGAAATGAAGGAACTGCAAAATGGAAGTAAACTTGTTATTTGACATGCATTTATCACAAAATAGAGTAGGTATCATGTCATCTGTAGACCAGTACATGTCTAAAGTTGGTTTACGAATAACATCCATGAGCGTAATAGACCAATTAGCTTGTAAATCTCATTCAGTGTTACTTCTGTCCACTTCGGAGTTCTACTCTTAGGTCTTATTCACCTTACTTGCATATGCACTTGTTTCTGTAACAATGAGAGACACAAAGTCAGCAGTAAAAAATTTTGTGAAAATGTCAATTGGTTGGCTGTCAGAAGTCAGCTGAGCCTGGGATTGTACATCAGAGGCTGTGCTCGTGAAGATGTGTCTAGTTGTTTCAGAGTCATTTTGACTACCCCACAATGTTTCTTTTTCATGAACACCTGATAGCAAAACGTCCTTCGCATTATCTGAAGCCTGTACACTGACCACCAAGCTAATTTGTTAGCTGCATTGCTAGACAAAGCCATGGTTAGAACTGAGATGTAACATTTTCAAATGTGCTATTCTGATAGCTGAAACAAAAACTGTGAACCCCATAGCTACACGGCTGTACCATAAATCTCTGCTGTGTATTTATTCTAAGGCATAAATAGAAACACTGACAGAGAGGTTTGATTTCTTTGCAGCTTGGTTGTTTACCACACACATGCTTGCATGCACGCGCACACACACACACACACACACACACACACACACACACACACACACACGCACGCACGCACACACACACACACACACACACACACACACACACACACATAGCTATTATTGCATTGTAGCAATAAACAGAATGATCAAACCTTGAAGCTGAGAACATTTTGCTGACATTTGGATGCACATAACACAAGCCTGACTCGCGCATTAGGTGCATGCAACTTAGAGAATTACTTCTGCTACACAGAAAAAATTTGTGATATTTAAACATTTTGTTTATACAGTCTTTGTTTGTTTCTATGATAGATGTATAGTGACTTTAATGAGCTTTAAGCCAGTTTTTGTTTCATTAAAATAGCTTAATAAATACCAAAGATACAAATGTTTATGTACGAAGCATATTTTCATACATTTAACAATTTAAATGCCTTAAATTGTGTATTGGGTATCCATTACCGGGCATGCAGCATTTAAATGGCTATTGCTCAAGCTGTTAAGTAGAGGAAAGTTGTGCTCAATTAACTGATGAAGAAAATAGTAACGATGTTGCAGACAATGGATTTGGTGAAGGGTAAGGCCAAGATTGAAATCACCACAGATGATAGTATCTTTGTGTGATGTCAATGGGATATGATTGACCCGAAATGTCTAGGAGAGCATTTTCAGAGCACTAATAGCTGTAAATTAGCTGAATTAGTAACACTTGAAATTGATCATCAAAACTATTAATCGATAGGGAAACCACTAAAGAGGGGTGAAGAAGAACCATAACTCCCCCTCATCCCCACGTAAACAATCCTGAGGTATAACCAGGAATGGAGGCCATCGAAATGTTTGTCGCAGAGTCAGCCATGTTTCTTAGATCACTATAATATCGATTTTATATCACTATAAGAGATGTTTTAAGTCAGGTAATTTAGGCCTAATGAAACAGGCATTCCATTGAACTATAGTTTATGGTACCTACTGTAAATGCGACTAATGTGGTTAACTTGGATGGAGAAGGTTGCATAAAAGGTTGCATAAGGTATCGCTAGGAACATGCTTAGATTTTCTGGTGATTTTACCCATTTCATCGAGTTAATTAAAAAAATGTAGACCGTCCACCTTTTGAGTGGACAGAGGAGGAGTTGTAGGTATAAGAGGAAGAATTCTCCTGCCAATGCTGCTGCTGAGGATATACAGGAGAACGTGAATGGGTATCGTCTCTCCCCGTAAAATAAAAGGATTGAATAGTAGCAATCTTGAAATGAGGTTCAGTATTAGTCGATTTAACTCATTTATATGGTGAAGGCACTTGGGTCTCCTCAAAGGGTTTATGTTGATAAGGTCTGGAAGCCGTACTGCAATGTATGGCAGGTTTACCCAGAAAGAGCTGGTTCGCTCTATGGGGAGAACAGTTAGTGGTCGGTGTATTCGAGTGGCTGTGGAGTTTACTACCATATAATTGGCTCCCTTGAAGCAGCTGTATAGCTTCATATCTGGTCAGACATAAGGAGGATATTTTGTCAGTGATCGTTTGCCCTTGCAAAAACACTGGAAAATTTCTATCATTAGCTCAAGTTGCTATTAGCTCAATTTGCAATGATTGCACTTAAAGACATCACAATCACATTGTGTTGTCAGGTGGGCTTACACACAACTTATACACATGATGTTGCCACAGCAAATTTTAGTGGTGTCGAAATATAGTAGACTTTTAGCACTGTAGTACCCTTTCTTTGTAGGGAGAAATGGGAAATTGACTATAATATAGTCCAAAATATTGTGATAACCGTTGACATCTAAATGTCAATAAACGTGTGAGTGGGTTCATAAGTAATAGTGGCGATATCCAAAAGAACTCGTCCTTTAAAACGATACACATGATGAATTGCAACACCTTCCACCATATGTCCGTGTTTGATTTTGTCTTCCATGATATTTGGGTCAATGTTATGTATGATTCCCTTTGTTGGTACGTAATGATGTGGAATAAAGGCCCTGAGATAGTTTGCAGATGCAAAGTCTGAATCTATAAACACATTTATGGCATGTGCAGAAGGCAAATACATTTCCAATATATTTTTCCCATTTTTAGTAATTTTCTCCATAGCTAAATATTGTTGTTTTTCAAATAGAAGTTTTTCCAGGTTAAGCACATGAAGATGAATGGGTGTAACCATTGTAGTATTCAACACTACTACAAATGGCGCTGCATCGTGTTTTTCATAATATAAAGTAGGCTTATGGAGTTGGGTATTACATTCCACTAAAGGAATAGTTTCCATTGTGACTAGTAAATTTGTATCCTGTTGGATAACTTCAGTAAGTGTAGCTACCCCTGCGATGTAGCCACCAACACATGGCTAATGTCTTGGTATTGTATAAGGCATTGATTAAAGATCAGGTCAGTAAAGTCAGTTATATTTTTCATTCTTTATAGTATGGTGACAGTTGGAACTAAACTCTCACCAATAACAGCAACACTGACACACATACAATGACGGAGTCATAAAATATTGTTGACATAACAGTAACCTTACAGGATAAGAATCATGTGTAAATAATAGACCATTAGGCCAGCGTAGTCAATTGAGGACATCATTTTTATTATCATTTTTGCATATAAAATCATGAACAAATTCTTGAATACAAGGTGTAGTACCTTTCTATAAGTTTTGTTAACAAGAACATATAGGTGTAATTTAAATTTGACAACCATAAAACTGATTATTTTATTTTTATAGCATTGCTGCATCTGAGTATGAATACAGGTTTTGTTTGTTGCCAAGTATAGGACATTATTCTTAAACTCTTGAGCGACAGTTATTTAAAAGCTCTGCAGGCCAAGAACGGATACCCAATATCCAGCGCAGGGCATTTATATTGTTAAATGCGCTAAAAGTGCTTCCTAAATACACAGCTGTATTTTGCGTAAATTTTAAGTTATTTTAATGAAACAAAAACTGGTATAAAACTCATTATATGCAGTATACATGTACATCATCAGCAATGTTGAGTTGCATTTACAAATCGTTGAAATGGCACTATTTGTTTCACTGTGGTAAAAAGTTAACTTTGCTTTGTCGAACGCATCTCGGAAAGAAATAGTAGTGGACCCATTGTATGTGTGAGCTATGCGTCAGCAAATCACAGCACAATGTGAAATAGAACACTACTGTATGCGCGGTTTATGAGTCATCAGAATAAAGCAGGTTTGCAATTTTTCCTTACACGTGTTTCGTAACTTGGATATAGCTTACAGGCTCCGTTTGTTCCTTTCTTGAAATGCATACGTATACTTTCCTGCTTGTAGCTGAAGTGAGAAGCTATTGAGTGTTACATCTCAGAGCTAAAACATGGCATCAACAAGCAGTGTTGCACAAAGGTTAGCGAGTGGTGGAAGTGTAAGGGCTTCTGAAATTACACACGATAATGTGGAGGACTTGCTGAAAACAATTCCAATACAAACAGGCACATCTTCACGAGCACAGGGTCTGGTGTTCAATCCCAGGCTCAGCTGACTTCTGACAGTCAACCAATTTACATTTTTACAAAGTTTTTTACTACCGACTTAGTGTTTCTCATTGTTTCAGAAACAAATGTATATGCGAGTAAGGTGAAGGAAGACCTGCTCTCTAAAGGTAAATTAGGGCCTAAGAGCGGAATTCAAAGGTGGACAGAAGTAACACTTAATGAGATTTACAGGCTAATTGGTCTAATTATACTTATGGGTGTTATTCGTAAACCTGCATTATACATGTATTGGTCCACAGATGACATGCTAGCTACTCCTTTTTTTGGAAAATGCATGTCAAATAACAGGTTTACGTCAATTTTGCGGTTCCTTCATTTCACCTGCACAGGGAATGTAAATGACAAACTCCACAAAATTAGGCCTGTTTTCGATTATATTATTTCAAAATTTAAAGAAAATTATGTGCCTGGTGAAAAGGTCACTGTTGATGAAAGCCTAATGCTTTGGAAGGGCCGCTTAGGTTGGAAGCAATACATCAAAACAAAAAGGGCTAGATTTGGCATAAAGAGTTTTGATGTTTGTGAAAGTAAAATGGGATATCTTTACAATAGCTGCATTTACACTGGTCAAGGGACTGACAATACTGGAGACAAAGATTTGGGCTTATCTGGCTCCATAGTAATGCACTTAATGGAACCTGTGCTTGATCAGGGTAGGACTGTGTACTTAGATAACTGGTACAGCTCTCCTAAATTATTCATGGCCTTACACAAAAGAAAGACTAATGCAATTGGAACAGTACGTTCAAATCGTATTGGTTTGCCAAAAGATGTGAATACGAAGGCTCTAAGGAGAGGGGAAATGGAGGTGCGTCAGCTCCCACCTTTGACCTACCTTGCCTGGCAGGACAGGAGGGTAGTTACGGCATTATCCAATTGCAGCTCTAAGATTTTGATGATTGACACTGGAAAAACAGATGCCCATACCAAAATGTGCATTTTCAAGCCTGACGTTATCCAGGAATACAATATGCACATGGGCGGTGTCGATCTAGTAGATCAGGTATTGCAAGCATATCCCTCTTTACGAAAAACAGTGAAATGGTATAAAAAGGTATTTTTGCACCAGCTGGATATAACCATATACAATTGTTTGGTAATTTGGAGAGCTCTAAACCCACACAAGACAATGACCTACCTGGACTTTCGACTATCAATAGCTCGCAGCCTAATTGAACAATACCAGGTTGAGAGGCCTCTTCATACTGGGGGTAGAAAATCCAAAACCCCTGCACCCCTCAGACTTCAAGGAAAACATTATCCTAAAAGGATACCGTCAACAGCAAAGAAGTCCCACCCATCTGGAAGGTGTTTCGTGTGCCGCAAGAAGGGAATCCGTAAGGAAAGTGGGATGATCTGTGGCGAATGTGGAGATGTGCCCTTGTGTGTTTATCCCTGTTTTGAGGCATATCACTGCAGAAGGAACATATAAAGGTAAGTCAGTAAAGCATATAGAATTTAATTAAATGTTTCATAACGGGGGAAAATTAAAATAAGTTGAGTTAGATAGTGGATAAATAAGGGTTAAATGCACAAACGCACAGGACGTGTATACACGTCCATATCGCTCGTCCATCATTTTAAATGGACGTGATTTCACGTCCATATCCCTGAAGAGGTTAATATTATGTTGAAAGAAAAATTATATACAATGGTAGAAGTACAATAAAGCTGATACAGCTGTATTTTAATGAAAAAATGCTATATATTGTGTCTAGAACAATAGCCGTTAATGGGTTAAGCAAACACATGTGAACAAAGTTGCATGTAATCTTTGGTTGCTAATCCATGCAAGCTAGTATAAAACAAAAAGGCCTCCTCCGCTGTGCAGTACCTGTACCTGCCTCTGGCATGGAGTATCTGGGTGCAATCCATGGTGCCTGTGTGAGATTTTTCCGTCACTGGGAGCACTGGCAACAGATTTGCTAGGTCCCAGAAGAACTACTAGATAATGAATTAGCGATGCTAGGATGGAAAGACTGCATAACCGGCCAAAAGAGCTTGGGCCTCTGAGCACATCCCGCCCTCCAGTTATGCACCAGTCTTGTGACCCCTGTGGTGGACAGAGGTGGGGAACACAGTAGCTGGGTGGTAAAGCCTTGGCCAGTGAAGATCTGTTGGGCTAGGGGTTACATTTTTTGGTATAAAAGAAAAACTGAACCTATCTAGATCAATAGAGAACTGCATTTTTTAAGGTTTCTAATCCTGCACAAGTCAACGCAAAAGGCTTATTGTGTAACTCTGCTAAGATTTTCTTCTTCTCTTTATCTGACTATCCTTGCCATATGGAGGACTTACAGAACTGTGCCTAGGGTCAGATGCCTGTCAGGGAGCAGATGAACCCATGTACTGATCAGAGTGAAGACCTGGAAGGAGGTGGTGAGCCCAGCATCAGGTATGAGAGGAAGATGATATGAATTATTGGAAAGGTGATGATGGGGCAGTTGATGGAAAGAGTTCAGATTGTTAAGATTATCCTAGCATAAAATTCTAAGCTCTGTACCCTTAAGGAGTTCCAGAAGATACATATCTGGATGTTAGCCTAAATTGTTTCACACTCCAAAAATTATGTACCTTCTTCCTTTTAGATTGGGCAATCAGGTACAATATGAATTGCTGGTTCCTCAGCTTGCTTGCACTAGCAAACAAATAAAATCTCCATGAGTGTCCCCCACCTATAGAAATTTCCTAAAATATCCATGTCCATTAACTAATACAATTGCTCATTATTATTTATTTATGCCAACAAACTTACTGTTGGTTTAAGAGGTAGAACTGGAACTTAAAAATTCAATGCCACAACTGGGATTTGAACCACAGACCTTCCGCTTGCCGGGCGGACGCTCTAACCACTGAGCTATTGTGACAAACTGCCAGAATGGCATTAAATTCTCAAGCCAGTTCGTATTTCTCCTGGTAAACCACAAAGGCAGTCTCACATCAGAGACAATTACCCCAATGGTGACTTACTATTGTAAGTACTTTATATCCCAGGATTAAATAACCTTCACATGGTAATTATTATTTATTTATGCCAACAAACTTACTGTTGGTGTTTTTAAACACACAACACATCAGTCTCTGATGTGAGACTGCCTTTGTGGTTTACCAGGAGAAATACGAACTGGCTTGAGAATTTAATGCCATTCTGGCAGTTTGTCACAATAGCTCAGTGGTTAGAGCGTCCGCCCGGCAAGCGGAAGGTCTGTGGTTCAAATCCCAGTTGTGGCATTGAACTTTTATGTTCCAGTTCTACCTCTTAATACAATTGCTCTTTTAAGCACACTTCTGTCTAGTCCTAATAAAGCCGTAAATACAGCATCATTAGGAGACTTAGCTAGTTTCTGTCCTGAGTATGTTGCCATCTTGCTGTAGCTGCTATTGGTGCCAGTGATATTCACTGTTGAACACAACCTGAAATCAGTTATCATATTACCTGGCATGAGGAAGGTGCTTTGAGAGCTGTTTGGCTATTTGCGAGTTGAGAATCTATTAAATTGGTAGCCTCTCTCTAGACCTCTATAGGCACAGGCCAGAGTAGCAAAACTTATCAGTATGAGTACATTACTGTTGTACACTAAAACTTTGATTCGTCTTTGGAGATTTACCGTGAATTGCTGCCCCACAGCACTCTTTGCAAAATCCATCTATGAACCACACCAGACTTTGTTCCAGCCCTCTCATGAATCAAGGGTTACTGTCAACAACAGGTTAAAATGGTACCAAGTGTACAGGATATTTGATCTCATGTATTATACTGAATTGTGTTGGAAATTGTAGATCGAGGTATGTCCAAAAGATTTGCAACTTTCCCTTCAATTTCTTGCTAGCCTGATATGGTAGACCATAAGAATAATCTGCCTACAGGAACATGTCCATAGATGGTAAATCTAGAGGAGTCTCTAAAAACACAGTTATGATCTGTTCCATGGAATAATGCATGAAAACTTAAATTAGAATAACTCAGTCAAGCTTGGATCAAGTGCAATCTACATTTAGGTGAGGCAAATGCTTTTAAAATTCCTTATAAACACATTAAACGTAACAGTATATTGGTATAGTGTGTGGTATGAGATAGAAATTCGTAAATATACTACAACTGAACGTCTAGTCTAACTTAAAGAAAATTAATATTAATTTAATTAGAATTACAGCTGTTCATTAGGAAAGCAAATAACATTTTTATATAGAAGCTGCAGCATTTGAGAAAATTAATTTCATAATTTATTACATGTGGATTCTTGTATGCTTATTACATTTCCACCAGTTTTCATTTCTCAGAAAAGCTTTATTGAACAGCTAGATGCTAATTGGAAATGTGGATGTGTATGACTCCTAACTTACCTTTAGCTTTAGGAAGAGCAGAATGTTAGTCAGTAGTGCTTGCTGTCCTTCTTTACATTTCATGTAATTTCCATAAAATCACTTAAATTGCATTCACTGAGCCTAAGGCTAACCTTAGGTTAAATCAAGGTTTCACAACAAACTAAATGGTTAACAATCAGTGTTAAAATAATTTACCTGTAACACCAATGTCATTGACTGTTTTGAACACTCAACTCCTGCAAAGGTGAACAAAGTAAATCAGTTTAATTGGTGATTAGAAGCAAGATTTAGAAAAAATCCAAAAAGAGGAAGTGTCATATAAAGAATAATCTAGGAGCTTTAAGTCATAATGGCACATTAGATAATAATTTTATTGAGTCTAATTCTCAGCTTGCTTGTCAAAATAAAGAATTTAAAGGGTTTCAAGTTGGATGACTATCTTTCTCTGAGGTCTAGAGTTGACCTCACAAGAAGTAAGTTTGTGTGCCTTTGATAAATGCTGTTTATTGCTAGCTGTGTGTAGGGATTAAGTCGGAAAGTTGATTAGTACTTGGAAATTTTAAGTCTACAGCTGGGACTTGAACCAGGTAGGTTTGTTACTCTAAGTCAATGTTCTTACCACTTGGGGTGGCTTGGCGAGATGTCCATTCATGCATTAAGGCTTCCTATTTGGCTTAAGTATTGCAGTAAACATAGTCGATATAAGACACAAAGATGTCACAACTCCAGTATGATTTGTAATGATACAGGTGCTTTATAGTTGATTTTTAGCTTACTTGCTGTACACGACTAATGTGAAAAAAAATTTGCAGACCATTCATTAACTTCACGATTGTGAACAATACAAGTTGCCTTTAAGGTGTATCTAGTGTTTGAGAGGTTAACTATTGGATGAGATAGACTAATGCTGGTACAGGTATCTCAACATGGTATCTGGAGTTGTAATAGCATGACATGAACATGTAAAGATCCATGTTTTGAACCCCAGACATAGCGTTAAATTTTTCAACTCAGTTTGAACTTTCCAAGAAGTAGATATATTTATTAGATTGAAAGGGATGTGTGTTAGGTTGAATAGTGGCAAAGAAACTTGAGGTTAATATAAATATTTATGGTATGCACGTTTCCTTATCCACAGGTGAGTGGAAATTTAGAACAGCAACTGTTGTGAAATGGATGCAGAAATAAAAATGAAACAAGAGGACTGTTCCTCAGATGACTTAGCCTCACAGAATGAGGGAGAACTCTTCCACAAAATTATTTCAGTGAAGTTAAATAGTGATTCTGTACTCCTGGATGATAATGGTTGTGATATAGCCATCAAAACAGAAATTAAATCTGAGACTTCTTTTCCTGAGTTTGAAGCTGTTATTTGCAGGAACAACTGCGAGGCAGTCAGCAAAATAAAAATTGAGGAACAGGCTCTGGATTCAGATTTTCGTACACAAAAACAGAGAGAATTTGTTTTAGAGGATCGGTTAATAAGGAATAAGAGCTATTACAGTGATCATGAAATGGATAACAAAATAGAAATTAAAGTAGAACCTTTATGGCTGGAAACACAAACGTCATCTGTTTGTGATGATATTAAGGTAAGTTCTGTTGAAACTAGTGCAATAGTGTATTTGTTGATTGTGTACTAAATTACATATTTGAATGTGGTAATACAAAATAATAATAATAATAATAATAATAATAATAATAATAATAATAATAATAATAATAATAATAATAATAATAATAATAATAATAATAATAATAATAATAATAATAATAATAATAATAATAATAATAATAATAATAATAATAATAATAATAATAATAATAATAATAATAATAATAATAATAATAATAATAATAATAATAATAATGTGAAGATATGGTCCATAATGTGTACAATATTGTCATACAGTGTATTTAAAGAATTGTAGGTAATGGAGATTCAGTGATTCACACATAACACAACCCAACCCAGCTATAAAGCTTTAAACTACTGCCTAATGGCCACATATAACTCACATTGCTTCTAGATACCCATTAGACAGATTTAAATCAGCCTGCAAGTCAAATTCCTGTTTTACAGAACAAACCACTTCATTTAATTTGTATGGCATTTCACAAAAACAGTTACTGAATTTTAAGATATTAAACACAATATGCATCATACATGGGTGTGGTCAGGAAACCTACATTAGACATGCACTGCTGTATATACAATGTGTGTGGTTTTTGGAAGATAACAGATTTTTATCAGTATTGCATTAATTGAATGCCATTGAGTGTTACTTTGCTAATTGGTTGAGAATGTTTAACTGAAATATCAGTGTGTGCAAGTGATTCTCGTTGAGAATTATTAGTTAGAAAATTGCAATATTCCTAAGGTGGGCCTTGCTGATATGAAATTTTAGGCAGATACTTTGGTCTATCACCCTTTTCATATGGCACAAAGTTAATATTTCATGATGTAAAATTCCAATAATGGATCTACACTTGTAGTCATTACTTTTTGAGTTACACTGATTTTTAAATATCCACCATTCTCCCTTCGCTTTGAAATGAATAGTTTTTTACTAATGCCTGAGATGGAGATACTGGAACAAAACAGTACAATTGTAGAGTGCCTCACACTACTCTTGCTTGTTCATATCTTCACTGAAAAGTAATATTATGCTCCTTGTGTTCACTATCAGAGAAAAAGTTGAAGACAATGTTAGAAATGTTCTCCTGGGTCCAGTGAAATGACCCATTTCAGTGTTTATGCTAAGAGTTTGACCTTGACAGAACGACAACACATGATACACAATCAGCTGCATGCAGTGTGTGTACCTCTTAACTGTGAAGGCAACGTTATTCTGCAACACATGGCTTGGTAACTTATTTAATTTCTCTGCATCTATTTGGAATTTCAATCTGAATTTTCTAGGATTATATGGCACCATCTAGCCACATTTAAAATTTTTTTACGGATATTTAAAGTAAAATGTTAGCTTTGCAAAAATAGGAAATATTAACTAATTATTTTTTGTTTAATGTATATTATTTTATTTTAACATCTTGTCACAGTTACAGGCTGCCAAAAATACAAAGAATACTAATACAAAAGTAACAAAATAGTTAACAAAACAGCGAATATAAAATATAAAAGCTAAAATTTGAAAATGGCAAGGAAAGTGTTATCACTTAAAACAGTAAAATTACACATTTCAATGTTCAAAATAGGCTACAGATCATATTTATCTGAAAAATAATACCAGAGATATTTATATTAATTATGTAGAATGGTGTGCGTAAGTTATCCAAAAATTTAATGTTTTATATTTACCAAAATAATTGACAGACAATAGAATAGATGTATCATTTTTTCATTCACAGAACATGTTAATTTATTATTAGTGAAATCGGAGACATTAAGATAAAATTTTGTGCGATTTGACATGCAATTACTCATATGTTATACAGGACATTTAACTTACACTGTATAGATGATTTTGTGAAACTGTATGTTTGAATTCTTCTATTATAGGATGAAGACTTCCCTCCAGTAACATCTTCAAGGTAATGTACATTTCTGGTGTAAAGTTTCAGTTAGAAGCCTCCTGCTTCTTGTGTGATATTTTCTTTCTTTTCATTTCTATATAACTCACATTTACCTTGTAGCAGATACCTCATTGTGTTCATGAACACAAATTCATACTGAACAATGCATATTTTCTTTGCCATTTTCTAAAATGTAATCTGTAAATATGATTAACTAAATGGTACTGAGCTTACACCTCTGCGTTTCTTTTCGTATGTAACAAAATGTTACTGCTTCATAAATTCCTTTCATAATCTTTGTGAATCCTCTTGCTATGCTTTCCTCATTTCAACATAAATGCTTCCCTATTTATTCCATAAAAGGCTTTCTAAAAATCTGCAAAAGCATGTGCAGCCTTGCTTCTTTTCAGCATTAATATTTATACACTATCACCTGAACCATGAGTATGTCAGTTGCTCTCTCGTATCTGAAGTGTTCCTGATATTCTTCCATTCCTGCACCCATTTGTAACATCTCTGCCATTATTCCTTTGTATAGGCACAGAAGAACATACAACTTGTGAAATACATTTTGTTGAAATTAACTCAATTATATTGGACACTTTGCTGTTGATTTGAAATTCATTGACTGCATAAATTTTAGAAGTGTTTTGTTATTCATTTGCTTCTTGTAATGTCATAGAAGCAATATGAAATAGTGACGTGAGAAACATTCCACTCAGAGTTTTGGCTACTGGATTGTTATGACCATTTTGTTATAGATATGTTTCTTTGCCAAATGTAATCAACACAGGTAATACTTGTAAACCTACTTTGAATAGTTGCTGTTAAAGCTAACTTGGAAGTTGTATTTCTCATTGCATGTAACAAACATTGCTTGTATTGCCACAAATATCAGTCTGTTATTATAATTAATGTCTTTATTTGATAGATTTCATTAATTATATAATAATGCTCTGGATTAATAAAATTAATTCACTTGTAAAAAACAACATACTTGCTTTATATAAGTAGTTATAACTAGTTATCACTTATTTCTGACCATACACCTATTGTTAATAAACTGAGATTCTGTTATTAGGTTTCATTATTTTATTATTCTACTTAATAATAGTGAGTTCTCCAACCTTTCAGATTATGTATGGAGGCAGTTTCTGGTGCTGAATCACCATTGCCCTCTACTGAAGTCTTAGGAAGAGACATTAGCTGCTATAACGGAAAGGATCACCTTGTATGTGAACATCAGAAAAATGATGTCACAGAAATGCCACCTGCAGAAGAGCATCTCCTTCCAGATCAATCTGGTAAATGCAGTGATGGTGCGGAAATGTGCATAAGGCCTTTTTACCCGAAACAAACGAGTTTGCCTCATAAGGGCACTAGACCACACAAATGTAAAACTTGTGAAAAGAGCTTTTCTCACTTGTCAAGTTTGAAAACACATAATTTGATTCATGAAGGTAAGAAGCCACACCAGTGTAAATTTTGTGGTAAGAGCTTTACTCACTTGTCAAGTTTGAAAACACATAATTTAATTCATGAAGGTAAGAAGCCACACCAGTGTAAACTTTGTGATAAGAGCTTTACTCACTTGTCAAGTTTAAAAAAACATAATGTAATTCATGAAGGTAAGAAGCCTTACCAGTGCACAATTTGTAGTAAGAGCTTCACTCAGTTGTCAAATTTAAGAACACACAATATGATTCATGAAGGCAAAAAGCCACACCAGTGTACAATTTGTGGTATAAGCTTTTCACAGTTGTCACATTTGAAAACACATAATTTGATTCATGAAGGTAAGAAGCACTATCAATGTACCAGCTGTGGTAAGAGGTTTACTCACTCATCAACTTTAAAGTTGCATAATATGAGTCATGAAGGTAAGAAGCCACATCAGTGTAAGCTTTGTGATAAGAGCTTTACTCATTTATCAACTTTGAAATCACATAATTTGATTCATGAAGGTAAGAAGCTACACCAGTGTAAGCTTTGTGATAAGAGCTTTTTTCGCTTATCAAGGTTGAAATCACATAATTTGATCCATGAAGGTAGGAAGCCATACCAGTGTAAAACTTGTGATAAGAGCTTTACTCACTTGTCAAGTTTGAAGTCACATAATTTAATTCATGAAGGTAAGAAGCCATACAGGTGCAGAACATGTGACAAAAGCTTTACCCACCTGTCAAGTTTGAACAAACATATTTTAATACATGAAGGTAAGAAACCATACCAGTGTAAGGCTTGTGATAAAAGCTTTACCCAGCTGTCACACTTGAAAAGACACAATCTGATTCATGAGGGTAAGAAACCACATCAGTGTAGAACCTGTTATAAGAGCTTTACACTCTTGTCACACTTAAAAAGACATTATTTAATCCATGAGAATAAGTAGTAGTGTTGGATGAAGCACAGTACTTTACTAGAACTATTTCCTCTCAGTCTGAAAATACACCTCAAGCAGGCATTTCCACCTCCACCTGACGTGCTGCTTGTCATTCCTTATTAAAATATTATTTACCTGTTTTGTGTGGAGTAATGCATATGTCTCTCATTTAAGAGGTCATGAGTTTGAATCTCAGGGTACATTACTTAGATAAGGTTTTTCCTAGATTGAGAATGCTAGTTAACTGAAACTATTTTATATGAACTGACTCGCTCTTAAACACCACAAAATTCACTTTGCCAGTCTTCAAGACTGATTTGTTTTGCAAAGTGAAATAACAGGCAATACACATTTAAAGTTGGTCTGGGTGGCTCAGTTGGTTAGATGCTGGCTTACTGATCACAAGGTCAGAGGTTCAAATCTGGCCCAGACCGACTGTTTTTAAATGTGCTTAAAAATGATAGCTCCATATCAGTAGATTTACTGGCATGTAAGAGAACTGCAGGACGAAATTCTGGCACACCAATGATGCTGATGTGATCCTGGCAATTGACAGCATCGTTAAACAACAAAATAATTTAAAAATACACATCTGATTTATAACTACTTAAAATCAAGCCTATTTGGTGAATTTCACTGCCTCTCTTAAGTTAGCCTTCTCAGTAATGTGCAGTATCCTACAAGTCGTTTTCTGCTGACCTCAAGACCTAGCTCTCCTATGGCGGAAAGCCTAGGCAGCAAGCACTGGCTAAAGGATCCTCGCAGTCCTCCATGATCTAGTGGTAACATTCTAGCCTCGGGTCCCCCCTCCCGGTGGAGGGCGATGGATTTAATGCATTTATTGACTTCATACTCCTGTACACAAGCTGTATGTAACGCTACATGCTTTGAATTAGCTTACATATATATATTCCTCAGCTTAGCATCAATCACTGTATTAACTGCCTTGATATTCATCAAGTGTTTGTAATTTAAAGATAATATTAGTAACATTATTATTGCTGCCAACAAAGTTAATGCTGATGTTTTTATGCACACAAGCTGTGTGTGGACAGTTTTAAGACGTGGCATCAGATAAGTTGCCCTTTGGGTATTTATCTCTGATGTGAGATTCCCTTGTGGTCTACCAGAAAAGTATGAATTGGTTGGGGAATTTAATGTTATACTTGCAAGTTGGCCATGGTAGCTTAATGGTTAGAGCAGCTGTTCGATAAGCAGAAGATCCTTGGTTCAAATGCTGGCTATGGCATTGAATTTTTCAGTCTTAATTCCACGTCAGTAACATTTTAAAAATTGTTAATTCTATCTTTTTATTAGTTCAGTGATGTACATTAGTCATTACCCACATGTTCTCACTGAGTTTTGAGGAGAATTTCTCTTTCTGTTTTTAGTTCTATACCCCCATTACTATATTGAAATATACCACAGCAATTCTAAAAGAGTCTTCCGGGCTGATTTGCCATGGTCTGCTGGAGTAACTTGGTCCAGACGTTTCGTCCACTACTGCGGTGGACATCATCGGTGGCGTGGTTGAAGTCTTCTTGGTGAAGGAACAGCTGTGTCTGAGGCATTGATTTTTGATTTTCAAATTTTGTTTATTTCAATTTTGTCTGGTGCTGTTACAGCAGGCCCAGCTAAAAGACTTACATTTACATTTATTTACAATTTTTTGTTTTTACACTTTTATATACAACGGGTTTTCCAGGAAACCCATACAGTGGCCGTCCTTGGACCACCGAGAACAGTTCCCTGTTGTATTGTCTTTGGTTTTTGTTTCTAGCTTTTGTTATTGTTTTTTCTTTATATACCCTTTATTTACACACATGCACTCTGGCATATTGTGAGATATGCCCTCACGCACACACACACACACACGCACATTAAAACACTATTTACACTCGCTTTATATACATTTCCGTGGTTTTCCTGGGCGGGCAGGTTGCAGCTTCTGACTGGTTCCCTGGGGTGCAGACCTCTGAGGTAGCTTGTGTGCGGCCTGGGGCCCATGTTTGCATGGACGCACATCAGTCGGTGAGCCAAGCGACGTCTAAAACATTTTGATTCGTGCATGTTTTTGATGCTTTGGCTCACCTTTGCCGATATTGGCAATGACGTAATTGTTGAGGTGTTGACTGTCTGGGATGCGGAATTTATACACTGAGGGGTCTTCTCTGATTGGCTCAGGACTCACTGAGGCAGTGCGGATGGTAGGAGGGGGCTAGCTGCATCTCGGGCGCTACTAGATTCTGATTGGTTTGTGTTGCTTGACTGTCTGTGTTGTTTAATGTTATCGATGACGAGGTACCAAGTTTTGTTGAGCTTAAGGGCTTCCTCATTCCTATTGAAGTTATTGGCATGTTTATAAATTTCTATGGCTTCGCGCTGTAGTCGAGCATGGTAGTGTGAGATGTTAGATAGAATGCTGGTGTCCTGAAATTTGATGACATGCTCCCCCTCCGCTTCTATAGCATGTTCAGCGACCGCTGACTTTTCAAATTGTCCAAGACGGCAGCATCTCTTGTGTTCGTTTAGTCTGGTGTTGATACTACGTAGCGTCGTACCAATATATACTGCACCACACGAGCAGGGGATCCGGTATACGCCAGCCGAGGAGAGGGGGTCCCTCGGGTCCTTGGCTGAGCGTAGTAAACTGTTGGGCTCTCTTGTTGGCTTGAAAACCGTCTTGATATTATGGCATAGCAGGAGGGTTCAATCCTGTCGGTGACGTTCTGAACATAAGGAAGGAATACCGTGCCTTTGCTCCTAGGTGGGGTCGGCTTAGCAGAGATCAGCTGCCGTCTGGGTGGTCAGAAGGCTCTCTTTATTTCTTGTGTAGAATAGCCATTGGCTTGTAAGGCTTGTTCCAGATGGTGCAGCTCTTGTGGTAGCAGATGAGGCTCGCAAATACGGGAAGCGCGGTGTAGGAGAGTTTGAATCATAGCCCATTTGTGTCTCGGATGGTGGTTGGAGGTCTTGTTGAGATAACGGTCTGTGTGGGTAGGCTTGCGGTATACCGTGTGCCCAAGTTTGCTGTTGTCTTTCCTGCTGACCAGCACTTCCAGGAAGGCCAGCTGACCGTCTTTTTCTTTTTCCATGGTGAACTGGATGCGCGGATTGAGGCTGTTGAGGTGTTGAAGAAAACTCAGCAGAGGCTGCTCGCCGTGACTCCATATGACGAAAGTGTCATCTACATAGCAGAACCAAGCAGACGGCATGTGATATGCAGTGTTTAGAGCTGTAGCTTCAAAGGATTCCATAAAGAAAGTGGCTACTACTGGACTGAGTGGGCTGCCCATGGCTACGCCATCGATTTGTTCGTAGTAAGAATGATTCCACTGGAAGTAGGTGGCGGTAAGAACGTGATGAAAGAGAGCTGCAATGTCGTCAGGAAAAATCTGCTTCAGTTGAGTGATGGCGGCATTGACGGGGACCATGGTAAAGAGAGAGACAACATCAAAGCTGACGAGTATGTCTTGAGGCTGCAAAGTAAGATTTTGGAGTTTCTAGATGAAATGTGAAGAGTCCTTTATGTAGGTATCAGTGTTGCCTACTTGCACCGCATAAGGTATTCCTTCTTTATGTTGAAAACGTCACCAACAGGATTGAACGCCTCCTGCTATGCCATAACATCAAGACAGTTTTCAAGCCTACAAGAGAGCTCAACAGTTTACTACGCTCAGCCAAGGACCCAAGGGACCCCCTCTCCTCGGCTGGCGTATACCGGATCCCCTGCTCGTGTGGTGCAGTATATATTGGTACGACACTACGTAGTATCAACACCAGACTAAACGACCACAAGAGATGCTGCCGTCTTGGACAATTTGAAAAGTCAGCGGTCGCTGAATATGCTATAGAGGCGGAGGGGGAGCATGTCATCAAGTTTCAGGACACCATCATTCTATCTAACATCTCACACTACCATGCTCGACTACAGCGCGAAGCCATAGAAATGTATAAATATGCCAATAAGTTCAATAGGAAAGAGGGAGCCCTTAAGCTCAACAAAACTTGGTACCCCATCATTGATAACATTAAACAACACAGACAGTCAAGCAACACAAACCAATCAGAATCTAGTAGCGCCCGAGATGCAGCTAGCCCCCTCCTACCATCCGCACTGCCTCAGTGAGCCCTGAGCCAATCAGAGAAGACCCCTCAGTGTATAAATTCCGCATCCCAGACAGTCAAAGCCTCAGACGCAACTGTACCTTCACCTAGAAGACTTCAACCACACCACCAATGATGTCCACCGCAGTAGTGGACGAAACATCTGGACCAAGTTACTCCAGCAGGCCACGACAAATCAGCCCGGAAGACTTTTAGAATTTCGAACACCGGCCGTGAAAGCCTACGCCTACTCATACCACGGCAAGTATCAACAAATGGGTTAAAGTTTGCAAATTCTTACTTTTCTTCCCTTTGTTCCCTTTACATTCCGATAACTTGTTACCAGGAATTCATATTTATTACTGTATCTGCATGTTGTAATGAAGGACATCTAGCTTAACCATACATCATTCCTAATCATAAATATATTCTTAGTAAAGTAATGTGGATAGTATAATAAGATGTGTGATGTCACTCGTGGAGAATGCTTTGTGAATGCAACTCATTGGACTTTTCAAAATGCTCATGACAATATGTATCAGCCTAATCAACTCAAAATGCACCAAACCAAAATTTCTTTTTTGTAAAAATGAGTTTAGTGATAAGTGTATAAGAGAGAGCTGTGCATTTCAATTAGGTAGCTACAGGGTTGCAAGTATAGTTTATTTATTACCTTAGGGGTTAGAATATCCTATGACACAGTACCACATGAATCTTATATAGTATAGGCTTCTTCAAGGACTTGGAAGCATAATAACACTATCAGAAATAAATTGAAATATAAATTAACAGTATCCTTATGAATATGTTTTAATTTTGCTGTCCTCCCTCATTTCAATTTGAATCATCATGTAGCTAAAGTAATAGACTTCCCAGTATAATGATGAAAACATTACACCAAAGGTAGTCTTTTCGGCAGCTTGAATTTAAAACCAGTGATAAACAGTTTTCAAATTACAAGATTTTATTTGCAGAAGCAGCAGTGCAAGAATTAACAGGTGTTTTCAGAGGCATAATATAACAGTACTTTTTAAAATTTTATTGGAAATTAGGATTCTATTTTGCTCTCCAACAGGCATTCCCAGGTGCACATGTGCACTACGCTAGATTTAGTGTGGTTTACCATCTTCAAACATAGTTTGCCTGTGAAAAAAGACCTGATAAATCATGCAGGCACATTGTTACAGAATTCTGAAGTGGTAAAGTTTATTCAGAAACAACTAATCTTGTAATACTCATAGTACTAAGTTTTATTACATTTTATTTTGACCAACTGAATATGATACTCTTTGTACTTGAAGCAGCTTTAAATAAAGTGATGGGCTGTTTGAATCTTTTTAAAAGAATTCCTTTTTAATTATTTAACCGCCCTATGTTGAGGCTGCAATTTGTTAAGTGATGAGATCTTGGTTTCAGGTTGTATATAACAGGAACAGATAAAGATGAAGACAAGGGCCTGGGCAAGGGTTTTTCTTAAAGAGAGTTCAGTTTCTTGCCAACTATTATTTAATATAACTTTAGTTAACAAGGTAATACCTTCATAACTAGTTTTTGAAATCAGTGTTCAAAACTAATTGCTTACCTGATTGTGTGTCGCAGAAAAGCTGTCACTTGTATGGTGTGCACTAACTTCGATTCTTCTTAGTTACCGTCCAACAATTACTTCTTTATATCATATACACATTAATGCTAGGTGTGTCTTTAAGTATCTCAGGCTAATAGTTTTGAGCAGTACACTAATACAAACAAAATATAATGTTAATAAAATGAGAATAAATACCAAATGCATATGGTAAACATTAATGTGATTCAACATGTGTCCATTTCAATGAATTAAAGATATTTCAGGGTATATAAACTGAATTATATATGTATTTAGGGAGCAGATGTAGTAAAATTATAAAGTTATGTCCTTGACCTCAAATTTCTAGTGGCATCTTTGTCTACTAGAGAATTTACTTTAATTTCAATATGAGTAAGAGATGCATCAGGACTTTGGGAACCACCAAAAACCAGTAGAAACAAAAATGTATGTATTTAACCCTAAATTGGGCTTAAATTAGTGGATGTTTGTGAGAGATTAAATGTTACTATTGAGGTTGAACATATTATACATGTTGTTAGCTAATGCTGGATTTCTGACAATGAGGTCATTAATCCTCTTGCTCCAATATTTTTCACTGATGGATGGGGCACTAGAAGTGGCCGGGCATATTTGAAGGTGGTCTCGATCCATTTCCTCTTGCAGATCACATAGAGGACAGAGTGGTGAAGAATATATCCCAATTCTGTTTAAATGTTTTGCCAGACAGTCATGTCCTGTAATCAACCTGAAGGTTGCAACTGCTGCTTTTCGAGGATATTCAGGAATTGCTGTGTGAATTTTTGGTAGTTCCCATTTTTTATTTTTTACTTTTTCATATTATACATAGAGAGGTCCATTTCCATACCCCATGTGCTATAATGCATCTGGTTTTAAGTTTACATGAGGAAAGTGGAAAATAAGGGGCAACCCAATCTAAAAGTATTGGCATTAGAGACAATCCATACTAGATTTCCAGAACATAAATGGTTCCATATTTATACTGATGGAGCAAGGGCTGGAGTTACGTGTCACCTCTTTTCCTATTACAAAGCTTTAAGTTATTGAACTACAAACTTTGATGAAAAAATTGAAGCAATTTGAATGGCCCTCCAAAATCTTTTGTATAGAACCTCACATTTTCATCAAGCAGTTGTTCTCTCAGACTCCAGGGTGCCAATTATAATAGTTCCTTTCAAGTTGTCACAAAAAAAACCAAAGTACTGTTATTTTATCGCATCAGGCCCCACCTCGCATATTTCCCTCCCCTATGATTTTTCATCACTAAAAATTATTTACCTGTTAAACAATGCATAATTCCCTCTCCTGATTCGTTCTTATTGGAGCGGCCTTCAAATGATTGGATAATGGACAACAATCGATGCAGCGGTGCGTGTCACGATAACAATGGATGCAGTGCTTGCCACAAAAATACTCGTATTGCCACTGTCACAACGTATCGTAAAACTGAAATGTGAAGTTGCAGACGTGTTTCTAAGTCAGTTTGTTACAAGTCGTCATATTGTTAAGAAGAGTTTTAAACTGGTATTTCTTGTGCCATTAATGGCTCTGACATGTAGAATAGTGAACCTGAAGATGTGTTATCTGAGCCAGATATAAATGAAAATAGTGATGATAGTGATGAAAGTGAGACCACAGAAGAGTCAGAGAAAAGAAACAATGAAACAATACATTGTAGGCCCAATGAAACCGTGGAATGTATCCAGTTCATCCACAAATTACTGTGTACCTATATAACTTTTATATAATACTGCATGGTTTCCCTTCCTTTCTGAATTCCTAGAAGCACCACTTGCATAATTCCCTCCCCAGTGTTTCCAAGCAAATTTTTTGAGAAAAAAGGGGGGGAACTACGCAATAAAGTACGATATTCTAGAATGTTGGAAAATCCTTACCTACCTGACAGCACTTCAAAAACACCTTAGGACATGCCCTAAGCAGTGAAATAAATCTTACAATGGATACCAGCTCATTGTGGAGTGAGTGGTAATGACAAAACTGATTTTCTTGCCAAAGGGTACCAGGAATGTATAGAAATCTACCATTTTATGGAGCTAAAAGATTAGTCAACTCTGAATTTAAAAAAACATTGCAAATGTTACTATGAAAAATCAAAGACAGAAACTACCAAACATTCAAACAATAATTCCTGAGTATCCTCGAAAAATGGCAATTGCCATTACGGCACATGATTGTCAGGTAAATCATTTAAACAGCATTGGGTACATTCTTCACCACCCTGACCTCTTTGTGATCAAGACGAAATGGACCGAGACCACATTCAAATATGCCTGGCCACTCTTAACACCAGTGAAAAATATTGGAGAGCAGGAGGACTAATGATTTCACTGTCAAAAATCCAGCATTAGCCAGCTACAATATTTGTGTCCTACAATTTTATTTATGTGTTAAGGTTTACCAGTTGTGCAAACGTTATTCAGAATGAAGAAGATTGCAGATATTATTTCCAGAAAATTCAAGATATGCATTTATCTGTCAAGAAAATGTATGAAGTATGAACCTGCTAATCAAAATTAATTGGGGGTGTGGTCTGATTGAATTTGGGAATGTTCGGGTTATCTGAAAAATAAAAACAAACGTATAACAATTACAGCTACAAAGTAATGTAATGTGATGTGAAGAAGTGACAATGTTGTGATTACCATGCATAACGTATCATTTTGACAATGCATTCAACATGACCATAATATATTCTTCTGACCTGCAGACATAGTCAATCGCATGCAATAGTGGTGGTACACAGGTAGTTCAGTTTGTTTCGCTATTGTTGGCAGTCATTCTACAGTAAGTTATGCCTTAGTAGAGAGCAGGTACTTGTTTGTGTTATACCATGAACTACAATGATATGATAGGAAAGAAAACAACAGCACACCTATCATACACAACAATAAAATATTATCAAATGATGCAGCCATAGCCGAAACATTCAATAAATATTAGGCGAATTCACATAAAGTAGCAAGAAATAATAAAAAGGAACGTAAAGAATTTAAGAAAGATTTGAAACAAGAAAGAGAATGTAATCCTAACACTCAGTGCAATATCTTTTTTCAAAATTTTAATATGCAAGAACTAAACATTGCAATAAATAATCTAAAAAACAAAAAGTCTCCTGGACCTGACCACATACATCCAGAGTTCATAAAAAACCTTGGAAAAACAGCAAAACAACAACTATTAAAACTCTACAATCTATCCTGGAAAACCACTGTACCTGCTGAATGGCGAAAGACAATAATTGTCCCACTCTTGAAGAAAGACAAAACAGCGTCAGAAACAAAAAATTATAGACCAATAGCTCTTACTAGCATAATAGCAAAAGTGATGGAAAGAATGGTGTCAAACAGGTTAAATTGGTTTCTAGAATAAAAAAATTTAATTTCCCCATGTCGAGCTGGATTTAGAGAGTTCCACTCTACAAATGAACAAGTCTTACTTCTCAGTCAAGAAATCAAAGACTCCTTCAATAGAAAAGAAGATAATTTATCAGCTTTTATTGATTTCCAAAGTGCATATGATTCCATATGCAGAACAAAACTACTAAAAAAAGTTAAAAAAATAGGGATACAAGGTCCAATGTTTTCATGGCTATGTCATTTCCTAACACAACGCTTTATTGCAACCAGATATGGAAGAAACATATCTAAATACAAACAAGTACACCGTGGCTTACCACAAGGTGCAGTATTCAGCACAACACTTTTTAATATATTTATTAACGATCTGCCACAACAAATACAAGAATCAGGTGTGAAGTGTGCACTATTTGCTGATGACTTAGTAATGTGGACTTCAAAACCAAAAAGCAAAAGTACAGAACTAGAAAAAACCATGCAACAATCCTTAACCAAATTACAAAGGTGGACCAAAGAAAATTTAATGACTGTTAATACAACAAAATCAAACTACCAAATATTTTCACTAAGAAAAAAGCCACTAAAAATAAAACTAAATTTTGAGAGTCAACAATTACCAGAAACAAAGGAAGCAAAGTATTTAGGTGTTACATTTGATACTAAACTTACATGGACCAAACAAATAGAAAATGTAATACAAAGAGCAAAGCGGCGCCTTTCGCTGTTAAAACGTCTAACAGGAATGAAGTGGGGATGCTCCAGAGCAACTCTTAACACAACATACAATGTATATATAAAGCCATTATTTACTTACTGCAGCGAAGTTCTTGTAACAGCAAACACAAAAAAGATTCAAATCTTTCAAAACCAAAGTCTGACATTAATTACAGGTGCTATCAAAACCACACCAATAGCAGCTATGGAAATACTAACCAATCAATGTCCCATTGAATATGAAATAGAAAAAGCGGCTCTTATTCAACATGAAAAGTTGATCAGACCCCCATTCAATACATGGCACAAGAGAAATTTTACACATACATTAAAGACTCAGGAGAGCTTTGTTTCCAAAATTCAAGACATCAAGAAGAATGTATACCTTCCTAATTCAAAGGAAAACTTAATATCTAAAGTCAATCCGACACAAACATTAGACATCACATATTATTTACACCTGACAGAAGAAGTTAAGAAAAGTGATACTCCAACTAGTGTTCTAAAATTATTGGCATTAGAGACAATCCATACTAGATTTCCAGAACACGAATGGCTCCATATGTGTACTGATGGATCACTAATATCAAACCAAGATGGAGCAGGTGCTGGAGTCACATGTTACCTCTTTTCCTATTACAAATCTTTAAGTTATGGAACTACAAACTTTGATGGAGAAATTGAAGCAATTCGAATGGCCCTACAAAATCTTTTGTACAGAATTTCACATTTTCAGCAAGCAGTTATTCTCTCAGATTCCAGGGCAGCAATTATAGCAATTACTTCCAACTTGTCACCAAAAAAACCAAACAATTATAGAATGTCGGAAAATCCTTATCCATCTAACAGCACTTCAAAAACACCTAGTCTTCCAATGGATACCAGTTCACTGTGGACTGAGTGGTAATGAGAAAGCTGATTTTCTTGCAAAAAAGGGTACCGGCAATGTGCAGAAATCAATAGTTAATCTACCATTTTATGCAGCTAAAAGATTAGTCAACTCTGAATTCAAAAAAATTATTGCAAAATATTACTATGAAAAATCAAGAAATAAAAGATGGGAACTACCAAACATTCAAACAGTAATTCCTGAGTATCCTCGAAAAACAGCAGTTGCAACCTTCAGGTTGATTGCAGGACATGATTGTCTGGCAAAACATTTAAACAGAATTGGGATATATTCTTCACCACTCTGTCCTCTATGTGATCCGCAAGAGGAAATGGATCGAGACCACCTTCAAATATGCCCGGCCACTTCTAATGTCCCATCCATCTGTGAAAAATATTGGAGAGCAAGAGGATTAATGACTTCATTGTCAGAAATCCAGCATTAGCTAACAACAACAATGTCAACCAAACAAAAAATTTTGTGCCACAAACATTTTGTTCTAATGTGTGTAGTTTGAATAATGAGCTAGTCAGTTTTGTAATAGAAAAGCTGACGTGTTGCACTCACATGACCTTCTCTACTCTTGTACTAATCATTCTTACAAACTCTTATTCCTATATGTTCTTCGTATTAAAATAAACATTTGTACAAATCATCTTATTGGTTATCTCCTAGTAGGTGCAAGGAGAATATTAGAATGCAGTAGGCTTTGTGCAATAGTCAAATCTTTTAAATGATTTAAATTCCGTTCTCTTTGCAGACTTAACTTACAAAAAAATGATCAACAATGTGCCATTTCATGAAAGTTACACCTTCTGAAACTCTCATACATTTCTACATGGCATTCAATTTTTCAGTTTCTGATTCAACCTCTTAAACATTGCCCACGCATGGTTTGTATGTTTAAAAACCAGTGGCATGTGGTGAAGTTATCGGCCGGGGTAAGCATCAGCTGACCGATCATCTGAAATACTCATAAAACGGAGAAATCTTTCTTAAACGTGACCTTCAGCTCCAACAAAATTCATTACTGCAGAAAGTTGGGATAAATTTGTAACATCTGTACTTTCATCCAAAGTAATGGCAACAAAACTGGTGTCTTTGATTTCTCTCTTTATCTGCATTATTAGAACATTATTTATTGACTCAATTAAGTCGTTCTGGATCAGATTTGATAGCCCAGTAAACACTGTCCCCTGCTCCATGAAAGTTCTTAACTTGTCGTCATACAGACAAAGCAGGTTTACAAGTTCTACATAATTCCCCGTGCTGCTGGATTCTGATGACTCATCGTGACCCCTAACTGCTAATTCCTGTTTCTCCTGAAAACAAACAATATCAATTAGGTGTTCCATTATTTCTCTATTTTTTCCTACTAGTTCGTTGTGCTGATTTTCCCTCACTTTCTTCTGAGTATCCAGTAAATGGTCAATTCTGGATTTGTCGAATGTTTTCAGTAGAATGATGGTTTGGAAATGAGTGCTAGTCAAACTGTGTTTTTAATTGCTTTATAGATGTTCCCCATGTCACCAAACTTACCACTAGACCATATATTTTTTTCGTTAGAAAACAGAAGACATCACCAACAATAAAGCTTTTGTTGTGTTTGTGTAGGCCATTCATTATTAATATGTAGCTGTGAATTGAGTTTTCGTACACAGCTTTTGATTAGAGTAGTAATGTTTAGGTCATACATTGGTCTTCCTTCCTGCACAACTTTAATCTTTTCTTCATAATTTCTAGAAGAAAAACTTAATGAGATAATATTGCACAAAGTGCAACCATCTGCGTCTGCAGTTCTGCTCTCCAAAAAAAGCAAAGATTCCATGTTTCCTCCTCTCTCCAAGCTGCAAGCACTAGTGTACGCACCATTTGAAACTGCTTGCCTTGCTCTAGCACGTCACATGGTAAACTATCTGTAATTCTATCATAAATCAACTGTTAATAAGATGTCAGTGACATCGTACTTGTCATCGAATAATAAAGCTAAACTCATTGCAAAAAGTCACTCATTACCTATGTATTCACTTGAAATACACTTAATAAACTGTGACAATGCTGGAAGGTCATTTGCCTAGACCCGCACTGAACACATGTGCTTCTTTTGAGCCAGTACTGCGATAGCGCCCTAGTTGACCCGAAGACCTACGGAAACGAGTCCTCACAGACACAGTACATTGTTGTACGCATTATTGCACGTATTGCGAGCATATTGTTGTAAAATAAAATGGAAATCATGGTTCAGGGCAACTGCAGTAGTCAAGCGCTTAACATAGAATCAGAACGTGCTGCAAGATAATATAATATAAATAATTGTGTAGCATTGTACAGGATAAGCACTACTTACCTTGCATACATGGACCACATGCCACTGAAAAACACCAGCAGTAAGCTTGTTGGCATAAATAAATAATACTTACATCACTTGTTTCTTGACTGGTTCAAACCTACTTGCAAAAGACATAAACAAATGTAAAAAGTTTTAATTCTAACTCAATTTTTCCATAAACTAAGATATTGGTCTGCAAATATGCTAAGTCATTGGCATTCTACTCCAACCATGAAGAGGCAATAAAAACATCATATAGGTAAGTGGGGGTTTGGGGAGGGAACATTTTCTTAAAAATCATATAGTGAAGAAATATTAAGTGAAGAAACAATTTCACATGTGTTCGTGTTATACAATACAGTACTGAGAATATTTCAATATATATATATATATATGAAATGCATTTTACACCATTATACAATAATTTTGTTTAGGTATAATTGAGATATTTCTTCACAAATACTGCTATATGATTATAATAATAAATTTGAGTAACAGAGTCAAGGTGTTTATGTCAATTATTTTGTTAATAGGCTCTAGATGTTAAATCTTTTCTTCCTAAACGTGTTGCTATTCGGAATGGTCTATGTTTGTGTGAATATGCTTTTAAATCCTTCATCTGAAAGTATCAGTTAATTTACCTGACTTGCTAGAAGGTACATCTTTACATCACTTAAAAAGTCTGTAGTGAGAGCGTCTTTATTGAGACTGTAGTGCTGAATTATGTATACGTGCATTATTTTAGGTAGTGTGCACTATATTACTAACATCACAACTCAAACAGAATATATTATAGCCCATGCTAGTAGGCCTAAAATCACATAATAACTCATTTTCATTCTGAACATCAATCCTCGGCATGAAATTCAATTCATTGATTACTATACTTTCAATAAAAAGTCTCTCATTATTTAATTCCATTTAAGAAATGTAGCTGAATGTAAGGTACATATAAAAATATCACAGAATATTTTGGAACATTTCAACAGAAATTTCCTTAAGTACCATATCATTTTCAAGAAGCAATGTATCACTGCCTGTTCAAGTACACCATCTGACAGACACTCTACACATTCATAAACTTATCACCTTTGCAATACATAATTCAGGTGTCTACAAAAACAGTCTAACTGCAGTAGATTTCTACAAAGCTTACCTCAGTAGCACCACATAGTGTTTTTCTAGCCACAAAGGCTCCTCTTTAATTTCTATCTTATATCCCATTTCATGATCAAAGTTGCATTTGTTATTCTTCATTACAGGGTCCTCTGAAAGAGATTCTCCCTTTGAGCTGGAACTTAAAAATTCAATGCCACAACTGGGATTTGAACCACAGACCTTCCGCTTACCGGGCGGCTGCTCTAACCAATGAGCTATTGTGACAAACTGCCAGAATGGCATTAAATTCTCAAACCAGTTCGTATTTCTCCTGGTAAACCATTAAGGCAGTCTCACATCAGAGACAAATTACCCCAATGGTGACTTACTATTGTAGGTACTTTATATCCTTTATAATACAAATTTCACACGGCTAACCACAAATAAAAAATCTCATATGTGTGTATAATGCCATGTTAGTCAGAAAATTGCCCATATTAAGTTTATAGGATGCTGTTATCCAGACAAGTAATCTATATCTGTGTGTAGATAGGAAATCATTGCTAAATAGCAGCACAGATATCACATTGTGTGTGTCTGGTTATTTCATGAATTGAACACCTGCTTTGTGTAAAGACAGTTAAGTAGAACTGGTTAACTTGTCGAACTTTACACTATTTGAACTAAGTGTACACACTCGTGTGTCAGGAATTTAAATTACTACTAGCTGTTATGACATTCCTTAAGACATTAATGTTAGCAACTTAGTTTCTAAACATCAATAAGTTTAATATTGTGAAACACGAACAACAATGAACATTGATTATGCCTTCGTGTGTGATCAGCTATTTTAAATTTCAGAATTTCAAGCTTTTGGCCACAATAGCTCAACTGAAAAAAACCTAGAAGTTTGAGATCACAGAAGTACTCAATCATGGTACCTGCAAACAAAGGAAATGCTGCTGTCATTCTGGAGACTGAGGATTATGATCAGGTCATGAAACATCTAAAGAGGATAACTAAGTACTTAACATCCAGGATTACTAAGACAACACTGAGCCTTATAAAGAATTCCAGTTTAGCTCCTGAAGTGCAAAAAAACACCATTCCATATGCAGCTACTCCACCTAAACTCTACAAACTGCCAAAGATTTATAAGCCCGAGGTGTCTCCCCAACCTATTGTCAGAGCCACTGGCTCACCTGCTTATCATCTTGCCAAACATCTTACTACTCTATTGAATCCTCTAGTGCCCTCTGTCATGTTCATCCAGGCAATTTTGACTCTGAGGTGGAATCCAAGTGATATTTTGGTAAGTTGACGTAGAATCTCTATTCACCAAAGTACCTCTGGAATACTCACTGTGGCTTACAGCTGCACATTTCCCACAGAATAAACAGATATTTGGACGCACACTCACTTCCACATATTTTACCTACAATGGTCAATTATTTCAACAGTTGAATGGGGTAATCATGGACTCACCTCTTTCATCTGCCATTACAAACTTCTTTGTGGAAAATTTTGTAGATGCTGCCTTGGATACCACTACAGACAAACCCAAACCCTTTTTCAGATATGTTGATGACAGCTTTGTTGTTTGGCCACACGGTGAAGAAAAGTTTACTGCCTTACTCTTTTCTTGTAGCATTTAACGCTCGGTATTACTACTGCAGCACTGCAGGTATCTGCCTTTCTGAACCATTTCAATAGTTTGTATGTAAACATCAGAATTACTATGGAAGTTGAAAGCAATAGCTCCCTTTCCTTCTTGGATGTATTGGTATATAAGAAAGCAGATGGCACTATGAACCATAAAGTGTACAGGAAGCCCATCCCCAATAACCACTATCTGGATCCTATAAGCCATCACCATCCTACTCAGAAGAAAACAGTTATCCCTACATTGTTTCATTGAGTCTTTGACATAGCAGACAAGGACAATATTCAACATGTATGAGATACATTGTCACAGAATGGCTACAGTGACCACGACATCAGGGAGACCCACAGACGGTGTTAGACAACACCACCAATCTGCTATGTCTTTCTCATTGCAAGAGTAGACATCAGTTATGCAAAGCAGTCATACCACTCTTTTGTTCTACTTCTTATAGGACTTCCCACTTCCTCTCCAAATTCACCATAAAAATCTACTTTAACATGCTGAAAAAGATCCAATAATACATAAGGTCCATGGAAGATCCACTGCTTACAGTCCCAGGGGTGTACAGGATTCCATGTACACATATATGAAATGATCTATCAAGCTTTAGAAGAAGGAAACTCAGCCCATGGCACTTTGTGATCTTAGCAAAGCTTTTGATTGCGTCAAACATCATCTACTGCTGAGAAAGATGGAAAAGTATTTAATAGAGGGACATAGTCTGAAAATTTTTAAATCCTATCTTGAGAATCGTTATCAGGTAGTATCAGTTAATGGGAAGCTATCTAAGATGGCCAAAGTAGAAATAGGTGTGCCGCAAGGCTCAGTCCTGGGGCCTTTACTCTTCTTGTTGATGATTAATGATGTATCGGAATGTTCCTCAGCTTATACTGTTGTATACGCAGATGACACTTCATTCTTAAACTTTCATAAAGAACTTAATATATTATCATGGTTAGCTTAAAGCACAATGGAGCAAGCACAACGTTGGTTTAAAAGGAATGGTTTTTATATGAATGAAGCAAAATCTCAAAAGATACTCTTTACACTAAAGATTCCTAGAGTTCTTAATGAGACCACAACTGAAGAAGTCAAATTACTGGGTATAATCTTAGATAAGCAATTGTCATGGAATGTGCATGCAGATGTTGTATGCAGCAAGTTATCCCAGGTCATATTTTTAATATTGAGTATAAAAAAAGCTGTCTCGAGGGATTTTCTAAGGGCAGCTTATTTTTCTTTCTTTTAGAGTATATTCAGGTATGGGTTGATTTTATGGGATAGCAATTCACGTGTATTAGAAGTACTAAGGATTCAAAAAAAAAGGTAGTTAGAATTCTATCTGATGCTAAAGAAATGGATCATTGTAAAATGCTCTTTGTAAAAGATTCCATGTCATATGGATAGGTGTGCATTGGACAAACAGGATGCACTATTGAAGAGAGGTGTAAGAAACACTGTGCGGCATCGAACTCCTTAAACCAGAACAGTCAGCACTGGCCCAACACTGTATAGTGCACAAAATTAACTAATAACAGCTCAGTCCTGGAACATAGAGAAAACTATTAATGACAGAGTCATCAAAGAGGCCATTCAAATTAAGTTACACCCAACAAACTGCAATAGATGTAGTACTCAGGGGCAGATGTAATACTCCTGTTCTCAGGGACTTCACTGAGTCTGCCTTGGAACCAGCCATTAAGCACATCTGCCAGAGGAGGATGACGAACCGCATGGAACACATCCACGCGGATAGTTCATTCTGTCCCTGAAGAAGGCCATGGATTTTGAGATGCCGTCTATTTTTTACAATTCAGTTCCAGAAGGTCATGTAAGCTTGATGTTTATAAACGTAACACATGTTTGAGAGTTAGAATCAGGACTGAAAACTGACTGGTATTTTTCAGTCCTAATTCTACCTCAAACATTGACCACACTTCTGTGTTTAGAAACACTAGCAGTAAGTTGGTCAGCATAAAAAAATTATAACTGTTTGCTGAAGAAAACCATGAGTTTGAGGTGGCCATTTATTTATTCAGTTCCTGATGATGGCCATGGAGTTTCATATGGCCAAAAGCTCAAAATTTCCAAATTTAACATGGCTGATCACCTGTGAAGCCATAATCACTAATGCTTGCCATGAAAGTTTCAAGTCCAATAATGAACATTTTCCTTAACAGGCAATATAATCTTTATTCATCACTTTTGCTGCTTCGTAAACAGTTTTTAAGAGCTAAGCTGTTACTTTTATTGGTTATAAAAATTTATTCTTGTGGGTTTCAGCATGGATAAATCCTTAAGACAGTTTATTAAATATTCTGGCAACTGTCGCAAGGATCCTAATTTCATTACAGATTATTATTCCAGCTCACATTCAAATTTGGAGATATTGCAGATATAATATTTAAGAAAGACAAGGTACACAAATAAGAGGAAAGCAAAGTAAGTATGCAGGTGCTAAGAATAACAGAATTGAAAATGTTACACTAAAGTTAAATTATTGAGAACAATTTAACACTAAAGTTGAAGAAGTTTGGGGCTTGCAGCCCAATAGAGATCTGCATGATCCACATGTTGTGTCAAGTAAAGTTGCACATAAAGAAATGGAAACTAACAGTATAATAACTAGTGACAAAGAGAATAAATAAATAACATACATGAAGAGAGAAATAAGGAAACAGAGGTCAATAATATTGCAATTCAATATGGTGTAATAGAACTAAAACAGGAAAAACACATAGAAAAGATATTACGACTTAGAAATTTTGGGTCAGTCGTCTAGAAGAATAATAACCAAAGCATGAGAAGCAATGATTTATACTGAGCATTGCCAAATGCATAGCAAATATCAATGGAAAATATGAACTTAAACATGATTTCTGAAAAGATAAAGTGAAACTACAGCTTTTGAGATATTAATTTAGAAGAAAAGTTAATAAATTCTGCAATTCCACTTGAAGACATGAGAGGAAAGCACTGCCCTGTGTCTAGATAAACTGAACCAAGTTTAGAACCACATCCTCTCTATATTTACTTACCAAACACATTTTACAGGGAAAAAATCTTGAAGCTGTATATACAAGACACAAGATGGTAATTCATTGTGCTCAGCCGAAGATCTCGAATCCCTGACTCTCAGAACACAAGAATTACTGCTGTCTGTATAGGTCAGAAATGTCCACAGTCATAGAGCAAGCATTATGGGCAGAAGCGTAACACACTGAGATAACCACTGTTTCTTCAGTGTCATACTCTTACACCATAGAACACAAAGCAATAAAATGTATGCACACTTCAATAACCTTAATAGAAAGGAAGAAGCTCTCAATCTGAATAAAATTCCTCCACCCTAAACTACCCTTACATGAACATTTTTATTTTCTCAAAAATGGCTAAACAGTTTTTGTTAAACTGCTGTGTGTTTAAGATACTTGCATGGAAAATAAAGTGTATATTTTGAATTTTCTGGCAATAGCCTACGCAGTCCTGTTTATTCTTGACGACTTTTGCATAACTAATAAGCTGTAAGGGATAGAACAAGTCTTACTGCACAAAAAATGTAGATCTCATTAGAATACACAAGGTAAGCCCAAATGGCGTTTTTGTGGAGTGAACCATTTCAGAGATATTGATTGTTATTTGTTGCAATACTTACACTTTTCTCAAAAGGAAGGTCATTATTCACTTTTTATCTCTTGTTTGTGTAAAGAGAACAGAATTTAAAAGCTTTTAAAGATTTGACTAGGCTCAACACCTACTGTATTCCCATATTCCCCTTGCATCATTTTTGCATCTCAATTAACATGAAGAAGATATAGGAATAAGCGTTTGTATGAATAGTTAGTACAAGAGTAGAGGAAGTCATGTAAGTGCAACACATCAGATTTCTTAACTTATGTATTAATTCTTTAATTATTATATATATGTATAACTAAAGAATGCAATATATATGCAACTATATATATGTTGTATATTCTTTTTTAATTTAATGATGAGTATTTATTATATTTACAGAGTTTGTGTGTGCCTATGCCTAGTGGAATAACTAGAGGTTGTTGTAAGTGGCATTGCCCTGTCACACCTGTCCACCCTGAGTGAGAAGTGCCACCCATCCGAGGACTTAGGGCCAGTGCAACATGTTATGGTGGTAATATTCCATTGAGGTGTTTGGCAATGTCTGTTACTGTTTCTGTAGTGTGTCTATTGACCAGAATTGCTCTCACAAAGCGATAGAGCTGCCTATGCTTATTAGCATCTGCTATATACCATTCTTGTTGCCATATTAGATTGTGATTGGGTTTTATGGCTTCATGCATGTTGAAAGCTAATCTAATTATGAATTCCTCAACTGTATGCATTAGTATCTTGCTGTGTATTATGTCTAGTGAAGCCATTCGTAAGACCTTGACAATGGTTCATAAAATTATGTTTTCCAGCATGCCAGCATTTGTTTTGGCAGTGTCTCTATGTCGGTCAGCATATGTGAATACAGGGCAAATGAGCATTTTGCAAAGCATGAGACCTAACTGCATACTTGGTTTGAAGTTTCTGTTATGAATGGGGTAAAACTTGCCCAGTTGGACTTCTAGCACATTTTTACGTGTTTGGTGAATGTTAGTTTGTAGTCTAATGTAATTCCAAGGTATTTGACTTTGCTGTTCTAGTTAACAGTCTCTTCATACAGTTTAGGCAGCATGTGATGGTTCATGTGTTTGAGTCTGTGGGAGAATAACACTGCCTGTGCTTTTCCCATGTTAACCTTTGTGTGCCATTTGTTAAGGCATGATTTAATTTCATTTAAGGCAGCCTGTAGTATGTTTGTCACTAATTCTGTCTTCTAGGCCCTAATGACCTAGTTGTCGAAGGGCCCTTAAACCCAACTCACTCACTCATTCACAATTCTGGCTTCCAGAATTGTACCAACATATTCTAAGTGCACCGTCAGTTCCAACCAATGAGTCAATTGAGACTGAAACTTCAACCAGAAGATCAAGGCCACACAACTTATGATGTTCACTGCAGATGTGGAAGAAACACTGACCATCAAAAACTCCTGTAGACCATGGTTTATGAACCAAGAATAATCTGCAAGTTATACATAATTGTGACTGCAGCTGTGAAAGCTTATGACTGCATTTCCCTAAAATAGTAAAAACTTTTTCTGTAAATAAAAGGAAAGAAACATTGTAGGTATAAACCTTAGTATAGAAACAAATTCAGCATACGTGTGACACAAAACCTGTGTAAATAAGAATGTCTCCTTTAATGAGTGTGAAGTCACATATTATTATTGCTCATTTTCTAATTATTGCATATTCCATAAAATAATTCAAGAGCAACAAGCCAGTGTTGAGAAGGCATTGTACACTCATCAAACTCAATGTGGCTTCTAATATACATCACCAATTACTAATTTGCAATTTAACATTAGTGGTTAAAATTTTAACTTCAATTTTCTGAAATAGTGGTTTTATTGACTCACCTGGCTATAAATGCAACTGATGGTTATAAAAATTATTTTCTGCGGCCAAACAGGCACAACATATGCTTCGAGTTTCATGCAGTAATCATAATTTGTTCAAATCATATTCAAGATGTTCTCAGGCTTCTAGCCAGGTGTATTGATGCAGGGCCATCGACATTTTGGGAGTGTACATCTCTCCCATCATCAGGATGATGAAGCCCGAAGAACATGTTGAATATGTTTGTCGCCAGGAAAGCTTCAAATCATATTTTTGTCCAAATCAGTTTGACATTGTCTTGAAATTTATCATCAGTAGAAAAGCTGACTCTAAAGTTGTTTAATACATTACTAAGCTTCAAAATTTGGGAATTAATTTAAGAATGCATTGTCTCAGTAAACATGGGCAGAATACACTCTTAAGTTTGGTTGAGTAAAGACTGACGCACACAGGTCCATTACAGCCTTCAAGGAATGAAACAGAAAATTTCTGTGAGGGTTGTATTCTTGTTATTTGATGGGCAAAGTAATACTGGTGTGATTGACACTGGTAGGTTTCTGCTCCATCTGAGAAGGATAGCTGCCACACAATCCTCCCAGAAGCTTCTACTGGTGATAGTGGCCTTCATAAGCACTCTTATATTATGTATGCATTCAGCTGTCTCAACATGAGCTGTTTTTCACATATGCACCTAAGCACAAGCCAAGCCTCTGCAACAATGATTTGTGAAATAATTCTAATATTGACTGTGAAAAATTATAAAGAATCATAAGATGTTTCAGAAGCCAATTACCATAACCAGATATGCTGTGAAGTTGTCTTGAAGGAAAGAGGCTACCCATGCAAGAACAACTAATCACTATACTAACTTTACATATGATTCACATATTATTATGCATAAGTTTACACTTTTAAGCTGTTGCATACCTACCCATACACAGATAAGATGATAAAACATGCCGAGTGCCTCTGTTAACAATGACATGTTGCCACTCCACCGAAACCACTGCAGATAAGAAGTATTGTTTAAACATTTCTCTGATTTGATTTTTAGTTTTGGTGGAGTCACCCCTGTTCCCTTAAGTGGTTGCAAACCATTCATTTCTATAGTTTGTTCACAAATATCACTTTCAGATTCTAGATAATTTAGAGCACTATGATCATTTCGTAAGAAATTGCTATGAGTGCATATAACTAAAAGTACTACATCTAAGTGCTCAAGAGAAAGTTGTAATTCCCTTTAAAATAACCAACATTTTGTCATAATCCCAAAGCAATATGTAAGGTTCTGCTTAATTCACAATAAAATTGTAGATTGTCTTAGCTACATTTATTGATGCCTGTGTACCAGAATAATGACATATCAAATGTTTCTGAAGTGGAAAACCTTCATCACCAACAAACATAAGAGGAACAGAGATTAAACACCTTAAGAAAGCACACTAAATTATAATTAAGTACATACTACGTAAAGATTACTAAAATATAATCTAAGCTCAAACAGACTGTAAGCCGTTCCTCAGTGCTAATTGATGGACAGAATGTGGTATTAATTTTTATTATTTTTTACATAAGGAATAGGTTTAGTTCAAAAAACTCATTCATTCTAAATATTACAAAAATTTCCTAGGGTTTCCTTGCAAATTTGGAAAAGATGACTGATTTCACCACACTGGTGTTTTTTCTGATTTATGCTGTGAATCCACTTTTTTTCTCTCTCCTTCAGTTGCTAGAACACATAATATTACAGTATCCTCGTCTGAAGAACAGCAGCTTTTCCTATTGTGTCCATCCATATTTCATGAACAACTAGATTTTCCGGACAGATTCTTCTGAGCAATGAACATATAAGCTTCTGCTGAAGATAGTCGCTACAAATTTCCATTTTGGTCAGGACAAGCCAATGTGCATCAATCGTAATTGTAATTTGTTTAATTTTGAACACACACTTTCAGCTTGTGATGACACAGTTTCTTATCAATACTTATTTATGAAATGTTGAGCAAGTAGAATTAAGTTATTGCACTTCTGCCATGCACTAAAAGCAGTTAAGAAGATGAAATGGGATGTTATAAATACCTTATTAGTAGGGATACAATTTTTTGTTGGATCGTAAGGACACAAAATATGTTAATTCAGAGTAAAATGGTTTCAGAATCAGTTCTATTGTGATTGTTCACATAATTACCCATGTTTATTCTCGTGATTAAATGCAAAGTTTAATGCAACTAAAAGAAGTGTTTATTTACAATTTACCATTCAATTAATAACTTATTATATTTACTCACAAAATGAATGTTCGCTTATGATTTCACATGAAATTAACATTTCATTGTGATGATTTTGGCAAAGCTAATGTGAAAAGATTTATTTCAGGAATAAAACAAGATGTTTCACTTTTTGCAACCTTTACTCAGGGGTCTCCGTCTAGGGGATAAGTGAATGGCCACCACAAGGTACCCAAGCTGAGCAGAACATTACTTCCGCGTACTGGTGTTTTGCTCCTCACTGTAACTTTTCTATCTGACCTTACCTAGGTCATCTCTTGTTCTCTTCCGACCCCGATGCTATTAGGGTTCCTGAGGGCTAGGGAGTCTTTATTTTTCCAACCTCTCCATTTCTCTAATTTCTCTATAAAACCTTAACCCCTAACATGCTGACCTGTCATGGCATGTAATACGTCCTCTGATTGGTAATCAGAGGATATTGTCAGTGAATTTATTCTGATAATTCTCCCGGTCAGGTCAGTGAGACTCGTAAACCAACGACAGGTGTGGTCCTCCAGACATTCTGGGGGTTGTGAGAGAGCGATGTGACCGCCAAAACCTAAAAATATGGTGCTCTCTAAAAAGCAATTACATTTACTGCTATGTCTCCTCAATATTTATGAAATGACTCGAGGGGTAAAATGTTCCGGAGTTAAAATAGTCCCCCATTCGGATCTCCAGGCAGGGACTACTTCTCGAGAACAAAAACATTATATTAATAGAAGATCTAACATCAGACTTCTACAATGGAATGCGGGTGGTCTCACACAAACAAAAAGAGTAGAACTAAATAAAATTGTATTTGACTATAACATATATTTGTCATACAAGAAGCAAATCTAACAAATGACCGACTTAAATACTTCAATTTTACTGGTTTCTACTTCACCTACTACCCAAAAATAGACAGATAGGTAGTGGAATACTATTAATACAGCTAAAAGGAATCAATTTAATAATTTCTTAGAAAAAATGGATTATAGGACAGATGGTAACAAAGCTCATAAGTTCATAAAAAATGTCAAGGATAGGAAAGAAAACAACAGCACACCTATCATACACAACAATAAAATACTAATAAATGATGCAGTCATAGCCAAAACATTCTTTAAATATTATGCTAATTCACATAAACTAACAAGAAATAATGAAAGGGAACATAAAGAATTTAAGAAAGATTTGAAACAAGAAAGAGATCCTAACACTCAGTGCAATATCTTTTTTCAAAATTTTAATATGCAAGAACTGAACATTGCAATAAATAATCTAAAAACCAAAAAGTCTCCTGGACGAGATCACATACATCCAGAGTTCATAAAAAACCTTGGAAAAACAGCAAAACAACAACTACTGAAACTCTACAATCTGTCCTGGAAAACCACTGTACCTACCGAATGGCGAAAAGCAATAATTATCCCCATCTTGAAGAAAGACAAAACAGCATCAGAAATAAAAAATTATAGACCAATAGCTCTTACTAGCATAATAGCAAAAGTGATGGAAAGAATGGTGTCAAACAGGTTAAATTGGTTTCTAGAATCACAAAATTTAATATCCCCAGTCAAGGTGGATTCAGAGTTCCACTCTACAAATGAACAAGTCTTACTTCTCAGTAAGAAATCAAAGACTCCTTCAATGGAAAAGAAGATAATGTATCAGTTTTTATTGATTTCTAAAGTGCATATGATTCTATATGCAGAACAAAACTACTAAAGAAAGTAAAAAAATAGGGATACAAGGTCCAATGTTTTCATGGCTATGTCATTTCCTAACACAACGCTTTATTGCAACCACATATGGAAGAAATATACCTAAGTACAAACAAGTACACCATGGCTTACCACAAGGCACAGTGCTCAGCACAACGCTTTTTAATATATTTATTAACGATCTGCCATAACAAATACAAGAATCAGGGGTGAAGTGTGCACTATTTGCTGATGACTTAGTAATGTGGACTTCAAAACCAAAAAACAAAAGCACAGAACTAGAAAAAACCATGCAAAAATCCTTAACCAACTTACAAAGTGGACCAAAGAAAATTTAATGTCTTTTAATACAACAAAATCAAACTACCAAATCTTTTCACTAAGAAAAAAACCACTAAAGATAAAACTAAATTTTGAGGGTCAACAATTACCAGACACAAAGGAAGTTACATTTGATACCAAACTTACACGGACCAAACAAATAGAAAATGTAATACAAAGAGCAGAGAAGCGCCCTTCACTGTTAAAACGTCTAACAGGAATGAAGTGGGGATGCTCCAGAGCAACTCTTAACACAACATACAATGTGTATATAAAGCCATTATTTACTTACTGCAGCAAAGTTCTTGTAACAGCAAACACAAAAAAAATTCAAATCTTTCAAAACCAAAGTCTGAGATTAATTACAGGTGCTATCAAAACCACACCAATAGCAGCTATGGAAATACTAACCAACCAATACCCCATTGAATATGAAATAGAAAAGCGGCTCTTATTCAACACGAAAGGTTGATCAGACTCCCATTCAATACATGGCACAAGAGAAATTTTACACATACACCAAAGACTCAGGAGAGCTTTGTTTCCAAAATTCAAGACATCAAGAAGAATGTAAAATCTTACTAATTCAAAGAAAAACTTCACATCTAAAGTCAATCTGACACATACATTAGACATCACATTATTTACACCTGACAGAAGAAGTTAAGAAAAGTGACACTTCAACTAGTGTTCTAAAATTATTGACAATCCATACTAGATTTCCAGAACATGAGTGGCTCCATATTTATACTGATGGATCATTGATATCAAACCAAGATGGAGCAGTTGCTGGAGTCACATGTCACCTCTTTTCCTATTACAAATCTTTTAGTTATGGAACTACAAACTTTGATGGAGAAATTGAAGCAATTTGAATGGTCCTACAAAATCTTTTATACAGAATTTCACATTTTCAACAAGCAGTTATTCTCTCAGATTCCAGGGCAGCAATTATAGCAATTACTTCCAAGTTGTCACCAAAAAATCAAACAATTATAGAATGTTGGAAAATCCTTACCCATCTAACAGCACTTCAAAAACACCTAGTCTTCTAATGGATACCAGCTCACTGTGGACTGAGTAGTAATGAGAAAGCTGATTTTCTTGCAAAAAAGGGTACCAGCAGTGTACAAAAATCTATATTTAATCTACTGTTTTATGCAGCTAAAAGATTATTGAACTCTGAATTCAAAAAAATTGTTGAACAATATTACTATGAAAAATCAAAAAATAAAAGATGGGAACTACCAAACATTCAAACAGTAATTCCTGAGTATCCTCGAAAAACAGCAGTTGCACCATTCAGGTTGATTACAGAACATGATTGTCTGGCAAAACATTTGAACAGAATTGGGATATATTCTTCACCACTCTGTCCTCTATGTGACCTGCAAGAGGAAATGGATCAAGACCACCTTCAAATATGCCCGGCCACTTCTGGTGCCCCATCCATCAGTGAAAAATATTGGAGAGCAAGAGGATTAATGACTTCATTGTCAGAAATCCAGCATTAGCTAACAACAACAACTTTTTGCAACCTAGAAAGCCAGATGCGAGGTCACGATCAAGAGTTCAAACTTCATGTGGCAGTTTGTAACAAACTGGTTATTTAATCCTGGGATATAAAGTACTTACAATAGGAAGTCACCATTCGGGTAATTTGTCTCTGATGCGAGACTGCCTTTGTGGTTTACCAGGAGAAATGCGAACTGGTTTGAGAATTTAATGCCATTCTGGCAGTTTGTCACAATAGCTCAGTGGTAGAGTAGCCGTCCGGTAAGCGGAAGGTCTGTGGTTCAAATCCCAGTTGTGGCGTTGAATTTTTAAGTTCCAGTTCTACCTCTCAAACTGTGCCCACACATGGCTTGTGTGTTTAAAAACACCAACAGTAAGTTTGTTGGCATAAATAAATAATAATGCTAGTCTCTGTTTCCCTAGGTTGCAGGTTCAAGCCCAGTGGATTGCAATGAATTTTTATGGGTGTAAAATGCTTAGAATGGCTTCATTCGGGAGAGAAGTAAAGCTGGTGGTTCCATGTCACACATATTATAGAGACATATGAGCAAAATTAAGTGGTCTTTCATGATCAATGTAAAACCACAGTCTATGTACTTATACTTCAGTTTCTAATGGTGATTGTGAAGGAGGTCTTTCAGTGTACAATATTTTGTCAAATAAAAGAGTCAATATTACAGCAGGTAACTTAGAAGTCATGTTTACTTTTTATTTCATTGAACATGCTACATATAACATTTGAAATGTAAATTAATACAGTAATATTTGACATTTTATTTTGCCGCTTTTATCCTACTTTGAGCTTGCTTTTCATACTGACATTCACAATTTTTGTTCACCATAAAATTGTGTATCCACTTATTAGTGATGGTAGGAGCAGTTATTGTCACCTTAAAACCCTGTAACACACCTGCTACTCCTTTTAGATGGAAATTTTCCCATCACAACCGATTCATAGTCATTCTGTTGCAACTGGGCTGGAAGCTGTCAACATAAAAGTTTATTAGGATTTAGCTACACCAGTGTTTCTGAATACTTAGTTGTCTCTTCGCAGTTACACACTACTTCACTTCTCTTCTTATAAACAGCATCCCTTGGATATGATTTGCATCTTAAGGACCTTGATGTTTTGGCCACACTAAACCACTGTGTTAGCTGTTTATGTTATTTATATGTAGACAGCTATGAATGTAACACAGATACCTATTACTAATATAACAAATATATAGAGACTATATGCTTCACTTATATTTTATATATTGTGTTAGTTGTTGAATAATTAATCACTGACTTAAGTTTCTCCAGACTTCATTGGTATGCCTTGAGGATACTAGTGAAGTGTGCTGAAACTTAGGTTGGTGATTAATTATTTAACAACTTTCACCATGTATAAAAGATACAAGAAGCATTTAGTCTCTATATGTTACATTAGTAGATTTAATTTGCTTCACTGAAGAAGACCTATGTTGTTATCTTCATTGATAAATGGGAGGTGAGGTGGAAAGGTTCACAAGACAGGCAAGCACAAAAGGGATAGAATATAACAGCTTTTCCACATGTCACTCCCTAGAAGTGCAGATCACATGCTATTCCCCCAAAACACATTAAAGGTAGCAGGCTTTAATATATGGAACACATTATAACTGTTTTCCTTTCTGACAAATAATGTTCATGTCACATCAATTTTGAGGATTGCCTTTGTGTAGTTTTGTGTTACTTAAGTAAACATACAGCATTAAAACTGTAGTATACCATTGAATTCCCATTTCTACAGTTTAAGTGAGAAGGCTTATGTCAGTGGATATATGAACTCCTTGTCAATACCTTGTTAGCCTGTTTGAGCGGAACTCATAAAGTGTATTTCCACCTGAATTCCAGTCATATGCTGTGGTATGTATTTACAGTGTTGTATAATATTTATAATCTGCTGAATGAAGGTTTAGCTGATGGCCAAGAAATCTTACCTCCTGTAAATACAATAGAATCAGAAATAGAGGTACCGATGCCTACTACTGAGGAAGTTGAGCTTGCCATTAAGAAGCTGAAGAATAATAAAGCCCCAGGAAATGGACTTCATACAATCAGAGCTTGTGAAAAGTGCTGGGAGAGAATTTGTTAAACACTTTCACAATCTGGTGGCTAAGATATGGATAGCTGAAATAATATCTGATGAATGGAATGTAGGTATCATCTCTCCGATACATAAGAAAGGTGATACCATTGTGTGCTCTAACTATAGAGGTATTTGTCTATTATCTATTGCCTATAAAATATTTTCTAACATCCTCTTTAGCAGACTGGCACCATATGTGAAAAGTGTGGTTGGCGACTATCACTGTGGTTTCCGGCAAGGTAGCGTTACTACTGATCAGATTTTCACAGTTCAACAGATGCTTGAAAAATGTAGAGTTTGAAATTGATACACCCCAGCTTTTCATTGATTTTAGGTCAGCTTATGACTGTATTGCCAGAAATAATCTCTATGCAGCAATGGAAGAGTTAGAGATCCCTAAGAAACTGATCAACCTGGTGAAAGCTACCATGAAAAATACTAGGAGTCAAATTAAGATACAGAACATGGCTCAAATGTTGTAATGACCAAGAATGGAGCTAGGCAAGGAGACTGATTATCATTCCTTTTGTTCAATATAGCTATGGAGAAGGTTATTAGAGATTCAAGTATTAACACGAGGGGAACTATATTTTATAAGTCAGTCCAAATTTTGGCATATGCAGATAATATCAATATAATTGCAAGAACACCAAGAGCAACGAGAGAAGCTTTCACTAGCTTTGAAAGAGCAGCAAGAAAGAATGAATCTGCAGATTAATGAAGGAAAAACTAAATACATGTCCGTAACCAAGAAAGAATACCCTAGTGGCTCCACACACATAGAAATTGGTTTGTATAAGTTTGAGGTTGTGCATAACTTTAACTACCTTGGATCAGAAGTTAATCCCAAGAATAATGTTAGCTGTGAAACCCATAAGCGTATAACGTCTGCTAACAGGTGTTATTATGGTCTCAGAAAACATTTGAAGTCTAAGTTGTTGTTCAGGAAAACTAAAGTCCTCATGTATAAAGTTTTAGTAAAGCCTGTATTAATATATGGTGCTGAGATCTGGACACATACAAAATCAGAGGAGAGATAACTTGGTATATCTGGAAGAAAGATATTGAGGCAAATTTTTGGGCCAGTGGAGGAAAACGGTTAATGGAGGAGATATAATCATGAAGGACAAACTGGGTCTCAATGTACCAGGAGTATACTGTATCCCCTGTGAATCCAGGATGCCGTACTGGCAGGACCATTTCCACCAGAGTCAAAGAGCACGAACGGTCCATATGCTTAATGCAGCCTGACAAGTCAGGGCGGGCGGAACACTGCTTTGAAGAAGACCACAGAGCTAACTTCAAAGAAGCGACCCTTGTGGCAAAATGTAGCGGTTTCTGGGAACGGAGGGTTAAGGAGGCTCTGCCCATCTCCTCCGAGAAGAGCACACTGAACCGGGACGCCGGATTGCAGTTTAGTCCCTCCTGGAAACCAGCCTTAAAGTTGCAGATCGACCGGCTCAGAAAACATAGATTCCAACAGAGAGTTGAACCACCTCCACATTAGACTGGGTGTTTTCTACTCGTTTCGTACTAGCGGACAGTACTCGTACTTATGCTGGCCCCTTCACAACTACTTAAAACACTGAACTGAAGCATGGTCAAGAAAAAGTATCGCCGGAACACGCAGTCTACGCCGGAAGATGGAGCCACATTGGCCGCCAATTCCGACCCGACGCAGAACCCCGGTACTAGCAACGCGCCACCTCAAGACAACACCGCCGCCACCGAGCCTCCTGTAACCAACCCACGGTACGGCCGCTTCGGCGCAGTTGCCGTTGGAGTTAATCGACACCTGCATCCGCAGATTATACTACAGGAGGGACAGCGAAAATGGAGCTCACTAGTTGGTGCCTCTAGGATTAGGGGAATCTACGGAGCGACACCCCTAGTGCGACTTGTCTTTCAAGACAGGACGCATTACAACGCCGCCATCACCTCAGGACTCACCCTCTTCGGCCGACACATTCGTATAGAGAGTAGTCGGAACGAATGGATCCAGCCTTGTCGGAGATGCTGCTCTTATGGACATGAAGCCCAGTCCTGTGTCGCCCGAGCCAAGTGTCACTACTGTGGAGCAGCAGTACTGACATCCTCCTGTCAGCACCACGACCTCACCCGACGTCGTAGGTATTGCGCCACCTGCGACAGGAGAGACCACTACACCGGGCAGGTTTGCTGTCCGCTCTACCCGAGGCACCGAAACCACGCCGCATCACAACCTGAGCAGTCTCGACCTCCACCACCGCTAATGCAGTCTACGCAGCAAGAATCAACACTCCAAGGGACGAACTGCACATACGCCGCATCACCACCTAAGCAGTGTCAATCTCCTCAGCTTCCACAACCGACAACGCAGTCAACGCAGCAAGAATCATCAACACTCCAAGGGTCGAACTTCACATACACCGCCGCCACCGCTAGTACACAACCGTCCAGTAAGGAAGTGAAATATCTCTGCTCTGAGGTTCTTAGCCTCAACCCACGACTGGGTAACATCGAAGACGCCCTACAACAACTAACCAACGCCGTCACCACCTTAATCAACACCGCCGCCAACACATTCTCCGGACTTCGTCTTAAAGAACCAGTTGAAGCGCTACGAGCTGAAGTCAGAACTCTCACTGAATACGTCGCAGTCAATGGAGAAACTCTCGACTCCGTCCAGCAGAAACTGACATAGATCGAGAACAGGACTACTCCAACAACACAAGTGGCCACTACTCAAACAGAAGTACACCACTTCCTGCCACCAGCCCAGCAGACAAATCAACTACAACAGCAACAAGTTAAACTTCAGCAGATTCTTACAAAAGCGCAAATCTCTCCACAACCATGGTGGCCACAACAGCTTGATCACCCAGAGTTTGCACACACTGGCTTCTACGATCACTATCGCAACCCTTGCGACGAACGATGCAAGCTAATGATATGTAGTGGCGTCACAGGTAAACGCTCGTGGAACTGGAACCGCTAACCAAGAAGATCCCGGAACTTGACCATCCCACTCCTTATTCCCCGTGTGTGGCAGTCAGGGCCTAGCCATGTCTGTCACCCGGAATGCCCTTTCCCGATGCCGGTAATAGCCGGCTGTATCCTTCCGTACTGCGAGGGTGCTTCGGCGGTACCTCGATAGTCACGATACACTTCTCCCAAAACCCCCTCTTGAAAACCTTTAGCTTAGTTTTTCTTCCCCTGCCTTGTTCCCACTCTTCCCGGCGAAATAAGCCAACTCTTTCTTGTCCAACTCTCTTTCTGTCTCCCCTTTAAAAAAAAACTACTTGAAAAAGTAATACTAAAACGCCTAAACGCACAGTTAATCAAACAGAACATAACTATACCCGAACAATTCAGATTCCGCGCACGCCACTCCACAACCCTGCAACTTCTGAGAGCCACAGAACACATGACGCATGAGTTTAGCTTCCGAAAATCGACAGGCGCACTCCTACTTGATGTAGAACGCGCTTTCGACAGAGTTTGGCACGCGGGCCTGCTCAAGAAACTGAAAACACTTTTATACACGACTCTCTAATAAAACTAATCGCCAATTACCTCCACAATCGGACATTCCAGTCCAGAGTAAATAACCATCTCTCTTCTCCCCGCCCTATAAAAGCGGGAGTCCCACAAGGAAGTATATTGGGGCCGAATATCTTTAATATAACAATGAACGACATCCCGAAAACACACAACACGAACTTATTCATCTACGCAGATGACACGGCAATTGTAGCGCAATCGGGGAAAGCCGAGTTCATTCGCAGGAGGTTACAAAATGCCCTTAACGAGCTACAGGATTGGTTCACCAAATGGCGAATTAAGGTAAATGCCAAGAAAACGCAGGCTGTCATATTCACCAAAAGAATCAACCATAGACTAGGTAAACACCAGCTTCCACCACTCACCACATTTGGAGAGAACATTGAGTGGAAAAGCAGTTACTTGGTTAGGGCTTAAAGTGGACCAGGGACTCACATCGAAGCAGCATACATTCCAACTAAGAGGAAAAGCGAACGCCCAATTGGGCAAACTCTATCCCCTTATAAACATGAACTCGCAACTAAAACTCAAAATGGGACTAACATTATACAAGACGCTTATCCGCCCTATACTCACAAGCGCTGCTCCGGTCTGGGGTAATGCCGCAAAAACACACATTATGCGCCTACAAAGACCACAAAACAAAATACTGCGACTGGTAGCAAACGTGCCTTACACTGCATCAGCGGACTTATTACACGAAGAACTAAAAATGCACACGATAGAGCAATTCATTAAAAAGCTCACACGATACGTATAAACACCTGCATAAGCATCACAACCCTTTAGTAACGAACCTAGGCAAATATACCATGGAAATTTTTAAACATGCCAGACCGCTAGCGCTTTTCGACAGAAATCTAACTCCAAATAACACGGAAGTAGAGGAATTCTTGAACAATCTACTACACGACTAAATCAGACATTGACACAGGACTGTTCCCTTCTCTCTCACACAACTAAACCTTCCTTTTTCCTGTTTCAGACCGCAGACTGCCACAGAGCCCTACAAGCCCTCGGCAACTGCCGAGGCGGACCGGGAGAACGAGGGCCTCCCACCAGTGTCCTACGTGCGCGGTGAAAGCGGGCCACCGTATGATGGAGTAGGACACTCCGACGACCAGGCGAATCCAGGATTATCGCACATACGACAAGACCTGCCTGTCTCAGACAGACGAAGTAGAACTCTAGCAGAATAGCGTTCATCAAGCACGTGTAAAATCACTAACCAATAGCTGATACTAACGACTTGCAGGTACATACCTTTGCGACACTAGACATAAGCTTAAATATTGCACGAAAAACATATATTTTTGTACCCTAACACTAACATTAGCTCATATCATAACGACTTGCAGGTCTGCACCTGTGCATCGCTAGATATAAGGTCAAATATTGCACGAATAACTTCAGTTACGTTAACACTAACATTGGCAAATATCATAACGACTTGCAGGTCTGCACCTGTGCATCGCTAAATATAAGCTCAAATATTGCACGAATAACATCAGTTTACGCTAACACTAACATTAGCACATACCATAACGACTTGCAGATAAATACCTGTGCAACACTAGATATAAGCTAAAGAATTGCATGAATACTATCATATTACGCTAACACTAACGTTAGGTAATACCATAACGACTTGCAGGTGCAACGCTAAATGTAAGCTTAAATATTGCACGAATAACAGTATGTTACGCTAACACTAACATTAGCACGCACCATAATGACTAACAGGCTGTGCAACTTTAATCATAAGGTCGGTCTGGGTGGCTCAGTTGGTTAGACGCTGGCTTACTGATCCCAAGGTCGCGGGTTCACATCCGGCCCAGACCGATGGTTTTTAAGTGTGCTTAAAAACGACAGCTCCATGTCAGTAGATTTATTGGCATGTAAAAGAACTCCTGCGGGACAAAATTCCGGCACACCGGCGACACTGATGTGATCCTGGCAATTGACAGCGTCATTAAACAACAAAATATTTTATTTTTAATCATAAGTAAGCACAAAAAGCGTCATCATATTAACACCAAGCATGTAATCCTCTTGGTCCTGTCCAGGATTCATAGGCATTACCAAAAAAACATCTGACTCGCTCGCATGAGCTACATGCCAGCTTAAAGCTTTCAAGTACTAACCGGGGTGCTATGCGGGACCCGACTAACGCACGATAATATTAGCATTGCACGAATTAACACGTGGAGGGGTTTTTTAGTGAGTAACCCTCCCCCTTCAGGGCGCAAGGACCCTCACACTGTTGGCCTCAGCATGTCGGCCTCCTCCTGTAACGGGGTTTTGCCCTCCACGGTAAAAAAAGAAAAAAGCCCCTTCGCTCTTGCTAGTCACTCATCATCCTGATGATGAGAGATGCACACTCCCGAAACGTCCATGGCACTTCATCACAACACCTGGCTCGAAGCCCGAGAACATCTTGAATATGAATTGTATGATTTACATAATGAGCCATAATGAAAATTGAGGTGCAACTGGCAGGGTTGAAGCAGCGTAAGAACTTGGCGGGAGGATGAAAGATCGTCACAAGTGATCAACAGAAGAGGAAGCGGCACAGCTGATAGCTAGGCTCGAGGGACAACGCCAGAAGTACTGAATGGTTCCGACTTCAACGATTTCCAGAGATTTCTTGGAGACTCCAGAAAACAGATTCGGAAACCACCGTCTGGCCGGAACCACCATAGGTTAAGGCTACAACAGCTGGTCAACAAGATTCTGACAAAGCCCACAGACAGCTAAGGAAACCCAATTGGCCCTGCCAGTCACACCGCTAGTGTAGTGGAATGACCGCTAGTGGTCTCAACAAGTTATATGCTGAAGTAATGCTAAATTGGTTTGGCAGGACAATTTTGAAGGAAGAAAATGTGTCGCAGTGAGAAAAGAAGAAAAATATTAGTATTATTACAAATATCAATATTGTTAAGGGAATCTGTATCTATAAGACCTACCATTCATGTTTTAACATCTTTCAGCTGAGTGGTCTCACTCCAAAGTTCTGTTTCAGAATCACAGGTAGTCTTAGCATCCTCACTGTCCAAGGTGCATTGAACAATTTTTACAGAGCGATATCACAAAGTATCGTGATCACAATTTATAGCTTTTCCAAGTTTCAACCAACGTAGGAAGAATAAATAGTTGTTTCACTAAAGCTTTTTTTCCAGGCTACCATAAGACATTTTAAAGCATTCCTCAAAATGTAAACAAATTTCAGAAGATACCGAAATCAGCCTTTGCCTGAAAGTGCAGGGACTCACACATCGACTTATCTTCTGCAATCATTGCTGTGGATGACAAATATCTCTGAAGATTATAATTTTAAAAAATGTAGTGTGGGCATTCCCAGCACTTTTTCTATACACTCTTGCTCAAGCTATTCTTAAAACTGCTCATTCATCTGTGTACTTCATATCAATTGAGATAAACGCCAGTAGAAATGACTTTGCTATAATTTCCTTATAGGCACAATGGAAATAGTAACTTAAGTGATAGGTGCTCAAATATTTTAATACCTGGCGACGTAATGACCCTACTCTGCATGGCCACGGCATATAAACAAATGACTTCCTGTTTCAGAAAGGCACAAATGTTTAAAAAATTCGAACAATAACAAAGAATACCTGCACAATGATTAACTCTCAAATACATTTAACATGAATTGTGCACTTTAAAGAGGTCTACATTTAGGATGTAATAACATTCTTGATTAGACTTGTGTCTAATAACATTTATCCATGTCAGACCTCATGAAGGATACCTGAGGCCATCCCAAGCAAATTCAAGATATACATGTGTTTTTGTTTATTTTTTATCATGACAATAACTTAAATAAGCAGCATTTAAGTCCAAGGTGTTAAAAATGATTTTTGAGGAAATAAAACAATTCAAAAATTTTTTTGGACGAAGGATAGTCTGGGATTTTCTTTAAAATCTTCGTGTGGCATTCTTGGAAGAAGATAAACCTAAGTAAGGAGTTTGGTATTAAACCTGCTTCCTGTTTGATGAATCAGTAACAGTATCAGTTTATTCACCAATATAATAAACTTTACAAGGTTCATCAAAAAAAAAAAAAAAACATAGATTTCACAAGTTGAAGAATTTTGTACATAAGGTAAGTGAATACATTTACAATTATAGTTATCAGTTTTACAATTTTAAGAGTTATTTCATGAGGTATAATGTTCTCTCTCTCACACACACACACACACACTTACAGGAACCTTTTTCTCAAAATGGTTTATTGAGACTCTAAGAGGCCCAAAACATTTATTTCTCTATATCTCCAGTTCTTCGGTGGAAGGCAATACTTACTAAATGAATGCAGTACGGAAAGTAAACCCCAAAGAAATCACTGAAGCATCTACATAAATTAAGAAGTGTAATATGTGTGAGTGCATGTCAGTAGATTACACAAAAACTTTTAACACATACTACTTCTGAAAAAAGAGAAAGCAGGGTGTAGCTGATACTTAAATGTTTCCCTTACCGTTTTTGCATCCCCTTAATCTTGTACAATTACTTTGTGCCTCTTTAGGGGAATATTTTAAATGCAAGCAAAAGACACAATTTAAGATGAGGGAGCAGGGTTGGAATCGTATCTATTAGTGGCTCATTGGATCGGTTTCGTAGTGCAGTTGGTAGCGTGCTTGTGTCTGGCGCAGAGGATCCGGGTTCGATCCCTGTTACCAGCTTGGAGATTTTTTCCCCTGCTGGGAGGTCTGGCACGGGGTGCACTCAGCCTCGCAAGTCCTGGTGCGACCAATTGCAGAGTTACTTGATGGAGAAGTAGCGGCCCCAGGTTGCAAAGGCCACATAACTGGCCGGGAGGGCTCGGGGCGCTGACCATGTCCCAACTTCCAGTACTGCACCTTACCAATGACGCCTGTAGTGGGCAGAGGCTAGGTGGCAGGTCTTGGCCCTTCATGGGCTGTTGCACTAGGGGTTAGCTTAGTTTTAGTGCTCATTGAGGAATTACAGAACTTTAGTAGACATCATAGTACATAATCAGAAAAAGCCACAGGATTTAATATATTTCTTGGAAAAATGAATCTGCTTATTTAACTTTAGATCAAAGCACTCGTCACCTACTGCTTAGAGCAAGAGAGCATAACGGGGTCAACATCAGAAAATCTATATCACTGCTACTACTCAATATTGAACAACCTTTTGACCCGGCATGGCACACAAGGGCACTTGAGATACTGTAGACATACAACATATTGGACACCCTAACAAAGCCAATTGTAAATTACATAAGAGATCATAGGCTCCATTCCTTAATGAACGTACAGTTCTCCACCCTTCACCCACACAAAACGAAAGCTCCTCAAGAAAGTAAAGAGGCCAACGTTGTTCAACATTTAAATAAATCGCATACAAATAGCCACAGACGCTATTCATTACTTACATGGTGACAACACAATAATGGCACAACTGAATTTACACAGGAGACTCCAGAACACACTTACTGGCTCACTAACTGAAAAATAAAGGTTAAGTTCCCTAAATGACAAGCAATAGCTTTCACTAAGTGAATAAGCCACTATCACCAATGCAAAGTTTGACATTTTCATCTCTTCAGAAAAAAGTTAACTGGGCCGACACAGTAACAGGGTAAAAATGGATCAAGGTCTGATGTGGAGGATACATATCTTCCACATGAGGATCAAGGCCAATGACTAAGCTATACTTCTTAATAAACCTTAACAATGCATTGACATGAACAAAGGGCTCACACTATAAAACACTGACCTGGGCCATACCTTCATCTGCTGCAACTCACATTAAGAAATTACAAACATTCTGAAGCAGAGTTTTAGGTATAATTGTGCAGATCCCAGGAATTACACCCTCAGACATTGTACATGACCAGCTGAGAATGCACACTATAGAACTTCTTAAGATACTAGATTATCACACTTAAGCAACATTTCCAAAAAACCTGAGTAATGCACAAAACAAAGATGAAGTACAAGAATTCCTAGACACCTCTTACAAGACTAACATGACAGGAAACATTAGACTCTCGACTACTCATGTGACCACTTACTGCTAGAATCAGTCAATTAACTTTAACTGGACATTTGTGTTAACAATTGCAACAACTTTTAGGTGATTAACTGCCGAGAATTGCTCAAGTGTTATGTGAAATCCAGGGTACCCACGTAATAACTGACATGCTCAAGTGTAATGCATGCCAGCTTCTCATGTTTTACTTACTTAAGGGATGCTATTCAGGACCCAAGAGACCAAGCATGTGGAACTGTTGCAAATAACACTGACATGTCCAAGTGTTTTGTAGTGAGTATGACCACCGGATGGTGAGTAGTACACTCCCAGCAGGGCTGGGCCAGATGATTATAATACTTCTCCCTTCACATTTGCAGAATCTCATGGATATATCATTCCGGTAATCACAATTGTTTTCAGGTCTTTAAATCCATATCTTCAGTTCACCTCTTCTTCATGGATTACTGGAAACAAGCTCAGTGTAATCGCTATTCATGCTTATGCTGAGAATGCAATGGAAGCCAACTGACAATCATTATCCAAGTAATGCACTCCAAGATTCAGTCTCAGGATTTCTTGAGTGACAGGCAGATAATACTATCAGAAAAAACTATAAGCACCTCCTTGAAATGGAACTGGAAATGTTTCCTGTGGTATGTCTCCAACTGCTAAATGACTTGGTCTGACTGAACACTAGTCGTGTTTATGAACCAAATAATGTCTTTTCAAATTTGACAATTGAGTAAAGCTCTTATCACAAGTTTGACATTTGTATGGCTTTTTACCTTCATGAATCAAATTATGTGTTTTCAAATTTGTCAACTGAGTAAAACTCTTATCACAAATTTTACATTTGTATGCTTTCTTACCTTCATGTATCAAATTATGTGTTTTCAAATTTGACAAGTGAGTAAAGCTCTTTTCACATATGTTACACTGGTGTGGCTTCTTATCCTCATGAATTAAATAATGTTTGTTCAAACTTGACAAGTGAGTAAACCTCTTATCACAAACTTTACACTCATGTGGCTTCTTATCTTCGTGAATTAAGTAATGTTTGTTCAAACTTGACAAGTGAGTAAAGCTCTTATCACAAGTTTTACACTTGTGTGGCTTCTTACCTTCATGAATTAAATAATGTTTGTTCAAAGTTGATAAGTGAGTAAAGCTCTTATCACAAGTTTCACACTTATGTGGCTTCTTACCTTCATGTATCAAATTATGTGTTTTTAAATTTGAGAACTGAGTAAAGCTCTTATCACAAATTTTACATTTGTATGGCTTCTTACCTTCATGTATCAAATTATGTGTCCTCAAACTTGATACGTGAGCAAAGCTCTTATCACAGGTTTTACATTGGTGTGGCTTCTTACCCTCATGTATCAAATTGTGTGCTTTTAAGTTTGACAACTGAGTAAAGCTCTTATCACAACTTGTACAATGGTAGGCCTTCTTACCTTCATGAATGTGTGTCATATGTTTGTTCAAACTTGACAACCGTGTAAAGCTCTTATTACAGATTTTACATTTGTGAAATCTTTTGCCCTGATGAATGAAAGTCTTTTGTATACAGAATAAAGGCCTTAAGTATATTTTTCCTCCCTCACAATATTTACCAGATTGTTCTGAGAGAACATATTCTTCTGCAGTTAGCATTTCTGTGACATTTTCCTGATGTCCAAGTGCAAGATGATCCTTTTCATGATAGTTGCTTGTGTCTCCTCCTAAGACTTCAGTAGAGGGCAATGGTGATTTACTGCTGACAGCACCAGAAACTGCTGCTGTATGTAATCTGAAATGTTGGACCACTCAGCATCATTAAGTAGAATAAACATGTACTCAATCCTGAAAACAGTATGTTTGTTAATAATAGGTGTATGTTCCGAAATAAATGGGAACTACTATTATAAATTTTTATGTAAAACAAGTGGTTACTTACAAATGAAATAACTATATTAATCCACTATAGTGTACATACTACAATCTTTCAAATGAAAACATTTTGGTAATAACAGTATGATGATTGCGACAGTACAAACACTATTTGTTACATGTGCTGAGAATTAGTTCCAGGTTTGCTTTAACAGCAGCCATTCAAATTGGGTTTGCAAGCAACAGCTATGTTGATTACATTTGGCAAAAAAATATATTTGTAACAAAATGGTCATAAGAAGCCAACACTTTGGAGGGAGTATTTCTCAATTCACAATTTCACATTGCTCCTATGACAACACAAGAAACAAACGCATAACAACACTTCTAAAATTTCAAATCAACGGCAAAAGCATCTCTTAAATACTTTAATTAATGGAATCAAAATGTATTTCACAAGTTGTGTGCTTTATTTGGATTTATGTGCTTTATTTGGATTTACATTTTACATTTGGTAACCATTTGTATCCAGCCTATGGCTTAAAAGTGATGCACATTCTTTATTAAAAATGAATGGCCTTCAAAAGTTTTTCACACAAAATACAAATATAAATTATGTTATCATGCATGAGAGTACATTTAACATACAATATTTCAATCAAAACTATTAAAAGAAATGTTTGAGATAAAATTAAGTACAAACTTGCCATGCAAGGAAGAGCAGGATTTTCTTCAAAACCTTTGTGTCATACTTTCAAAGATCTTGAAGTTGAATGCAATCTTTCGGATTTATGTAAATTTCATTTTTGAATTATCCTGAGGCATATGCTAGAGTGATTTATTATGTCATTTTTAAGAAGGGAAAAAAGAAAGAAAAGCTGTTGTTGTTAGCTAATGCTGGATTTCTGACAATGAAGTCATTAATCCTCTTGCTCTCCAATATTTTTCACTGATGGATGGGGCACTAGATGTGGTCGGGCATATTTGAAGGTGGTCTGGGTCCATTTCCTCTTGCAGATCACATAGAGGACAGAGTGGTGAAGAATATATCCCAATTTTGTTTAAATGTTTTGCCAGACAATCATGTCCTGTAATCAACCTGAAGGCTGCAACTGCTGTTTTTCGAGGATACTCAGGAATTACTGTTTGAATGTTAAGAAAGAAAAGTATATACAAAGAGGGTGGTAGTTATACACCAGCAAAAGTTTTGTATACAACATAAATTACTGGCTGCATGTGAAAATATAAGTCAAGAAAATATAGTCTCACATATTGAGAAGCAAAGAGAAGAATGACTTATTAACTCCCGAACATTAGACATACAGATAAGTTGATGTGCATTTGACTTTGCTGTTATGAATTCAATACTTCTCCCTAAGGCCTACAGAAATTCCATAACCACCACCACTGCCACCAAAACAACATTCATACTTGCTCACCAAGTAACACTCCTATGTGTAGATACCGTATTAAAATGTATGACATTTTACAAAATTACAATATATTGTAATAATATAAAATACCGAGACAAGTTTAAAAGAGATAAACTGAAGTCCAATTTCAGATTATGCATTGTTTACATAATTCTGCAGCGCCCAGCCAGCACTGCAAACTTTATTCTGCTCTGATTGGTGGTGAGGACAGGAGGGAGCTTAGGCTTTCATAGCTGGCTTCTATCCAGTAAAATGTTTGTGGGCTTATTGGCCATGGTCCAGTCAATGCTTGAACACCTGGCATTTTGTCCGCCATCCCGATGAGCATAGTCAGAGGAAACTAACTTGTTGTGAAGTGTGTTATGTGTTGTGACTTCATAACAAGTCACTTTCCTCTGAGGATGCTCGTCGGAATTGTGGGCGAAATGTCAGGTGTTCACACATCGACTGGACCACGGCCAATACGCCTGGAAACACCATTTCACTGGACACCTTACTGTATCACTTAAGCAAGGTACAGTAAGGTGGTTGACTTACACATACAAGTATTTGGTTGTTGTTCAGAGCAATGAAACTTCTTATGCCATGTACTGTAAACACATTCCTTTTACTTCCCTGCCTGTACACAGGAATACTGGTAGAGGTGTTACAAAAGGTGGCAGAAACAGCAAGAAGAATATCAAACTCCAAGTATGGGAGAACAATTGGCCATATACCTGCGATTCTGACGGTTGTGGTTACATGTTTTTGCCAAAAACCAGCAAGGATACATATTTTAACATTGCCCACACACGTAAGTTTAAAAACACCAGCAGTAAGTTTGCTACCATAAATAACAAGGGTACATTCATTTGTCATTAATTTTAAGAAACCTTCTGACAGTGATTAGAGAACCAGTAATACTGAAATTATATAAGAAAGGGGTAGGCAAATAATTCATAAAGATGGTTGAAGGAATTTATGAAGCAGTAAAATTTTGTGTTACATCTGGAAAGAGAGGCAGAACGGTAAGCTCAACATATTTATAGATGTTTCAGAAAATGTAAAGAAAATAATTTGAATTGCTCCAGTTTAATGAACAAAGAAACATCTGGTTTACTATATGCAGATGGTCTACTGGTCAGGGCAAAAACAATAATAGGTCTATAAAAAGACATCAACAGTATAGATAAGTTTAGCAGGTCATGGGAAATAAAAATAAATATAGAGAAATAAAAAAGTTATAAAGAAAGGCAAATTATTTAGGGAATATGAGCAATGGCATTTAAATGATAAGAGATTAGAGGTAGTGAGAGAGTTAGGAGTGTGATTGAGCAGCATTGGTGTATGGGAAAAATGCAGTGGAAAGAAAACATTGGCAAAAAAAAAGCAATATCAGTTATAATGCGGTTAAGGATATGTAAGTACAATGTAACAGAAATGACAAATTGCCTACAGAGGAATTCTGAAGCAATACTGGAATCAAGGATGACAAATGCAATAGAAATTTGGGAGACAACAGAAGCAAGCAAGTAAATAAAGAGCTTCTGGAGTGCTTTGCAACAAAGTACTAGGATTAACAAAATCAGCACTGAAAGGAGTGATAATGATAGAAATGGTAAGAAGAGGTAGAAACACGGCAGTGACAGAAAGCATTATGAAATATTGGAAAACACACATAAAAAGAGGAACTGAGGACATGATAAGATTGTGTATAAACCAACCGAAACTAAGTGCTAGTGAAATGAGATATGAAAAGCTTAAACAGGATATAAATGGGGATGTATGGAGACTATGGGAAAGAAATGAGAGGGACTGTTGGAAAGTAGTAAGAAACAGAAGAGGATATAAAAAGACAAGACAAATGGGTAACAATAGTAGTGAAAAACCTTTGGAATGGTATAGTTTAATATTCTTTCTTCATGGAACAAATAAGAATATGCCAATTCATTGGAAAAGTGTAATTTGAAATCACAACAGTATGTACAAAAGTAATTTAGCATTTTTGTACCTTTTCATTGGTTCAGTAAATAGAAATGTTATGCATTGCACTCATAAGATTTTCTCTACTCATGGTTGTGCAAACTATTCTTAAAAATTCTAGTTCTTCTACCTACTTCATGCTAATGGAGATGAAAATTTTCAAAAATGGTTTTATGACATATCTCCTTATATTTAGGTCAATTTGGAATAGGGAATACAATAGATTTCCATGATACCCAAATCTTTTAAGTGCTGGTTGCTACATGATGGCTTTCAAATTCCAATTTTTCTACATGAACAGGAATAGAAGAATAACAAGCTCACATTTTAGAAAAATCATACATTTTGGAGAACTAAAACCAAAACAAAATGCCACAGATAACTAATTATACCAAAAAAGAATTATCTGATGTAAACCATGTGTTTTAATAAGATATACATTTATTACACACACACACACACACACACATATATATTTATAAGTAGAACAGGAATTGCATTCCGCCCAAAAACTGTTATTGTAGTGTAATACCTGGCATTTGGCAATAAAGCCATTAGCTCTCATGCACTTCAGTAATCTTTGACATATCAAAACCTTTCTCTATGGGGATAAGATAGCCTAGAACACCACAATATTTATTTAGATACATAATACTGTTTCAAGGGTATTCCTTATTGACTTCATTCTTAATGCTCACTGTGAATGACTTTTGTATTACTGGTAAATCAAAACAAATAATGCATACAATTTGTCATTTTTTCAAATTATCCTTTATTATTGTTTTGAAATTTCAAATACTTGAGAGGTAGAACTGGAACTTAAAAATTCAATGCCACAACTGGGATTTGAACCACAGACCTTCCGCTTACCGGGCGGACGCTCTAACCACTGAGCTATTGTGACAAACTGCCAGAAGGGCATTAAATTCTCAAACAAGTTCGTATTTCTCCTGGTAAGCCACAAAGGCAGTCTCACATCAGAGACAAATTACCCCAATGGTGACTTACTATTGTAAGTACTTTATATCCCAGGATTAAATAACCTTCAGAATGGTAATTATTATTTATTTATGCCAACAAACTTACTGTTGGTGTTTTTAAACACACAAGCCGTGTGTGAGCACAGTTTGAGAGGTAATTTGTCTCTGATGTGAGACTGCCTTTGTGGTTTACCAGGAGAAATACGAACTGGTTTGAGAATTTAATGCCATTCTGGCAGTTTGTCACAATAGCTCAGTGGTTAGAGCGTCCACCCGGTAAGCGGAAGGTCTGTGGTTCAAATCCCAGTTGTGGCATTGAATTTTTAAGTTCCAGTTCTACCTCTCAAACGTTGCCCACACACAGCTTGTGTGTTTAAAAACACCAACAGTAAGTTTGTTGGCATAAATACATAATAATTTCAAATACTTATTTGTATTTTCTCCCAGTTGTGCAAAGAGCATGGAATTTCAAAGCTGTTTTATGGTAATCCACATTTTTAAATTAATTACTTAGGGGTCTCCGTCTAGGGGATATGTGAATGGCAACCACAAGGTACCCAAGCTGAGCAGAACATTACTTCCACTTACTGGTGTTTTGCTCCTCACTGTAACTTTTCTATCTGACCTTACCTTGGTCATCTCTTGTTCTCTTCCGACCCCGATGCTATTAGGGTTCCTGACGGCTAGGGAGTCTTTATTTTTCCAACCTCTCCATTTCTCTAATTTCTCTATAAAACCTTAATCCCTAACATGCTGACCTGTCATGGCATGTAATACGTCCTCTGATTGGTAATCAGACGATATAGTCGGTGAATTTATTTTGATAACTCTCCTGGTCAGGTTGGTGAGACCCGTAAACCAACGACAGGTGTCGTCCTCCAGACATTCTGGGGGTTGTGAGAGAGTGATGTGACTGCCAAAACATAAAAATATGGTGCTCTCTAAAAAGCGGTTACATTTACTGCCTTCAAATATGCCCGGCCACTTCTAGTGCCCTATCCATCAGTGAAAAATATTGGGGAGCAAGAGGATTAATGACTTCATTGTCAGAAATCCAGCATTAGCTAACAACATTTATTACAAAAACTAACACAAACAAAACAAAAACCATATAAAATGTGCTTTAATAAAAATTGTAAAATGTTATATTCTCATTTCTATTGATTTGCTAACACAATGAGACAGCTACTACAATGTAAATGTGAGTTACATAAGAATTAAAAGAAAACATCACACAAGAAGCAGGAGGCTTCTAACTGAAACTTTAACAGAGACAAACCTTACCTTGAAGATGTTACTAGAGCGACATCTTCATCCTATAACAAAAGAATGCAAACATTGTTTCACAAAATCACATATACAGTGTATGTTAAATGTCTTGCATAACATATTTATCTGCTAAAGCATCCTATTTGTTTACTTAACTGCTATAGCGAACACAAACTGTCACTTATTAATCTTATGTCTGTAAGCCTAGCACCCAACACTGCAATCATGTTTGTTTCAGTCCACAACTTCATAGAAACATAATAAAACTATATTTTCTGTAGGTAAACTAAAGTTGAGTTTGCAATGCTTGTCCATCAATGTAGGATTATTGAAATATTGTTTGTACAATTAACAAACAGCTTCATTCAGAAGCAACAAAGAAATATCTTTCTAAGATGAAGCATAAATCTGTGGATTTCTAAACATCTTATTTCTTAAGCAGTGTACTTTAGGATTGCTTAATTTCAATTAATTACTTTTTAAAATCTGTATCTGTTCAACAAAATACAATGCCTATTACCTAGAAATGGATTTCTGTTGTGTTAATGGGAAATTGTTTCAATAATTTTTAACAATCAAGTGTGTACTTCGACATGTGAAGGAATTAAAGAGTGACAATCATTCAATGTACTTCACTAATATAAACTCTGTTAAGATATATTTGTTGGACTTTTGTTGTGACTCAAGATATGTGAAATGGGTGCTAACATGTCTATAATTTCCATTTATAAGACTGATAGAAGATAAATTATTGTTTGAACATACAAATTGTGTGTAGGCAAACTTAGAAAGAATGAGAACAGGAAAATTGAATGCTATAGATGGTATTTGAACCACTACCATGTAAATGCTGTGGCATTGAATTTTTCAGTTCTGATTTGTATAACATTTGAATAAGTCAGTATTTGAGGTTATGGGAAAAAAATCCTGATGTGTTGTACTCACATGACTTTCTCCATTCTTGTACAAAACCATAAAAATGTTTATTCATCTATCTATTTCAGGTTGATTGAGATAAACATTTGCAGGAATTATCTTGTTGCTAACTTTGTTATAGGTACAGAGTTGAGATATATGGTATGGCTTAAGGGATAGTCAAATTTTAAGACATGGTTGCTATGTGATGGCTTCGACATTTCATACTCTTTGCACACCTAGGACATAAAAAAATGAATGATCTCCTATTCGAGAAAACTATAAGAATTTCAAAATTCAAAGCATCAAGGAATATTTGAAAATGAATGTCTCCACAAACATGTTGATACAAATTGCATGCTTTAACAACATCTACATGTATTTATGTAGTAAGATTTCGCCTATCTCTAACAGTTTATCACTTATACTAAGGTAATTCAGTGCTAAGAGTGCATCAGAGGCTAGTTGCAGAAGATTCAAGAAGCACATTACTTTTGTCATGAGAATATCTTACAGTATTTTACTGAAAACCATTAGCCATTTTTAAGAAAACTAAAATGTTTGACAATCTGTCCATGTAAAGGGTAGTTTTGAGTGCTGCATTTTCTTGAAAATAATGTTCAATGCTTGAAAGACGGTGGTACTTAACTGACTTTCTGATTTCAGTTATGCTGTTTACATGCACACACCCAGGGACCTTTTTCTAAAAATGCTACTTTCAGATTTGGGGGAATGCAATATTTCCTCTACCTACTATATACCTGGTAGAGAAAATCAAATGAATTGGAGTTGAATTTGACCAGTTTAGAAAGTTCATCAATAGAGGCCAACTGGCTAATGGTGGTGGTATGTGGCGATATCTATGATGCTTCTGATCTATGATAACACAAGTCAACAAGGTTTTGGGAACTGGAAAGGGAAATAATGGATTTTATTACAAATAATACACTGATTACATTCCTGAAAACAGAATGACAGAGACAAATACCCCAAGGGCGACTTACAATCTTAAGTACTTTATGTTCCGGGATTAAATATGTGTCTACAATATTGAAGATTGGCATTTAGTAATAGATTCTTCCAAAATTAGTTTGAAGGCTATACCACTTCACAAGGCGATGAACTGCCATTCGTTCCTGTGACCCATGTTGGTATGAAAGAAATACGCTAAAGTTACTGATTGTTGTTAGCTAATGCTGGATTTCTGACAATGAAGTCATTAATCCTCTTGCTCTCCAATATTTTTCACTGATGGATGGGGCACTAGAAGTGGCTGGGCATATTTGAAGGTGGTCTTGATCCATTTCCTCTTGCAGATCACATAGAGGACAGAGTGGTGAAGAATATATCCCAATTCTGTTTAAATGTTTTGCCAGACAATCATATCCTGTAATCAACCTGAAGGTTGCAACTGCTGTTTTTTGAGGATACTCAGGAATTACTGTTTGAATGTTTGGTAGTTCCCATCTTTTATTCTTTGATTTTTCACAGTAATATTTTGCAATAATTTTTTTTAATTCAGAGTTGACAAATCTTTTAGCTGCATAAAATGGTAGATTAACTATAGATTTTTGTACCCCGTTGGTACCCTTTTTTGCAAAGTTACTGATTGTAGAAGACATTAAATACAAGGAACATCATTGGTGTATATGTGGCAATTTAAAGGTTATTGGACTTCTAGGATTATACAGTGGATTCACAAAATTCTATTGATTCCACTGCCTGTGAGATAGTCGATCTACTGAACAACACTACATAATCAAAGAATGGCCCAAGGGAGAATTCCAACTATGGAAGTAGAATATAAAACAGAAGCTGTTGGTGAACCTCTTAAATGTGTATCTTCCACCTTTACATATAAAACTGGGACTCATGAATAACTTTGTGAATGGAATGGAAAAATAGGAGAAGGTTTCAAATATCTGATAGAACTGCTTCCCAGTATAAGTGCAGTCAAGATAAAAGAAGGAATTTTTATTGGTCCAAAGATAAGACAATTGCTTAAGAATTCACAATTTGATGATAAACTGAATACCGCTGAAATTGTTGCATGGCTGTTATTCAAAGAAGTGGTGAATGGGTTTCTAGGTAACAAAAAAGTTCTTGTTAATGATCTTTTAAACAACGATGGAAACTCAGGATGAAGGATGTTATTGAAAATGCATTTTCTGCTTTCACACTTGGATTTCTTACCTGAGAATTTGGCTGCAGTTAGTGAAGGGCAACAGGAACTTTTTCACCAAGATATACTACAGATGGAGTATAGATATTAAGGTAAATAGGATCCCTCCATGATATGTGACTATTGTTGATTTCTTCAGCAGAAACATCTATCTTGGCATAAAAGAAAATCCCACAGAAAAAGCCTCCCAACTGCTTCAGGGTCCATAGTCTAGAGCAGCGTTCTCAATCTTTTTCAAAACAGTGCTCCTTTTAAAAAGTGAAAACACTGCATACCCCTTCTTCTGTAATAAACATGGTTATTAAAAAAATTTTTTTAGTTGACATGGTTTAACCTCCGTATCTTTATTAGGAAATATATTTTAATAAAAGAAAGAGATGCTTCTTATATCATTCTTTTAATGTTTTTACAAGAAATGTGAAGTACTTAAAAATAGACTCGTTTTACAAACAATTACTGAGAAGGGCGAGCTTGCTTCTTTCTACACGTTGATCAATGTTCAGCTCTAGTCTTGTTAAATACAACCTGAAATCCAATAGATAGTAGTTTGCGGGTTTATAGGCTGTGGTCCAGTCGATGAATTATCTGACGTTTCATCCAATGTTGGGCATCTTCAGAGAGTGACTACTAGCTGGTTAACAACTAGAGGACGATTGACCTGACCGCTGTTGGCAGGCTGAGAACAGCTTGAGGTGTATCAAACGTGTACCTGCCCTTTTAGGGCTTAACCACTTTCTGAGAGGATGTGTGGTTTTGCAGGGTGACAAGTGATGTTTGCATTGTAGGTAGAAAGGAGGTAGCAACTCTTTGCTCCTCAACAGCTGCTTTTCAGTGTGCAACTTCCATTGGGCACTGCTGGTGTGTGGGTATGGAGGTTTAAAATTTAGAATTTTGATTCCAAGCTTCTCTTGGAAGGACTGTATGGGAGCTCCACTTGCTGTAGTTGGAGAGGCTCCTCTGTTACCGGGGGTGCCTGCAAGCCAAGAGGGAAACCCGGTGTTGCACATGTGTGCGTTCTCTGGGATTATAGTCTGCAAGAGACGTAACCAGGGCACTCTGATGTTGTGGAATAAGGTCGTAAAATTTTGTTTCCTGGCACCTAATTTCATCCTCCACATATGGAAGAGATGAGGCCTTGCACAGTAGTCTCAAGGGAAATCTGCAATATATAGAATGAATTATTCGAAGTCCTCTATTCTGCATACGTTGCAGACGCAGGATATGGGAATCTGTGGCTATGCCCCAAATTTCGCAGGCGTACAGCAGGACTGGGATTATGAGAGCTCGAAAGAGGCATAGTTTTAAGCGAATGGGTATCCCAGACTGCAACATGGGATACAGCAATGCAGTTGCCCTGCTGGCTTGATGCGATAAGTCGTGGATGCATACTCGAAAAGTAAGGCCCTTATCAAGCTTCACTCCCAGGTGGGAGATGGTATCCGTCCATTCAATCCTTGTTCAAATATATGTGAATGTGGGGAAGTTGGTGGGACTAGACGACGATTGATGGAGCACCCAGCTTATATATAGGTGAGGCACATAGGTGCCAATCACTACTCTGTGGCTGTGGGAACTGCCACATGATTGGCTCTGTTGGCCTTTAGGGGCTTTGGTTTTGTCTAGCACTTGCACCCAGGCTGTGTGTACACATGCATACTACCACACACAGCTGTACTGAGAAGCCACTGAGATCCATAAACATAAAAACTTCAATAGAAAAGAAAAAACAAGGTGTATATACACATGCTGGGTGCTGGTGCTAGACAATACAAAACTAAAGCCCCAAAAGGCCAACAGAAACTATCATGTGGCAGTTCCCTCAGCCACTTAATAGTGATTGGCACACAAACAACAAATAGGAAATGAGAGGCAGTCCCTCTCACTTCTATATAAGGGGTCGCTCCATCAATCGCCCTCTAGTTGTTAACCAGCCAGGAGTAATTCTCTGTAGATGCCTCTGTAGCATGATGGTTAACCTGTCTGCCTGGCGTTCAAGAGGTCACAAGTTCAAATCTTGCTTAGGGTAAGTTATCCGGATAAGGTTTTTTCTCGAGGTATTCCCTTACTCTGAGAAGACGAATGTCAGGTAACTTTAAGCTCCATGGACCTCAGGCTCATTTGCGCGTCATTTCAGCCATTTCAGTCATTCAGCATCCGATATGACATTATGTTGGAGGACGTTAATATTATTAAAAACAAAAAACATAAGTATGTAGTTGAAAATCCAGTAAGAATCTTTACAGCAAACTTTGAAAGTTCTTTGTGTTCTATTCCTATACCAATCCGAAAATTTAACACTGTAGCACTCACATATTTATTTTTTAAGGTTGGATCACATGACTATTCCTTCTGGGAAGTAGTCAAGTTCCTTGAAGTTTGTGTAGCATCAAAAGAAATGGGGTCACAGATCCAGTTTAATCTTTTATCTGTAGGGGGAATATTCCCTCAACCCTTTCACTGCCGAGATATTTTGCCAAATATGCCATTCTTCCTCTAATTCCTAAACCGGTTTTACTTTCCCTTTCTGAGGCACTTCTTCGGCCAAAGCAATTCAGATAGCCATGATGGTTAAGACAATATGCAATTAACTGGCCATTTATTCAAAGCCAAACATCGCAAGTTTGAATCCCAGCAATTGCAGTCAATATGCTACAGTAAAAGGAAGGGGAGGGTCCAAGTAAAATAATCGGTGTAATGGCTTGCTTGGAAGCTGACTGGGCTACACTTGACTGCAGTTGTATGGATGTTGCTTTTTTCTCAAAAACGAGAAATCAAAGACTAGTTTTATTGCAAAAATTTAATATTTTAATTTATTATTTTTACAATAGGAAATGGCTACAAATACACAAATTCAATATATATTGGTAAGCATAACAAGAAAGTGGAAAATATCTCAACACTGAAAGGGTTAAGCGGATCTTCAGTGAGCTGAGGTGATGTTCAAGTGACTTGTAGATGGGTGGTACCAAATCCATTTTAATTTTCTATCAGCCTGCCATGTACTTGTTAGAAATTTTTGCACACCCTTGAGGGGTACAGGTACCTCAGATTGAGAGCCATTGGTCTAGAGGTGATTTGCTGGTACATTTCACACTTAATGGTTATTTTTTATATGACATGAATAAGAACTTCAAATTTCCCAATTGTATCTGAATTCTGTCAGGTGCATACAACCAAAGCTGTGATTAACAGAATTAGGGAATTCTTCAAGACTTACCTCACCAATGAACTGCTATTTCAGAATTTACGAGATATAGAGACCTGATATTTTTATAGGATATTTATACATTCTTTCTAAGTGAGCTACTTTGTTTTGATAATACAAATTTAGTAAAATAAAAAAAAAATATGGCTTTCTTAATGAAACTAAAATTTAAGAAAAAATGTAGACAGTAATTATTATTTATTCATGCCAACATGCTTACTGTTGGTGCTTTTAAACTTACAAGCCATGTGTGGGCAATGTTTAAGAGGTGGAATCAGGACTGAAAAACTCAAACAATTGTAAGTCACCCTTGGGGTGTTTATTTATGTATTGTGGTCAGCCAAGCACCAGGTATGATGAGGAAGAGGATGATGTGAAACGCAGGTGAAATGGATGATTGGAAAGGTGATAATGGAGCAATTGGTGAAATCAATGGTGGGGGAAACCAGAAAACCCACCCAGATGCTGCTTCGTCCACCATGAATACCATATTCAGGTCCCTGAGATTGAAACTGGGCCACCTAAGTGGTAGGCGAGTGGTTTAACCACTCTGCCATGGCACCCCCATTATTCTTCCAGGCATAAATAAATACATAAATCACAATGGGTCGGAGTTCTCAACACTCTGGCCCACAGAGCTGTGTCTATCTTTGATCCCAGCCACCTAAAGCAAAAACTTCAGCACCTGAGGCACACATTCTGCCAAAACGGCTACTTCAGAGACAATATTGAATCCTCAATCTCCAAGGCCAAGAGAGAAAAACCACAATCTCAGCAAACACCAGACAAGCTGACAGCCACTGCCTGCATCCCATATACTGGTAATCTATCCAGTAGAATGAGTAGAATTCTCGCCAAACACAATATCAGAACCACAGCCTTTGAAGATCAAACACCTAGTGAGACCGGTAAAGGACAAGCTGGACCTTAATGTACCAGGGGTATACCGTATCTCCTGTGAATGCGGGATACCATACATAGGGCAAACCAACAGGACCATTTCCACCACGGTCAAGAAGCATGAACGGTCCATATGCTTAATGCAGCCTGATAAGTCAGGGCAGGCAGAACACTGCTTTGAAAAAGACCACAGAGCTAACTTCAAAGAAACGGTCATTGTGGCAAAATGTAGTGGTTTCTGGGAACGAAGGGTTAAGGAGGCTCTGTCCATCTCCTCCGAGAAAAGCACACTGATCCAGGATGCCAGATTGCAGTTTAGTCCCTCCTGGAAACCAGCCTTAAATTTGGAGATCGACCGGCTCAGAAAACACAGATTCCAACAGAGCGTCGAACCACCTCTACATTGGACTGGGTGTTTTCTACTTGGTATTTACTGGTCCTTTCACTCTTACTAGTCATTTGTCATCCTGATGATGGGAGAGATGCACATTCCCGAAACAATGATGGCTCTTAATCACTACATCTGGCTTGAAGCCCGAGAATATCTTGAATATAAGAAAAATTGAAGCTATTAACAGTGAAGCAACAAGATTCTAAAGTAAGAAACAAATTAGAAACTAAAAACTTCACTTATCTTAGTAATGTTGCAGTTCTTTTTGCAAAAAACTGACCCAGGGTTTCAAGTTGTCTCCACCTCGTTCTCAAAACTATTCTAAAGCTTGTTGTTTTGCAAAAAGAACTGCAACATTACTAAGATAAGTGAAGTTTTTAGTTTCTAATTTGTTTCTTACTTTACATCTTCAATATGTTCATCGCCAGGAAAACTTAAAATCATACTCTATTTGTAAAGTTGTTTATATGCTGCATGCAATACACTTGCACAGGGTTGTCCAACCAGAGGTCATCAGCAGAATGTAAATGTGTTCTTCTATACTAAATTATTAGTTTGGATTTTGCACTAGCACCAGTTCTGTAGCACTTTGAAATGTAAGAGGTATGATACTGAAACTTGAAACAGGGTTGTCCATGGCATTAACAAATTAAACTAACCTTGTCACACCATATCTGAGTTGAGAAGGCTTTCACTTATGTACAGTTATATACAGTTTGGTTTGGTACCAGCTCAAAAGTGCATAAGTGTGTCATACTTTTCAAAGCTGAGCAGAACATTACTTCCACTTCCTGGTGTTTTGCTCCTCACTGTAACTTTTCTATCTGACCTTACCTTGGTCATCTCTTGTTCTCTTCCGACCCCGATGCTATTAGGGTTACCGAGGGCTAGGGAGTCTTTATTTTTCCAACCTCTCCATTTCTCTAATTTCTCTATAAACTCTTAACCCCTAACATGCTGACCTGTCACGGCACGTAATACGTCCTCTGATTGGTAATCAGAGGATATGGTCAGTGAATTTATTTTGTTAATTCTCCCGGTCAGGTCGGTGAGACCCGTAAACCAACGACAGGTGTGGTCCTCCAGACATTCTGGGGGTTGCGAGAGAGCGATGTGACCGCCAAAACATAAAAATATGGTGCTCTCTAAAAATCGGTTACTATACTGCTATTGCTCTATCAATATATTAAATATTGGAGAGCAAGAGGATTAATGGCTTCATTGTCAGAAATCCAGCATTAGCTAACAACAACTTTTCAAAGCAGAGCTATACACACAACCCTACACCACATTTCACAGACATGTATTTACTTTCCTTCCTTTTCTTCCTGTGCTTCTGTGGTATTAGTGCACATATAGCATTCACTGCTCTCCAGTATACCAACCCATCATCACTAAAATCGGATAAATTAGATGATGCCAAAACAACCTCCAGCAATTCGTCATCACGAACAACACAGCTTGTAGAAGTAATTTTTACTTCCCCTATAGTGGACACAGTTTATTGGCAGTTGTCCCCAGGAGTTCAAAATGGCCGACACTACACTAAACAGCTGACGGAAGTATCCCAAAAAGCAGTCCTGCCGATGTACATAATAAAGCCATTTCTAACCTCAAATATCACAGTGTTAAAGTAACTTGCTTTCAAACGATAATAATGCTTAAATATTGTTACCACACAACACATGATGAACGTACTCACCTTCGACAAATCTTGTTCTGCAATAACACTTTTGGATAAAATTACTTCCGAGCACTAAATATAGTAATATATGCGAGATGTACTACTGTGTAGCGAATACAAAAATAACAACACTAACTATAATTGCATATACTGTTCTAAAACAAATCAAAACAAAATCACACAAAAACGAGCATTACGCCCACTGATTGATTAATTAATATGGCGTCTAAACAGAATCTTGCTTTAAAATCTATCGGTTGGCCTCTCTGCAACGCATTCATAAACTGGCAACATAACAGATGCAATAACACCAACTATGGCCATAGCTTTACCATGGTTATATATTACAAACAATTGGCGGCACTAATGCAACCCAACGAATGGGATATCACCAAATATAACCAGATTGCACCATAATGGGGGGAAAAGTCAAGGTTTTTTTGGGGTATTTCAATAAGCTGCGCCGACTATAGTTTGCCACATTCACTGCCTGGTCAGAAAGCTAAGCACATGGCAGCATCTTGCTGATGCATACAATCCCAAATATTTTTCTCTAAATGGCACCACAATGCAGTACCCCTCTTGAATACTGTTTTCAAACAAATCTAATAGATGCAGTTTGTACAACTTCGGAAGCATAATTTTTCAAGTTATAGGCGGGAAAATTGAATCTGGGTATAGTTGGGAGTAGCATGAGTGGCATTGTTTTGTCAGCTGAATATACTTGGGCATAGCAGAGAAGAGATTATTTATCAACATCAACTTTACTCCCTTCAAAGTAATCTCCCACAGATATTATATACTTGCGCCAGCACTTTTTTCAGCCTTGGAAGCATTTGTGAAACTTACTTTTTGTTATAGTATTCAGCTCCGTCAGCAGTTCTGTTTTTATCTAAATGGTGACAAGAAGACACCCTTTCATAGTTCTTTTCAGACTCAGGAACAGACAGAAGTCACCAGGGGCCATATCTGGTGAATACAGTGGCTGAGGCAACATAATGGTCCTGTGTTTTTGCCAGAAAATCATGAACAAGCTTTGTGGCGCGAGTGGGAGCATTATCATGATGCAATTTCTATGAGTGGTTTTGCCACAGTTCTGGTCGTTTGTTTTTGGATTGCTTCATGCAAACGTCGCATAACTTCCAGGTAGTACTCCTTATTGATCACATTACCAAAGGCAGGAACTATGTACTATCCCATTTTAATCAAAGAAAACAGAAGAACCCTCGGTCTTGGATCTTCAGGCAGTTTTCCTGGGACGATTGGGCCTTGGTTTTGATGTCATACTCATATACCCATGTATCCTCACCTTCTTTAAAAGTTCTGGGTTGTTGTGAACTTCATTCAGCAATTTCTGAGCAGTGTCCTTGTGACATCGATTTTGGTCCAAATTCATCAATTTTGGAACAAATTTTGCTGCTACGTATTTCATACCCAGAACATCCCAAAAAATTGTTTGAGATGAGTCAAAGGATATGCCGACATCATGAGCAACCTCTCTGATGGTTATTTGGTGATTTCCCATAACCATTTTCTTTACTTCTTCCACATTCTCATCAGTAGTTGCTTTGCTAGGGCATCTAAAAAATTAACTATTTTGTTGTTTAACGACACTGTCAATGGCTAGGATCACATCAGCGTCGCCGGTGTGCCGAAATTTCGTCCCGCAGGAGTTTTTTTACATGCCAGTAAATCTACTGACATGGAGCTGTCGTTTTTAAGCACACTTAAAAACCATTGGTCTGGGCCGGATTTGAACCCACGACCAGTAGGCCAGCGTCTAACCAACTGAGCCACCCAGACTGACTAGGGCAACACTTGCAAACACATATAATCTTTTTGACTGCCAACACCATGCTAAATATTCAAAACAGGTGAAAATCAGGAACATGCATACCAACAAAATAAAAAATGTTTGAAAATCAGATGTATAAAGCCAGTAAAATGTTAAAAGTCCATTACTTTTTGATCACACCTTGTATATTTCATAAGTTTTAGGAGCGTTATGTTCAATGTAATGAAGTAATTGGCTGTCCAAACGTGGTAAGCAGCTGAGAATCAGCCTGTGTGTATTTTATGTAGCTTTAGCCTGGTTTCTCTTATGGCTGAGTGCATCAACCTCGGTAAATATGAGGTGTTACAACACAGTGGTTAAACTATTACTGTGGTAAAGTCATAAAAGCTGTGCACCATTGCTAATCCTAGGTTTGAATATCATGGTTTTGTAGCGCCTGGTTTTCTCTGAAGCAATTCCGGTAGTATTCAGAAGGCAGTGATTAATTTCAACATTCACTTGTTTGTTGGTGAGTGGTCTCCATAACCTAAGCTTTGCTGGCATTTCATTTTCGCAATGGACCCAATTAAGAAAACAGCCGATAAGCCCTCAAGGTGTCCTAGAGCACCGAATTATAGCATTCATGAGAATTCAGTTTTATTGGATTTAGTAGATAAATACACGTCCATAATAGAAAATAAAAAGACGGATGGTGCTACCATGAAAGACATAGAGAATGCTTGGCAAAAAATCTGTAACGAGTTTAGCTGCGTGCATGGTAAATTAATGCATACAACATTTATAATTTGTATATGTTTTATTATCGTTCTGCTATATGATTTCGTCCTCTTATTATTTCTTTAATGCACAGGTACCACAGAAATGACATGCACAAACTTAAAAACTGTATACAAAAAATTGCTGCTGCTTTTATGTTTATGTGTATTTTTTCTCTGATACTAGTACTTTATTTTTGATTCAAGTTTATATCTGGCTATTGCCATGAATTTCAGAAGGGTGCCAATGACCTAGAAGTTGAGTGCCCTTAAACCAAAAAAAAAAAAAAAAAAAAGTATACAAAAATTTGAAAAGAAAGGTGAGGAGAGCTTCAGCCAATGCGAAGGTAGAAACATGCAAAACTGGTGGTGGACCTAAAGCATTGCCAAAACTGGAGGATTTGGATAAAAGGGTGCTTGCGATCATCACAGAAAAAATGTAAATGTTCCCAGCCCTCATGACTCAAATGGGGGTTATGCAGAAAACACTGGTAATTATAAATATTATATGTGTTATGCGACATGCCATGGTTCTGTCTATATCATTCATGTCACCAATTACTCCTTGAAATGTTCCAGTTGCATAAAATCGCAGTGCTGCAACTAGGCGATTTCTAGGTGATACTGGATGGTACCTTGCTGTAGGAAACTTGAGTTGTTGGCCAATTTCATCTAAACTTGAAGTTACCGTTTCTTTTTTCAAACAGAATCTTGTTCGAAACGAAACGTCATTGAGTTCTTCAAACAGATCTCTCCTCTTTTCTAATATTATCTCCTCATTGCATTCAAACCGATGGAGATACTGAAGGTACAATATATAACTGTATACAAAATCCATTTTGGATTCTTTACCGAGGTTTTCGATGAAAACCGGTCCCTAGGAATAGGTTAACATTTTACCACGGTTAAACGCTGGTAAAGTCGAAACCAAGCTTGGTGCAACAGATATACAACTTTACCCTGATAAACTATAAACTTTACCAGGGTCGGTGCACATGGTCATTAGTATTAGTTATATAAGTTTGGTCCAATTCTGGGCAACTGATCTGATAAAAATATCTTTCATTCTGAAGTTCTAAATAAATATTTTGTTTGTTAACAACGCTGCCAACTGATCATAACAGTGCCACCAGTGTGCAGGAATTTTGTCTTGCAAGGATTGTTACATATCCTGTAAATCTACTGACATTGGACTGTCACTTAAAGTGAACTTAAGAGCCAATGGTCTGGGCCAGATTTGAAGCCACGATCTTACCCACTCTGAGGTATTTGGTCCTTTGATTGTTGCAGAGTAGTTTCTCTATGCTGAATTTACTTTGTGGAAGCAAGCAGATATTATGGAATTTGTAGTGAGTATACGGGTGGAATGTGGTCGCTATATTAGTCCTATGGCTTACTGAACAGGAGATCCAGTGCCAGCGTAGGGATTGTTTCCTGCTGGGAGACCTGATCCGGAGTGATCTCAGCCTTGTGAGGTCCCTGCAGGACCAACTGATGAGCTACTTGATTGAGAAGTAGCTGCCCCTGGTTGGAAGACCACATGTACTCGGGCACTTAACATTCCCACACTCCAGCAGTGATATCTGTGGTGGGCAGAGATGGGGAATCAGCGTCCAAACAAAGGGCTGTTTTTTTCTGTTTTTGGAGTTTCATTGACAACCTGCACAGCAGCTACTGTGACATTTTAACAACCTGAGGCTTCTGATAGTTCACTCGAGGTAGTGTGAACATGTATTAGCAGTATGCTAAATAACAAACATCTCGCAGGGATTTTAGCATTAGATACAGTTAGAGTAAGGCTCCTGAACTATATTGCAGTTTGTTCAATGCACAGAAAAACTTAGGGCCACAATATTTTTATTTTGATCCTAAATTTTGCATTTAAAATTGTGTTTACAATACAATTGACTATCTGCCATTCTATTTTCTGTAGCATCTGTCTAGTTGTGCAGCTTAGGAAATACATGGAAAATAACCAACTTTCATAGCCAGTAACATGGATCACGTTACTGTCTATCGTTTTCACATTATGAAGGCATAATGGCTCTTATGGAGAATCAGTGTGACATTGTCATGTATGTTCCGCCGCCGTAATGACTGCGCTTTTGCTCACAACCAGGTTTATGATTCCTATTCTTATTCTTCCTCCTCTTCCTCTTCTTAGTGTTAGTATTACTGTTAGTATTATTGTTATTATTAATTATTATTATAACTATTATTAGTAGTAGTAGTATTAGTATCATCATCGTCATCGCCACTGCCACCGCCATCATTATTATTATCAAACACTAAGAATTGTTTTTTGCTTGCAACTTTGACACTTTTAATAATTTCACTCCTTTTTCGGAGATCCATTGCACACTGATCACTTAACTGCAATGCACACAATTACCAGAGAGCTTGTAAATCTCGCTCACACCTCAAATTCCCAAAACTTATTGAAAAACTCTACTGAAGTACAATCCCTTATTTACCCTTCAACTGTCACACCAAATCTGGTTTCCATCATCCCCAAGACATGACCACTGGGTTTTGTTGACAGTGCACCTTGCATGATGCAAACACTTGGCTTCAAATTCATGGATGCCTTGGCACAGATGTTCTATATGTACATAAAAAATAATTTTATTTCCTTGACAACTTTGTTGGTGAAAGTTTTTATGTGGACTTATGGAACAAGAATTAGCCAGTGATGACATTTTCCACTGTATAGATGAAGAATCCAAACATTTTGCTTTAAACTTTACTTTTTCAAAAAATGTTTAGACATATTGATATACTCTAAATACCAATGTGGCCTATGAAAGCAAGCATATAATCCAGATTTTTTCATTGCAAATTTAACTTTTATTATTTTAAAAAATGTACAATTATATAAAAGTTTATTGTACATACCATAGTATTCTTCGACATATTTCACACCGTAATGCATGTTCATACTTTATCTCAATCGCATTTGAAAACACACAATTGGCAATGGCACACTTGATTCTTCCATAGGAAAAGCATGGCCTATACGAGTCCATTGTGCCTTCATGACATGAAAATTCCTATAGTTAAAGATAATTTAAAGCTAACAGAGCCTGCCAGTCTTTCTTTTGCACGTAAAATACTCTAAATTGCTCACATTCTCCTGCTCACTCCAAGATACCTCACCATTTTTTTCAGCACAAGAGGAAGAACAGCTGATTGCTGTGCTCATTTTATCTACCCAGTCATAATGCACATTGTATCAAGAAAATTATGTAAAACAAAAAAGCAGTGATGAAGATGCTCATTTTATCAACTCAATGATTGTCCATGTTCTATCTCCTCAGTCATTATTAATGTTCTATCGAGGAAAAATTCTGATGTATTTTGTCTTAGGAAGCTTACCACCTTTGAGCCCCTAACAGGCCCTTGACCTTAAACTTAAATGCAAGAGCTTACCTTAATATTATCATAATTACATGGAGTTTCTGTTGAACGTCCCTGCAACCACCATTGTTCTTCTTTTATTTCTATTTTTGTATCAATTTCACTTTTATTGTATCCCACTATAGGATCATCTGGAGAGAAGTCTCTGTGATCCAGAGAATGAAGGCTGGAAACCACAGCCTCCTCCTCCTCCTCCTCCTCAATTTCTGTTTTGATATCTATATGATAGTCACTGCCACTTGTAACAGTTTCAGTCTTAACTTGCTTTATGTCTTTGGTAAAAAATTCTTTCTCATTCTCTGAACAAAAGTTCAGGAAACAAGACTCCTCTTTAACTTCTACTTTGGTATCCATTTTACTATAGATGCTGCACTTGGACACTTCTGTTCTTAAACTTCAGTAGCAAGTCTGTGGAAAAAGATAGATATTATTAATAACATGAAATATTTCAATAAGTTTTGCTTCTACACAGTTGATAGCAAAGCGGGATAAAATATTATGTACATTTTAGGAATGCTGATATATCCAGTACCCTCAAGAAAGTTGCAGTAAACAGACGAAAACAGTAAAATTAAAGTTTTACGAGTTGCGAACACAATGCTTGCCTATTACCCACTCATCCTTTTAGTACACGTTTTATTACATAAAAATTATCGCAAAATGTCAACCAAGGTAGCCATCCTCATATTCCTGTGCCTCTGGAGAAGAAAGTACTAATGCTAGTGTTGCAATAATAATCTGCAAAAACATGTTTACCGAACCCTGTTCATGCACACACTAACCTAGGATTAAAACCTAACTTCTGCTTAAATTTCAACATACAGGACTGAAGTCATTCCTATCATATATATAGGGTGGAAGTGAAATAGTCCATTAGATTTTAGCTGCAAATTTCTCTTTTTGTAATTAACAAGAAGGTCTAATACCAAAACGCTGAAGGTTTATGGTCTTTTAGAAAAAATATTTTTATAAAAAAATTTATCATCTGACTGAACTATTATTCATTAAAAGTTATTGATTTATCGATATATTTATAGATAATTGAATAAATGACAACTTTTTCCTTTTCCGTTAACACGCCCTGAGATCACAAAGATCTCAATAGCTCAAAGACATAACGTCATAAAATAATTACAAAAACCGCACCAAATGGCTTGCCCAACGTGGAACACGAATTTTGGATGGAATGGAAATTACGGGAAATGAACTTACGCGAAATACCAAGTGACGCCATATCTTCGCGCCAAAAAAAAAGAAGACGCCATTAGACCATCGTTTGAAACCTAAATACATCAGAACACCGATGAACGGGTAATCAACGCGGGAAAACACCAGAGATCGTCTAGCGAAGCCAACTGCCCAGGAGACGCAAGTAACTGGACAAATCAACGAAAAAAAAAGTAGGACCAAAAATTTTTATTTTTACATCCAGTTTATTTTTATGTTACTGCGAAGCGGCAAAATAGTGGGACTTTTAAACCAAAGTGAACTGAATAAAGAAACTAAAATGTCGCGAAAAGAGCTAGAAACAGGAGTAGAGGGAGGGACAGATAGGCCTAGTTATCAAATAGAACCAGAAAGTGAGGAACAGGTAGCAATAGGAAAAGACCAAAGGTTATTAATGATCATGTTTGAAAGACTAGAACAAAGTTTAGGTCAGAAAATGGAAAAAAATAACGTAGAATTGAGTCAGAAAATAGAAGGAGTGAGACAGGACATGGAACAAAGTTTAGGTCAGAAAACTGAACAGAATAGGGCAGAATTAAAGCAGGACATAGAACAAAGTTTAGGTCAGAGTATAGGCCAGAAACTAGAACAGAATAAGGAAGAGATAGGTCAGAAAATGGAGGAAGTGAGAAAGAACTTAGAACAGAAAATAGAATTAGAAAGACAGAACTTAGAACAGAAAATAGAATTAGAAAGACAGAACTTAGAACAGAAAATAGAATTAGGAAGACAGAACTTAGAGCAGAAAATAGAATTAGGAAGACAGGAGTGTAAAGAAAATATGAAAGTAATGGAAACTAATTTAAAATTAGTACATAAAAACTTAAATGAGACAAAGGAAGCCTTAGAAGCTAGGATAGAAATCATAGGAGATAGGATGGGAAAAATTGAATCGGAAATGAGAGAAAATAAGAATGTATTAGAAGGAGAAATTGGTAGATGTAGAGATGAAATAACAGAATGTAATGCAAGTGTAGACTGTAAGATTACAAATGTAAAAACAGAAATAACTGAGGAATTAAGGAAAGAGATTGAAGTAGTAAAGAAAGACATTATTAATGAAACTGTAGAACAAATTGTAATTCCTAAAATTAAGACTATGACTGATGTAGCACATTCACAACAGGATGCTATAAATGATATGAAACAAAGTCACTTAGAAACAAAGAATGATTTAAAATCAATTTGTGAAGAAATGAAAAAAGGAAAAGAAAATTTGGCTAATGTAAATGATGTGAATGCACTACAAAGGCAAGATGATTTAGATGTAAGTAATGTACAAGATGAGACTTATTTGAATGATGTACAAAATGTTGACTCACCATACAGAGAAAGAGGTTCACAATCAAACAATGACACAACACACAACACATGCTACACCAACAGCATACTACATGAAATCACACCACCTACATTTGACGAGGAGAAGGGAGACGATCCAAAACTAAAGAGATGGAAGAGTATTTTAAAGTGAAAAGGATACCAAATGAGCTTAGGATGATGATAGTTAAGAAGAGCTTAAAAAACAAGGCATTAGAATGGCTTAGGTTAACACTAGCTGGTCATGAATCGTATAGCTCATTCAGAAATCTATTCCTATCAAGAAGTAAACAAGGTCCTGGAAACAATTTAAGTGGATATTAACTACGAACAAGCCAGGCACATTGGGAAAGACTGGAAAGGACGGAATATGATTATAGCCAAACTGAAAGATTTTTAAGACAAACTAAAAATACTGAGAAATAAAAGGAAATGAATATGAAAGGATTGCTGTAAAGAAAGCGACATGACCAAAGAAGAAAGACAAATCCATGCTGATGTCTGACACTGAGCCAAGGATGAACTAAACAAAGGTCACATTGAACAATTAGGGGGTCAGAAAATACAAATCAATGGCCGATGGGAGTGTTACAACACTGAGTCCCCAAAAAACATGCTAGGGAATCAGGGAACAACACTCTCGAACCCACGAAGGATGATATAAAATGTAGATTCCTCCTAGGTGCCTTAAATGTCATAATGGTGAGAACACCGAAAGAGAAGCCAAACTAGACAATGCTCTGAATGAAATTAAACTTAACGTACTAGGCTTAAGCGAGACAAGGAAACTTGGAGAGAATATCATAGAAAAAATAATATTGGAAAAAACAAAAGACCAGAAGGGTATAGGTTTTTTAGTGCACAACAATTTCAAACAAAATGTTGAAGAATTCATAGGAATAAACGAAAGGATAGCTACACTCGGAATGAAACTCAACACAATAACAGCCACAATTGTGCAAGTCTATGCACTGACAGATTCCAGCACGGAAGAAGAAATTGAAGCATTCTATGGAGACCTGTGCAGAACACACAATGCAACAAACATTCATATTGGGAGACTTTAATAACAAACTCTGCACACCAAACGGGGAAGCACCTCTGTTAGGTCTCTATGAGATAGGAAACAGAAATAGTAGACGAGAAAGACACATACAGTTCTTCCAAGAATACAATTTCTATACATTGAACGCATTCTACAAGAAACACCCATCTGCAAAATAGACCTGGCAATCACCAAATAGGAAAACAAGAAATGAAATAGATTTTATGGATGTTCAAGTATTAAATGGATTAAAGTTTGATTCAGTTCATAGGGTGGTAAAAACATCCCTCAAACTAAACAAGACAAGGAGATATTCCAACAACTCCTACGAACTCAAAGCTGGAAAAATCATAAGCAGATAACATACAAAGCAGCAAAAGCAACAACAGAATAGACTGAAATAGATAAAAAAGCCAAGTGACCAGTAAGAAACGAAATCAGGACAAGCAACCTTAAACTGACCAGAACTATACTAGAAATCTCAAAATCAACAAAGAAACTAAAGAAAGAACTTTCACAAGGCTAGGATCCATAGATATAAGAGGCGAAAAGACGAGAACAAGATGCAGCATAATAGAAGCTGCAACACAATTCTACAAGCAGATTTATGCAAGCAATGCTAGAATACACCACCAGCAACTGCAATGAATGAAATACAAAGAATACACCCATTATATATAGTGAAATAGAAAATGTTATAATTCACCTTGAGGGAAACAAAACCACAGGAGATGATGGCATTATTGACGAATGCCTGAAACGGGATAAAGAAGAACTGACCATGACATTAAGCACCCTTTTCAACAAGATATGCGAAACTCAAAAGATCCCAGAACAATGGCTTACAAGGACTATAATCCTTCTCCACAAAAAAGGAAGCCGAGAAGATCTTAATAATTATAGACCGATTAGCTTACTTCCAAGTATTTATAACATATTCATGAAGATATTGACAAATTGCCCCAACAAAACAATGGGCCAAAATCAACCATCACAGCAAGCAGGCTTTCATTTCCAATACAGTTGAGTATTGGAAATGAAAGCCTACAGACTATAAACCAAGTGATAGAAAGGGCACAAGAGTTCAACCTAAACCTATTCATAGCAAATATAGACTACAAGAAAGCATTTGACTCAGCAGAACACACTAGTGTTTTGAAATTTTGAAAGCTATAAGCATATATCTGAAATACAACAGACTATTAAGCAATATATAGACAAACTGCAGTGCAAAAGTGAGAACAAAGGTGGAAGGGAGAGTCTTCAGGACCAGAACAAGGGTTGGACAAGGGGATCCTCTCTCACCAAAATTCTTTACAGGCAACTTCCATACGATATTCAGAGAACAAGACTGGAACAGGAAATGAAATGGTATAAATATGAATGGCAGAAGACTAACCAACCTCGGATTCGCTGACATTGTACTACAGTATATGCCAAAAATTACAGTACTGGAAATTATGTTACTCTTATTGTCATTACCTTACGTATCACAATGATTGTCTAAATGTTCAAAATGTGCTCTGTTTTGCTGTAGGCAGTGTTCATAATGATCATGCAGATTTTCCAACATATTCTGAAATGCAGGTTGCTGCAGAGTCCTGAAGAACGAGACGATCATCTGACGTAATGCAGGCAGTTTTGGGTGGATCTGGACAATTGAAAACTGTCTACTTTGACATTCCCCACATGTAAGCATCAGGTGGTGTGAGATCGGGGGAATTTTTTAACAATAGATAACATAACTGTGTTGCTAGATGCTGGCTTATTGAAGTGTTCACATTATTGTTCCGCCACTAACTTTAAACTCGTCCCGCCTTGATAACCATTTCCGTATGAGCGAAAATAATACTCCACTATAAACACTTTTTCCTCCGTTGTGAGACCCAGTCACTTCCAAACACAGAGCACAACTTTCTTTACACAACTAACAATATATCATGGCAATGTAACAACACGCAAATGCTCAGGCATGCGCATATGCACTGTTCGAAAATGAGTACTGAATCTTTTGGCACATACTGTATTTGCCAAATTGTCAGATGAACTCCAAAAAAATGCTGAATGAACTGAATGCAATGCAGGCCTAGTAACAAACCCATCCAAGACCAAAATCACGACAAATGATTCGAGACCAATCCAGTTGGAGGGAACACCGATAGAAGACAATGAGGGGTATATCCACTTAGGATAAATTAGCATGTCAGGGAGTGGAGGAAAAGAGATTCAAAGAAGGACAAAGCTTGCCCGGGGCAAATTTTGGAGCCTAAAATTTGTACTGCTGGAAAATTCTTTCAAACCCAAACTAAGATTTGAAATACTGCTGACGTAAGAGGTCCTTGCCCTTCAAAGGGAAACTACAGCCTATTTTTATCTTTAATTTTACAGCAGACTTGCACCTGCCATGGCGGACAGTGTTGATATGCAAAGTTAGATACCAACTGTACAGAAGTGATGCTGGCTAAATAGGAAACCCAAAGGAGGTGGTACCTGGGTAAAGTTTTATGCTGCAGTAGAAGGTGCAAAACAATAATGAAATGAAACACAATAAACAATAAGTGCAAGTGTGATGAATATATCAAATAATAACTACAAAGCAGTAAACAGATGTAATGCATGTGCATACTAATACTAACACTAATAATAACAGCAACAATTAACAATAGTACTAATAATAAACAATAACAACTATAATAATGGTAATGGTGGTAATAATAATTAAAAAATAAAATACATTAATTAATAATTTTTAATGATGATGATAAATAGTATCATAATTAAGCCCAAGGACATTCTGATCTTTAGTGAGGCAATCATTATTCAAAGTGTCAAGAATTGCAATGTTTACTCCCAAGTAAATCAGGTGATAATGGTGCAAAACTCAATAACTCAGGCCAGAAAACAACCAGAAATGCAACAACTTTCATTATTCAAAAGGCCAAAAGCTGTTCACTTACACAATTTCAGCAGTTTTTGTTTCCACAACATTGCCTGCCTGATGTAGCTTAAAACCTGCATATATGTAGCAAGATTACCAGTTTATTTAGCCACTATTATTTCGTAGCTTCCCTAGAGCCTGGAAGTTTCAATGTTTGGGTAAATTTAAAGCAATATAAACCCAAAGATTAACACATCATAAGCAAGTGCTGAATAATTGTTTCAAAGGTAAAAATCTGCCGACATTAGCAGAGATGTTAAGGGCTACATATAAATGGAACATTAAAAAAATTAATATGTATTTGTTTCATATGCAACTTGTGCTTTCTTGATTTCTAAAGACCCTTTTGTCATGAATAGTTAAAAATAAATATTACATTGAATGCCCTTAAGCAGAAGTATTAGAAACACTGATGTACTCATAATTTGTAATTTATAACTTTTGTTTCTAATTTCAACTCATTTTTGTAGTGTAACATGGCTTCAGGCTTCCCTGTGCAAGCATCCCAAATTGAATGCTCTTTGGCTGAAATCATCTTGCTAAGGAGGCAGAAAAGGTAACCTTGAGGGGGGCTAGTTATAAAACTTGAGAGTACCAAACAAGTTTTCAGTGTAACAGTGATTTTTATGAGTGATGTCACACAATTTCTAGAAGTAAACAAAATAAAAGTAATTGAACAGAAATATAGCTATGATTGGTATCAGAAGTGGGCTTAAAACCATGGCATGAAAGCAACATGGAACAAAGAAAATGTTAGCCTGGAAGGCAGGAATGGATACAAATATGCAATCTGGAATGGCAAATATGAAAATCGAGATGGCCTAGACGAGGAGAGAGCTGTCCGCACTAAGCTTGCTTAATATTAAGAAACCTAAAAAATCTACTTAATGAAAATGCCCTAAGAACTGCATATTTTGTGTGCTTTCACTTCCTGCTGTGATATGGAGCTAGTTAATTGCACCACCATGAAAATGTTTATATAACTATACAAGGTGTATATAAATGAATATCAGGGTTTTAACTCTTTATAATATTTATTACATTAAACTTACAGTTATAAATGATATGTCAAATGAAAAAGCAACTCAAACAGCTTTACCAAGAACCTTATAAATGTTCAATGTGACTACCCTTTGTCACATGACACACATCACATCTATAGCCGAGTTCTTCCCAAACGTTGATAAGTGTGTATTCAGTAATTGTAGCAACAGCTGCTTCAATCCCATTTCTTAATTCAGGGAGGTCAGCTGGTAAAGGAGGCACGTACACACAATCCTTGATGAAGCCCCAAAGATAAAAATTGCATGGCATTAGGTAAGGAGAACGTGGAGGCCATGCATAGCAAGCACTGTCATTGGGGCCCTTGCGCCTATCCAGCACTCGGGTAAAGTGAAGTTCAACCAATCGTGTACTTCGTTATGCCAGTGAGATGGCGCACCATCTTGCTGGAAAATAGGATAGGATGAAATGCTTTCTGTTTACCAGTCGCCATCTTTGCTACTACCGCTGTCTAGTGGATTGGAGCAAAAACATTGCACACACATGCGCACTGGTGCCAACAAACAAAACTGTTTGAGTTGCTTTTTCATTTGACATATCATTTATAACTGTAAGTTTAATGTAATAAATATTATAAAGAGTTAAAACCCCAATATTCATTTATATACACCCTGTATTTTCTTTCATTTTGACATGAAACAAAATCCTGATGTTTAAATATCAAATGTTATACATTTAAGAAAAGTACAAAAAATAAGAGATGCACCTTTTCTGCAGAACTTACCTTAATATCATCATTAATACACGAGTCTTCTCTTTCTAACCACCTATGTTCTTTTATAATGTATTGTGGTTTCGATTCCACTTTCTTTGATGGTTTCATTAAATCTCAGTTAGATAGTGTTGTTCACAGGCTGAAGAACACAATCTATTGAGATGGTTTCATTAAATCCCATTAGATAGTGTTCTCCAGCCTGTGAGCAACATGTGAAATCTTAAAGTTCTGGTTTTGTATCACTGCTACTTGTAACAGTTTCAATTTTAACTTTCTTTACAAGGTCTTTGGTATATCTGACATTCTCTGTACAAAACTCCAGGAAACAAGATTCTTCTTAGATACCCATGTTACTGTAGTTGCTGAATGAGAACAGTTCTGTTCCTAAAATTCACTAGCAAGTCTATAGAAAAAGATGCACATTAGTAACATTGATGATTTGCTTCCAGATAATTGAAACTACATTACATTTCCTTCAGAGAAGGATTATATGACAGACACTTGAAAACACTGCATTTGTAAACAGTGCTACACAGCCTACAACAGTGGCATCTCAGATCAAATGCTATTGCAAACATTTTCTACAAGTTTCTATATGCAGGAACTTTCTACAATAAAAGCTTTGAGAAACCTTGATTTCCAGAAAAGTTGATCGTAATTCAGGGATTGTATAAGCAGTCGACCTGGACTGAAAAGTTTAGTTTTATTGTCACAGTTGAGTTCAGAACCAAGCAGTTGTTTGTGTCAAGGACAGTTAGAATATTTGTGAATTGTAAGATCGCAAATTGCAACTAATGTTCAAATAAAAGTGGACATTTATAATCTGTATTTCTATTAGCATTTTCTTTTAAGAAAGAATAAAGTGGCATAAAAAATCTGGATTTGTCACATTATAAACAATAAGACAAAGTTTAACTCCTAGTTCATTTACCACCTTAAAGGGAAGCACTACAGGTTAACTAAACATTATGCTTTCTTGTAATTAACACAAGAATTCTCAATGATATATGGTGACTGTGGAGGTATTTTCATCCATTTTAGTGTGTTGTACAGCAACCACAGCTATGAGTTTAGGGCTGTACCTTTGGGTGAATCACCTGCAAGACCCATACTGTGCACAAGGATTTGAAACAAGATGGCTGCTATGGTAACACATAGCTGCAGGAGCTATTTAACCGCAGTACTGAAAATACTGTCTGCAAAATAAGAGAAGAGGATAAAGATATGACTGTAATGTATAAAGGAATATTTGGAAATGAAGGCAAAGATGGGACAGACAAACTGTGAACATGAGAAATATGAACGAACAAGAAACGCTAGATCAGGTGAAAGCCAAAAGAGGGTGCAACGAAACATAAGGAGGGGGGGGGGGGGGGGGCATCGCTGCAACTGTAACTGAACTATTGAGCAAGGAACTAAAAGCAGCTCGACAGACACTACATTATCACTGAATTTTGTGTTTGTAAACATGAACCTATCACCAACACTACATCTAATTACCACTGAATTTTGTGTTTGTAAACACGAACCTAACACCAACACTACACATAATTACCACTGAATTTTGTGTTTGTAAACGTGTGCATAACACAAACACTAATCTAATACTGACAGTAAATGTAATAACCATCACCAACACTACACATAATTATAACTGAATTTTGTGTCCATAAATGGAAGTGTAATGCCAACACTACACATAATAAATATCACAGTATTGTGGTCGTAAACTCGGGCATAATACCAACACTACACATAATAGTAACAGTAAATTAAATGATTATTAGCAACACTACACATAATTATAACTGAGTTTTGTGCTCATAAATACAAATGTAGTACCAACACTACATGTATTATTTATCACTTAATTTTATGTTCCTAAACATAAACATAATACAGACACTATGCAAAATAAGTAGGGCTCAGAAGTTCATTCCTTAAAAAACACTGAAATATGCATGCCAATATGCTCTTAAAAACCTGAAAATATGTCAAGAAATATGCACAATTTAGTTAAAACAATTAATGTCCCTTTGCAGTAGACAAGACAAGTTAGTATAAATAATAAAGTTACCTTATTCCTTAGAGGTTGAAGAGAAGTGGTCCCAATGCTAGTATTAATGGCTAAATTGCAGTTCACAACCAACATTTTGCACAAATTTTCAACTGTAAAACATTGTCTGTTGTCTCGCAAAACACTTCTGTAACGTGAAAAACTTCTCTCCATGTCACAAGATGTTATTGAGGCATATTTAAATGATGTTAACTGCTTCACAGAGAGAGTCAAGTCTCTTGGTGTGACAGATGGTTTCCTTTTGAGGATGTCTCGAATATCGTACATATGTTTATAACCAGAATTTTTTGGAATTACATAATTCACTTGTTCTTTCACTTTTTTTCCTATGCTACCAGGAACCGAACTTAGATCACATTGTTTTTTCAAAGACAGTAAGTGATTCATGGAAAGGAGATCCTACAGCTTCCAATGCCATTATGGCTGTTGGTAAGTAAGGAAAATGGGCAGATATGAAACTAAGATCCTGTTTTAACCCAGTGCCGGACAGAATATTTTGCACAGTTTCTATTGATGAAGCATCTTTTGAGTCCAATGCATTAACAACTTCTTCGACTATTTCTATGTGCTCAGCATAACATAAAACCTCATTGACCCACGTTCTCCATCAAGTTAACACTGGTGCAGGAGGAAGTCGGATATTAGGTGCTGTTGATCTAAACAACTTAACTCTTTTAGGAGATTTAACAAAAATTCTCTTTGTGCTGGGCACAACTCTACCAATAGGAAAGAATCACGTATTGTCTCAGAAATGTGATTAAGAGCATGTGCCAAACAAGTTATATGAATTACGTTAGGAAAAATACCTTCAAGAGTTTGTCCTGATTTTACCATATAAAGACCTGTATCAGTAACAAACACAGTAACCGGTCGTATTTGATTCCACACGGCCACAGTAATTTCAAAGAGTGCATCACAAACTGGGTCACAGTTACATTGTCAGTGGCCGACAATACGCAGACATTAAGAATATAAGGTGTAGTCTTTTGTTCATTATTTAAAGCACCCACAATTATATTTGCAATAGAATGGCGCTCAAAATCAGGGGTTTCATCAACAGAAAACCATACAAACCGAACCGCTAAGTCATTTTGTATATTTGACAATATGTTATTGTAACAATGTACTACATAAGTCTTACACAGTATACTTTCTTCAGGCACATGTTGTCAAGTGTACTTGACAAGAAGGTTAATATAGGTTTTTAAATGTCGGTTTATTAATTTTGAACAAGGGAATATCAGCAGCTAAACATGCATGGCACAAGTCATAGGAAAATTGAGTAACCCTACTCCCTAAACACTCTACTAGCTGTTTCTGAACAGGTTCTTTGTTTGCAAATTTTCTGATTAAATTCTCCTTATGCTTTGCTGGTCAATGTGCTGAACTATTTGAAATCTTTTCTCACTTCCTACATTTTACTCACACGCTCCAGTTCACAACACTTACGTTTGAAAACCACAGCGCAACAACTGGTGGGCAGGCAAGCATTGACCTGCACTTTATCTTTGTTAATATAAACGTCTCAGATAACACACTGATTATTCTCTATGCACCTGCATAAATAATGAAAGGATGGAAACGGGATTCACTTCATGACAACATGATTCAACATTAGTTCTCGCCACCTCGCGAGCTGTATCATCATGTGCACTACTACCAATATGAAAAATATTATACAGATGAGGAAAAAACAATAAAAAAACATAAAAATCATTAAATATGCAAGATAGGGGCTATAATATTGAAATCTTTGTGAGCTGTATCATCATGTGCAATACTACCAATATGATAAATATTATCCACATGGAAAAAGATAATAAAACACCATAAAAACCATTAAAATATGCAATATAGGGGCTATAATATTGAAATATTATGCATTTATCAAAATCAAGAAAATATGCAGTTATATGCACCATAAAATCACGTCCAAATAACTGAAAATTCCATAATGCGTGCACATAATGTTTTTGTTAGCTAATGCTGGATTTCTGACAATGAAGTCATTAATCCTCTTGCTCTCCAATATTTAATATATTGATAGAGCAATAGCAGTATAGTAACCGATTTTTAGAGAGCACCATATTTTTATGTTTTGGCGGTCACATCGCTCTCTCACAACCCCCAGAATGTCTGGAGGACCACACCTGTCGTTGGTTTACGGGTCTCACCGACCTGACCGGGAGACTTATCAAAATAAATTCACCAACCATATCCTCTATTGTGCACATAATGTAAAAGCATACATTTTTAACCCCTATGAAAAACATGCCAAGGTATGAAGTTCCTAGCCCTAATAATAAGTGCCAGTGAATATTACACATGACTGTAATATTAATACACTACATATATTAATTATCACAGAATATTGTGTTCACAAACATTAGCATAATACCAATGCTACATGTAACACTGACACTAAATGTAATAATTATTACCAACATTACATGTAATAATTACCATTGAATTTTCTGTTCATAAACACAAGCATAATTCGAACGCTACACATAATAATTATCACTTAATTTTGTGTTTGTAAACATGAGTATAATGCCAACACTACATGTAATAATTATTACTGAATTTTGTGTTCCTAAACACAAACATTATACAGACACTACACGTAATAATTATCACTGAATTTTGTGCTTGCAAACACAAGCGAAATATCAACATCACACATAATAACTGCTGAACTTTGTGTTTGAAAGTACAAGCGTAATACCAACATTATGAAGTAAGCTGATGTACCAGCTATGGGATATCAATGACTCACTGATTTGCAGTGCAACAACAGTATACTAATAGCATTCGGTAAAGATTCCTGGAAAGGAATTCAGTCGCAGTGCTAAATGGAAAACATCTGGTATTCAATGTTACTTCTCAGTGATTGCTATGAGACCAGAGTGACAAACTAACTCCCTCCTTCCTACAGTTTTCAAAACACATTAGCACATGGCCAGGAAATATAAATCACCTACTAAGAGTGCACAAACTTTACACTAAAATATAGTGCTGCCCACTACAACAGAACAGTACCAAAGATTACTAAAAGAACTACAAGAGTAGATCACCAAAATACAGTTAAATTTCTACCAGAGTTTTTATAATTATTATTCCTATGTACTACTACTTCATGTTTCATTTTTTTTTTTTTTTATTTAATGTCCTCCAACGTAATGTCATATCGGACAGTGAGTGGCTGAAATGATGTTCTAATGAGCCAGAGGTTCATAGAGCTTTAAGTTACCCGACATTCGTCTTCTCAAGATAAGGGAAAACCTCGGAAAAAAACCTTACCCAGATAATTTACCCTAAGCGAGATTCGAACTCGCGACCTCTTGAATATGAGGCAGACACGCTAACCATCACGCTACAGAGGCAGACATGTTTCATCATGCATTCATATACCAACACTTTAGTTACGCAGTGTTAGTATTTAGAACGTGTGTGCACTTCTGCGGTTGGTAATGATCCCTGGCCATTAATGTACACGATAACCTGGGAACACATCCATTCCTTTGTTCTTTCAAAATAAGTTGATGTATTGTCAGAAAATTAACATTTTCTGTAACTGATCATCAATGTCCCTTGCTTCCCTACCTAATAAAGAATAAATCAAATGTGGAAGAGCATGTCTTCACCAACTGAATATTACAAACACACTTAAATGCCTGTGTCTAAGGCATTGTAAGTGTAAATCTGTAACAAGATCTGTACCACTCACTTTCAACACATTATCCAAAGTTAAACTTCACAGGAAACTTCTGATTAAATCAGATGAAAGTATAACACCTCATTTTACTTACAGTAATGAAGAAATGTGTTCTAACACAGTCTCAAAGCACAATTCACTGTTGTATGAATCTTGTATACAGGAGAAACAACAGCTCAAGCATACAGAGCTGTACAATGTAGAGCTGCCAACCTATGAGGAAACAAATTAATAGTGAATTTTTTGGCATGACATCCCTTTATTTCGTGATGAGAAACCCCTGTGGCCAGTTTTCCATGTTGTATTTCCACAAGACTTCGTAGTCCAGAAAGAATCCTAGAACTAACTTTTGAGAAGCCTTCTGGAAATAAATGCAAGTTGTGGTTCACTTGTCTTAATAGTTCAGAGTTTGTGTCTATCTGGAGGTATTGTATTGTAGTGTATTACATCTTGTTCTTTGGATCCTAGAATGAGCCAGGCTCAAGGATATAGAACACGTCATACAACCATGCAATTTCATACAAAATTTTTTTTCCAACACCTAAACACAATCATTATAATAGGGTTAAACTAGTGGTTGAAAGAACTTATAGTATAGTATTCCTTTATGGTGTAAATAGAATGTGCTAGCAAAAACTTTCTCAATTCCTTTTTAAATCTTAAACAGTCTCTTGGGTTACACAGTAATTTTAAAGCTAAAGGAAGACCATTGTATATTTGTATGGCGGAGTAGCAGGGACTTTTCTGATAAATGTACATGGAGTTACATGGCCTGTGTAAGTCATTTCTGTGTCTAGTGCTGTGGCTATGGACAAGAGAATTGAATTTAAAGGTATTGTAGTTATCAACCACATAACACATAAGTGAAAAAATGTACTGACTTGTGAGTGTTAGAATACCTGATGGCAGATTCGCCTGTTTCTTTAATGTTCCGGCTGTTCTTTGGTATGGATGCATATGTTTTAAGAGGTCTTAGCACTGTATTGCAATTAATTCTATAAATCCCAGTCTTTGGGAGGTTTGTTTTACACATTTTTCTACCTGAAGAACACAACATAACCCCTCTACAAATTTTATTCAACCTTACTTCTCATACAATATATACATATCCAGGAAACTTGTGATTAAATAAGTTCTAACACAAACCTTCTCTCGGCAGATTCCACCGTTGTTTGGAAATAATAACAAAACGATTTGAATGTAAGACAAACAGCGATTATGTTGCAGCCACAGATTAACATTGAGGTCCGCGCAACGTAGCATAGCCAACCTACGAAAAATAAATGACGAAATGCGACCGTGTAAGAAAAAACTATAAATATGTTGACGTAGATAACATGTACATAAGGACCACTTATACTCCATTGTCTATATCAGAAGTTAAATCAACAAAAAAATAAGCCAAACGCCAGGATTTTTCGATCTTTTGGATCCACCTTGCCCTCTCAAACCATACTCGTAAACACAATAATCAATAATTCCAGAAAGTAAATTATGTTTTCCCCATCTTCGTGTTGTGTTTCACATTATCGTCATAGCCACGAGTAATTATTATTGTGATAATTGCATTAAGACCTAGTGGAATGTGTATGTGTATATATACACACTAGCTCAACCCTGCCACGCTTTGCTGTGGCACATGGTTGCATGGATGAGAAATGAGGAACAAAAAGCATACGTTTCAAAAAAGTTTATTTTTGATATACTTATGGGTATACAATATTTTTTTTTGTTTTTCCATTGCTTGCGTAGATATAAAGGCTATCTGGTCTGCCGACAGAGGAACATGCAGCATATAATTATTGTCCACGTGAGAAGCAATCCGCACCTAAATCTAAACCACAAAATTCTAAAGATTGACCTTGAGCTTTATTGATTGTGATTGTAAACGCCAATCGAATTGGGAATTGTAACCTTTAAATTTAAATGGTGTATTGTTCGGAATCATGCAGTTCTAGGGATGAGGACATCTTCGCCTTTGAAAGGTCCAGTTAATATCGTTGCTTCCACTACGTTGTTCATTAATTTCTTAACTGCGAGCCCCTTGCCGTTACAGAGTTTTGGCTGATTAACATTACGCAACATAATTGGTACACCTATTTTCAATTTTAATGTGTGTGGTGGCATTTCTGTCAGATCAAGGAAATTCAAAACTCCGATGCGTAATTAACTAATTTATCTGCTTCCACAACGGTGTCAATCGATTTATATATAATTTCCTCACTTTGAATGCTGGATTGTACCTATAAAATTAAGTTGATAGACATTTTTATTCTTTACTGGTCCAGTCATGATTCTAATAATTAATTTGAATATTAGGAAATACTTTTTGATAAGTTCTTCTTTGGATGTTACTGAATTACAAAAATTGTTAGGAAATTATATTCTAATGATATGTCTAGTAACGGTCGTGAGAATACCTCGGCTGAATTATTATTTTGAAGCTGGACACGCATATTCGTAGTCAACTGTAATGTACGTACGTGTCGCCACAATGTTGAATACTTTATGCAAGCATTTATTTCGCCCGCTGTGTGTGGATCGAGAAATTACAGGCAATGTTTGTCTAAAATCTCCTGTGAGCAATTTTAATGCATTCTCGAATGGTTGAACGTTACCACGCAAATCTTGTAACGATCGATCCATAGCTTCAAGCGATATTTTATGTACCATCGTACATTCATCCCAAACAATGAGTTTACATTTTTGTAATACTTTTCCCACACCAGATGCTTTGGAAGTATTGCTCGTGGGAGTCGCGATGATTTGTATGTTCAATGGCAACTTCTTCTTTCCCCGATTACCCTCCCCTTATGTAGGACTTACAAGCCAGCCTAGAGTCATACGCCTGTTGGGGAGCAGAGGGACCTCTGAACCAGAGTGAAGACCTGGAAGCGGGTGGTCAGCCAAGCACCAGGTATGATAGTGAGGAAGATGATGATATGAAATGCAGGCGAAATGGATAATTGGAAGGGTGATAATGGAGTAATTGGTGGAATGAATGGCGCGGGAAACCGAAGAACACTCGCCCAGACACTGCTTCGTCCACCACGAATACCACACGTGGGTCCCCACTCAGCCACTTCCAAACTCAGGAAAGGATGAGGAATAATCCTGGTTGGAGAAAAATTACTATCCTCCTGCCGGGAATCGATCCCGGGGCAGGCTCGTCCGATATGACACAATGTTGGAGGACGTTAATTAAAAAAAAAAAAAAAAATCCCGGGACAGGTGCTATACCAACTGAGCTACTGGGCTAGCCTCAATGGCAACTTCACAGCTAAATGAGCAGTCCTTCCACCTGGTGACAATGTCGCAGGTATTCCAGATGAAGCGAGAGCTAAGGCTATGTCATTCTTTGATCGAACCGTTGCCAGAATCAATCCGATTAGAAATATTATCCGGTTCCTCCTGGAGCATCAGGTGTGTTACAGACGTAAGACATAGGAGGGGGGGGGGGGGGGGGGGAATCTTTGAAGCAGTTTGTATACCGTGTCAAAATTTGAGCTAAGTCGATGCGGAACTTTTTGAGTTTTTGAAGCGTACACAGACCAACATAACATTTATATGTGCTATACTATGTTTCTTTATTAATACATTACATAATATGGCTAAGATCTGTCACACCCACTCTAATCCACGGATCACTGATTGCAAATAAATTACATGGAATGCCACAAAGTGCATTCCAGGGCCGCTACGGACATACACAGTAGGATAATGCACGTCACACAATACATTGTAATGATTGATCACAGTTCTTAGGCGGCGCCGTGGTCGAGCGGTTACACAGTTCGCCTAGCACCTAGTCGGCTCAGGTTCGATCCCAAGAATCCGCATGTGGTATTGCGATAGACAAAACGTCTGGGCCGGTTTTCTCCGGTTTCTCCCGTCATTCACTGAACCACTTGCTCCATAATCACACCTGGTGCTTGGCTGACCATCCGCTTCCAGTTAACACTCTGTCCCGTCCATAGGTTTCTGTGCTCCCCGACAGGTATCTGACCTTAGGCCAGGCACAAACTTGTAAGGCCTAGGTGGTATAAGTCCTACATAAGGGGAAGGCAATTAGACACCATTCTTGCTGCACCTGCACATCTTTGTGAACGCGGTTCACGGGTATGATCCATATCTTGTAAACGCTCATATTAACGATTCATCGAGGAATCGCCGCAAACGTAATGCGCAGTAGTTATATATTTTGTGCTATAATATCCTGCAAATGGCGTAGGTTCATTGCATGAGTTGGCTACTAAAGAATACCTCGTAAATAAGGCAGGTGTGGGGGTTACAGGATTCTCAATTGGCAACGTCTACTGCAGGAAAATGACTAAGGTAATATCATTAGTATTACTTGATTTTATTTACTACATTAAATTAAAACTGGTAACATTACTTTCTTTTGACGACGAAATGTGTACTTGTGAGAGTAGATGTGCGCGGTAAATTTATAAAATGAGTGTCGTTTCTACCTCCCATTTCTAGAGACAAAAGTTTCCGCTGTGCTTTAAGCGCTTTAACCTCAAAGTGTGTAAGACACGAGGGTAATAGAGGAATTGTATGGTCCCACGCATCTTACATTACATTTCCCTTCCTTGCAAACTCCCACCGTGACCAGTAAATAAGGACGGCTAAAATATTGACAAATTGCACTGAAATGACCCTAGTTTAAATGTTTTAAATTATATATTTTTATATATTTTGAGGTATAATACATACTGTATGCCCAGGACAAGAAGGCAAGTCTTAGGAATGTGTAGCCTAATCATTTTGTGCTTCCCGCACGGTGTTTATGCCTAGTTTCCGAGTATGACAAGGATGCTAGGCTCGTTTAAAATACACAACGTTGTCACATAACTCACCTATAGCTAGAAATATGCACTCTCATACACTCATTTCCTAGTAAACAGATCTGCTACTGGAGTAGATACACAGTTCAAGCCCCCTCTGCACTTCATTCCCCTCTAGCCTTCTTGTCGTGGACATACAGTACTTCACACCTTCCTACGTACTTTGGCATATTTTAATATTTTTATGGAGTTATACATTTTCGTCATGAAAAGAAAAGTAAAAAGTAAAAGTTGATGTGAATTACAATTCATGAAGAAAAAGTGTGGAAGCAGAAAAGAACACAAATTCTTATTTTGATACAGAGAATCCATAAGAGCCCAGGAAGAAAAGTCAAAGGTCTTCAGTTGAACATTTTGGAATTAGATAATATGAAAATCTTATGTAATGTAAGATAGCTTCAGGAATTTTCAACTACTCAATCTCCAGCAAAAATTCATCGGAGAAAGAGAAAAGAATGCCCATGGAGATAGTAAGATGTATACACCACCTTTCCGAGAGGGAGCTGTTAACATTGCAAACTTCACTTGTCACACAAGGAAACTATTGCAAAACATCATACGAGCAAGTGACATTGAATTTTTGAAGTCTGATCCATCCTTATAGCTGACTGCATACACACAGCTGCTGTGGAAAAGCATTATCAGGAAAGCCCTTGCACTTGTGCGCTTGCATGCGATACAGGTTAGCTGGACGCAGAGTATGAATACGCCAGAAGTACAGCACGGCCATCAAATGTGCAAACAACTGTCACTAGAACCAAGAGTCGAAGACAACGTACCGTGGTACTCTGCGAAGTAGTGAAGCATTGCCTTGTACGTGTATGCAAACGCTAATAATTACAAGATGGGGGTACCTATTTGGATAGAGGCCGTCACATATGTGGTGCATTATAATGACATTGTAAATTGCGGCGCTATATGTAATGCAGATTCATCTGCTATTATAAGTTCAAGGTCTCTGATATCGCATGAACTATCTGAAAATCTTCAGTTCATATCCAATTTTTCAGTGTTGCCCAAAGCTATACGATTAGAAAAAAATCTGGTTTGGAAATGTCCAAGAGTATAAGCATAATAGAAGACTTAGCTAATTAAATTAACAGGATACCTTATGCCAGGTATCGAAAGGGTTAAGACTAAATTCCAGAAAGTTCTAAACAAAAATATTGCTTATTAAGGTATGTGTGAAATTTTGAAAAATCAGTCAGACGGAAAACAGGCCAGACGACACAGTGTAATACTTTACATTTGAACCTCTGACATCGTATTATGTATATAGAAAGAAGTTTTCCACTGTTTAAAAACTACTTTAGGGATAGGCGTCGAAATTTCACATTTAATAATATACGGATGTACATTGTAACCCAGTGTAATGCACTCTGTGACGATATTATAAGTAGCAGTATGTACAAGCCAAGTGCAATTCTAGAAAGCATAGTTCATGATGCTTGTAGGTTGTGCTGCAATGAGGCGGTTTTCATAGTCAGGCTGTACCTACCTGCAGTTGCTTACATGCGTGAGCGATAACAGTAAAGTCCGTGTGCAGTATACCTATGGAAAAATATCTCACTGAAGATATCTTCAATTAGCATACTGCACAAAGCACTTACATGGTTTATAGAAATTGGTAGAACTCTACACTAATGGACGGTTATTAGGCAAAAGTACTTCAGCACTTAATTTTGAGATACCCAGAAAGTAAATAGCAGAAAATACTAATGTAAGTGGATGTTTATACCAGAAGTATAAATAAAACTCATTTCTTTTATCTCATGAATAAAATTGGCATACAATGAAAATGTCTTTCAGGAGCCGTGGTCTTAGTTTCACCATCAGCGTAACCATTACTGTATTTATCGAAATAAATTTTAGAATGTTAGTTCTTTCACTTATTGCCACATTGTCTAATTATTTGTATTTCATAGGCACTAACAATGTCGCTCCTGTGTAATACAGAATTTAAAATTATAAATTCACGGCTAATTACACTGCAATGTATCGTATGACCTATTTTGTTGAATTTGATTTCCTTTTCCTGCTGCAAAATTACACAGCAACAATAAAAAGCAAGCTATGAGATCTATTCTTGAATGCAAAACTACAATTAAAAAAGAAAAAAAAAAGAGTCAAGGTGGAATACTAATTCCCGCTTTTTGCAGAAATAAGGAAACAAAGCAGCACCTTAAGATCTGGAGTGCTGCTATCCATGTACACATTTTATCACAATATTAAATTAGAAATGAATTTCTGAGATGGCTTACTTAAGCTACAAACATCATAGAAAGATGATTTATCTTTCTAACTTAAGCACCTAACCTCCAAAAAGATTCCATTTGTTACCCTTCTTTTCCATTCAAACAAATGTAAGTTATAGATAATGTGCAAATATGGGAAAAGAGGAAATTATACACAACATATTGTATGTTTTTCTCCAATCATGAATTAACGTATATAAAAAGTAATGCACATTTGACACTAACAGAGAATTTCGGCTTCACATAACACAGTTTCCTTAGTGAGGTGAAAAACCTCTTACACTCATGAATTTTCGCAGACATTGTGACTGCGAACTGATTAAAGTTCTGGAATTTAGCACTTTCCTATTCGCAAACATTACACCACTATGTCTATTTGCCCTGGTGATTTAATATGTGTCTTTTCAAATATGATAACTCAGTAAAAGCCTTGTTACAAATGTTACACTTGTGTGGCTTTATGCCCTCGTGAATCAATCTATGTCTTTTCAAATCTGATAATTTAGTAAAGGCCTTGTTACACATGTTACACTTGTGTGGCTTTATACCCTCATGAATCAATTTGTGTGCTTTCAATTTTGATTTCTCAATGAAAGCCTTGTTACAAATGTCACATTGGTGTCGCTTTATACCCTCATGAATCAATTTATGTGCTTTCAGATTTGATAACTCAGTAAAAGCCTTGTTACAAATGTTACACTTGTGTGGCTTTATGCCCTCATGAACCAATTTGTGTGTTTTCAATTTTGACAACTTAGTAAACGCCTTGTTACAGATGTCACACCTATGTGGCTTTATGTCGTCATGAATCAATTTGTGGGCTTTCAAATTTGATAATTCAGTAAAAGCCTTATTACAAATGTCACATTTGTGTGGCTTTATTCTCTCATGAATAAATTTGTGTCTTTTCAATTTTGATAAGTCAGTAAAACCCTTGTCACATATGTTACACGTGTGTGGCTTTATGTCATCATGAATCAACTTGTGTCTTTTCAATTTTGATAACTCAGTAAAAGTCTTGCTACAAATGTTGCACTTCTGTGGGTTTATGTCATGAGTCAGTTTGTGTGCTTTCAAATTTGATACCTGAATAAAACCCTTGTTACAAATGTCACAAGTGTGTGGCTTTATGCCTTCATGAACAAAATTGTGTCTTTTCAAATGTGACAACGTAGTAAAAGCCTTGTTACAGGTATTACACTCATGTGGTTTTATGCCTTCATGAGTTAATTTGTGTGTGTTCAAATGTGATACAGTAGTAAACGGCTTGTTACAAATATTACACTTGTGTGGCTTTATGCCCTCATGAATCATATTGTGTCTTTTCAAATGTGATGGCCTAGTAAAAGCCTTGTTACAAATGTTACAGTTGTGTCGCCTTATACCCTCCTGGTCCAATTTATGGGTTTTCCCATCTAATGTTTCTGAGGAACCAGTTTCTATTGAAGATGTATAAACAATTACACTTTCCTGGTCTTGACATTTTCTGTCACTTTCACATTCAGGACTATCCTTGTTCATATTGAAACTTACACCATATTCTAAGTCTTCACGGGAGAATAAATGTGATGTATAAGTGGAATAACCTGCTTTACATAAACTGAAACATAAAAATTAAATTATCAGTAATTACTAGAACACATATAAAAATAGAAAATAAAAAAGACGTGGATTTACATGTTTATGTGCGCACCATGAGAGATAGAATGGCTTCATGAAAAAGAATTAGAAGTATTTGAGTATTCTGTTATTGTTACATAAGAAGTTATATGTGATTACTAATTTGAAACATTGTAGCTAATGTAAGCTGTTATTGAGGTTATTCTGTTCGAAACATTTTTTTTTGCCTAAAACTGTACATTTGTGAAAATTTAGATAATGTGCAACGATTGTGTAATCAGTTTGATTTTCATTATGTTGTATAAAAGGTACATTTTCTGTCTCCGAGTTAGAAAGGCAAAGGAACCAAGGGTATAACCAACTGAATTATCCACAATTTGATTAGCTTTCTACTTTGTTTAATATATATTGTGACGCCCCCGCGTCACCATGGAGGTCGGTTGTCATGGAAATCTGCGGGTCGTTTTCATGTTATGCGCAGGATGGCACGTCAACGCTAGGTGAAGGGCAATCAGGGGAAGACCCGTCACTGGCGAGGTTGCCGCAGAAGTTTCAAGCACAATGACATCGCCTTAGCCGGGGCGCTATCCAAGGACCGTGCTACCTGGAGAAGTGCTTCGATAGCGAAGTCTACCGCATCCAGAGGCTGCCCCGAGGGAAGGTGCTGGTGGTACATCGAGATCGTCTGGCCAACCACGACAGTAATTCGCGGCGACCATCGCTTAGGTGGGAGCAGTGTGATGCCGGCCACGGGGCACAACAAAGGATGGCCAGAGCAGGGCTGCCACTCCCCACTGGTTACTACGTGTATTAAAGGCGCTCAAGCTCAGATTACCTCGCGACTCTTCTGAACACGTAATAACATTCTGAGCGGCAGAACAAACGAGGTTTTTGAGGTTATTCGAGAAGTGTCCAGCGTATATGTATTAGTTGGAGAAAAGAACGTGTTACGTAAACCTCACGAGATAAGGCGAGGGAGCGAGCAGAGTGAGTTACAGGCATGAGCCGTCGGGAGTCAGTCAGTTCTTAGTTTCACTGTGTCAGCTGCTTGGGCACGGTCTCGTTATGAAGGAGAATAACGAAACATTTTCATTTTCATTCTGACGAAGGCCATGGAGTTTAGAATGGCCGAAAGCTCAATATTTTCAAACCTCACACGTCTGATCGCCCGTGAAACTGTAATAAATAACGTGCGCCGTGAAAGCTTTAAATCTTACACAATAACGAAACAGTTAACGAGTGTCGAATGATTGTATCGTCAGGACTGTTTGAGAGACAGAGGAAGTGAAGAAATACAGAAAGAAGTCAAGGTTACGAGAAAACAGTTGTGAGCTGTAATATCACGGAAATTTGAAGACTGTTAACTTCAGTAAAAGAGACTGTGTATTTCTTTTATTCCCTTAATGCGTTCTCAAGGGTTAGGATCTCCTCGGTCAATCCACTTCCTTCAACCAGTTCTCTCCTCATTTCCACCATTCTCTTTCCATATGTTTGTGCAATCCTATCTTCCGACGCTATACAGGATCTTCCTCGCTAATTTCTTCCTTCTACTCGCATTTCAAAGACCTGCTTTATTTTCTTTCATCTTCCATGTCCATATCATTTCAGCTGATGTTCCTCTACCACTCTCATCAGTTTGGTTTGCCCAACCTCTCATTACCTACTCCATCCCTTATCCGATCCGCAACTCTTCTGATATATTTAATTTCTGTTGCTGTGACCTTGTTTTTCTTGTAGTGCCAAGCTCTCCACTCCATATATCATTATTAATACCATTACTGAATTGTAAGTTTCTAATGTTGTTTTACTAACCTCTGATTTCCCTACAACGGTATTATTCACAACAAAATACGCTATGACTAATTACCAGCTTCTCATACAAAGCATATAAACTAAATCCCAACGCAACAGCCCATTAAGGGCCAAGGATTGCCGCACAGCCACTGCATACCCCACCTCTGCCCTCTACAGGCATCATTGGTGTGGTGCAGTTCTGGAGGGTGCTACGTGGTCAGCGTCCCGAGCCCTCCCAGCCAGTTATGCGGCCTGCTCGACCAGGGGCCGCTACTTTTCCATCAAGTAGGTCCTCAATTGGCCCCTCCGGGACATAACCATACTGAGTGTACCCCGTACCAGACCTCCCAGCAGGGAAAAATCCCCATGCTGGTACCGGGGTTCGAACCCGGGTCCTCTGTGCGAGGCAAGCGTACTACCAACAACAGAGTGAGATAGAAACACAATTCATGATTGGGTGTGCAAAAACGGTTGTCAGAAAACCTCATGAGAAAAACTAACTTAAAGATTACAATCAATTTCCCAAATACTTAAGTGCCAAAATTCAACATATCTTGCAAAAAAAAAAAAAAAAAAATAGTAATAATAATAATAATAATAGTAATAATAATATTCTTTGGTTAATGCTGGAAATATATACATCAGGTTGCTTTAATTCCTATAAATCTTCATCCCTTATCTGAAGATTATCTGAAGGGTTGGAGGGTGGATGCGTGACTTTTCACGGTGCATTTTGACATATCCACTCCCACACCAGTGTTATATTAATGGCTTCAGTGGAAGATTTATTGTTTGCCACCAGAATATACAATTAAATTGTAGTTTTACTTTCTCTCCTGATAAGTAGGGCAAGTATTGTATTCCACCCAAAAATTCGATGTCGAGATTTCACCAGAAATGTTTCGAGACCTCTTAATCCAAAAAAAGCATTTTTAGAAAAAGGTCCATGTGTGTGTCTGTGGACAGCATAACTCAAAAACGAAAAGTAGGTTAAAAACCAAAGTTGGTATTTAAGTTTAATGTCATTCAAGGAAGATTTTGAAGAAAATAGCCCCACCCTATACCACCCTTTACATGGAACATTTTTGGAAAATTTTATTTTCTTGAAAATTGCTCTAACGATTTTGATTAAAATGCCATGTTTGAGATATTTTTATGACAAATGAAATGTACAGAGGTATTTTTTAGAGGTGGCGCGTGACCTTGTCACTCGCGCATATCCGAGCATCACGCAAGGCGATGGTGGGGGTAAGTTTCCACCAGCAGCCGGCTGGCTAGTTGGCTAGAAGTCGAAGAGATACTAACCAGACACCCCTTTTATCTTGCAGTAGACAAGTGGACTCGACCATGAACTACTGCGCAACATTACGACACACGCCACCTCTAAAAAATACCTCTGTATATCTTGAATTTTCTGGCTATAGCCCCTGTAGTCGTATTTACTCTGGACGACTTTTGCATAACTGGTAAACCTTTACAGATTGACCAAATCATACTATACAAAAATGGAGATCTTGCTAAAATACACAATTTATGTCTCAATAAATTTTCTTGTAGGGTGAACCATTTCAGAGACATTCTTTGTTATCTGCGTGAGTTTTGGAAAACATATTTCTTGTTATCGGTGAGAGTTTCGGAAAGCTTAAAACTTTCGTGAAATGGAACATCGTTGTTCATTATTTTATACAGTAAGTGTGCAAAGAGAACAGAATCTCAAAGCTTTAAAAGATTTGACTATCGCTCAAAGCCTATTATATTCTAACTTATTTAGTTAATAATGTGTTAAATTCACTAGAGGAATTTTTAAATAGGTTAAAAGTTCAGTAATCAAAAAGTTAATGTTATGTATGTATTTTGTAATCTGTTAATAGTTCATTGTGCATAGTCTCTACCACTTGGTTAATCAGTTCTTTGTATATTATCATTATTAATGTTTTGTTATTTTGTCTTTTGCTACTTATATGTACTTGTTTACCTTTGAATTCAACCGTGTATTACAGCATACTGAATTGCAATAAAACTGATGTTAATATTCCCCTTGCACCTATAAGGAAATAAGCAATAAGATAATTTGTACAAATGCTTATCTTAACTAACACGAAGTAGATAGAGGAACAAGAGTTTGTAAGAATGGTTAGTACAAGAGTAGAGAAAGCATGTAAGTGCAACACATCAGATTTTTAAGTATGTAATCAATTCTTGTAGTTCCCATGGGGATGAAATGCCACCATATTTATATAGAATTCACATTTAACAGAACTTGAGAAAATGATAGCATAAAAATAGTACAACGATAATGAAACAAGACATATCACTGTAGTAATAATAGTTACCCAAGGCGCAACAGCCCTTACCGCACAGCCGCTGCAGCCCTCACCTATCTACCACAGGCGCCAAGAGTGTGGTGCGGTACTGGTGCTCAGCATCCCAGTTTCTCCCCAGTTATGCAATATAAGCAATCAGGAACCAACTTTTCAATCAAGTAGCTCCTCAATTGGATTTTCAGAGACCTAACGAGGCTGAGTGCACCCCGTTCCAGGTCTCCCAGTGGGAGAAAATCCCCACGCTGGTGCCGGGAATCGAACCTTGGCTCTCCGTTGGTAAGCAGAAGTGCTACCACAGCACCAAGGAGATAAACCCGATATTACTGTAGCATTTGAAAATATCTTATAATCGTATAGTAAATATTTTTTAGCCTTTTATAAAAGGTTATTAAATTTAATAAACTTGCCGAAATATAACACTAAAGAAACAAGAAATTTTATTATGACTTTAAAGTCATATACTTCCTTTAAATTTCCATGAAATTGTTTTCATCATCCAAAATATAATGAATATAATTCTTCACTCAACTTCGTCATTGGTATCAGTATTTGGAAGTATAGTAAGAGCACAGATATTTTCAATGGTCTAGAATTCCAAGAATCAGGCCGAGATAAATGGAAGTTGGTCCAGGAAGTCCTGTTTTTGCTATGTTTACCTTATTTGGACCAGAATACTTATTAAAGGTTTGATACCTACAGATTTATTCCCTCTTCTGAGAAAATTGGCAAATCTAAAATCATCTTTCCTCAAGTTGTACTTGAGAAATAACTGCTCAAAGGAAACCTCTTGAAAACAGAGGAAATCCATGTCCCTCCGAACTGTCTTTTATCCAACAGGTGGTAGATTTCGGGCTTGAAGACCATGGTCCAGTTGACGAATTTTCTGATGTTTCGCCCAAGACTGTAGGGCATATTCAGAGAATGACTCCTGGCTGGTTAACAGCTAGAGGGCGATTGATGGAGTGGCCGATTTGCCAGGTCAATCTTTTCTTGGTGCATTTCTTACTGTGAAACTCAAGTATTTTTCACCTCCAGAGATCTCTATCTACAGCTGAAGTCTATCACATGTCTGGTATGCATCCACTTTTGGTTTCTGTAGTTCAAGATCATCAACAATAGTTTTGTATATCCTCCTACCCACATGTTGTCCAGGAATAATATTTAAATATTCTTCATATAACTAGTTAAAGTGACACAAGATGGTAACTGGTTTCTCTGTGTTTTACTAAAATGATAGATGGAGTTGCAATAATTTATTTTTTCATATGTACTGTTCAGAAGCCAGAGTAAGCAGTTCCAAATGTATAACACTATAAACTAAACGTGTAAACAGGCAAATCTATACCTTCTGACCGTCCTTCACAAAAAATGGGCCAGTCAAGTCAATGCCAACAATTTCAAAAACCTTTGCATCTCTCACACGATCTTTTGGTAGAGGTGGCACCTTCAGTCATTCTCTCTTGTACCTCCTGCAGATGACACATCTTTGTATGGTTGACCTCACAATCTTTCTTCCATTTAGGATCCAAAATTTCTCTTTGAGAATACCCAACAGAGACTGTGAGCCTGCATGACCATGTCAAACATGAACATCATAAATCAGTCGCTGAACTACAGGACTGTCTGCAGGTAAGACAGCAGGTTGTTGGAATTCTGGGATGCCATCTCTCTCAAATATTCTTGTCTTCAGTCAGAGAATGCCGTATTCATCCAGGAATGGCACCACTGATGTAAGTTTGTGATCCTCAATTTCATGGAAATGCTGTCTCAGAATCAACTTGATCACTGTTTTTTCACTCTCTTGCATCTCTGAACATGTAAGTTCTCCTCGCGTGGACTTACAGATTTACAGTTTGAAGTGAATCTTTTAATCCATCCAATGAGTCTATTTTCAAACATCGAGAAAAATACTTGTAGTAACAGTGTGAGTCCTGTAAACTTTCTAATACCAACAGAACTGTAGTGGATTTTCGCCTCTCAAACAGGATTTCTTCTTCATTTATAACACAACAGGCTGTAGGCCACTCATTTATGAGACGGTATAGCCAAGATGGTCTGTCCCACCATTTTGACGCCAGGAGTTCTGCTGTTGTACATCCCTGGGTAGGCAGGTCAGCAGGATTCAGCACACCTGGTACGTATCTCCGAGATTCCTTTTGCATTCCCAGAACAGACGACATCTTATCATCTCCTTCATGGCCACCTTGGTAGCATGATGGTTAGCATGTCTGCCTCACAATCAAGAGGTCGCATGTTCAAATCTCGTTTAGGGTAACTTATCCAGGTAAGGTTTCTTCCAGGGTTTTCCCTTATCCTGAGAAGCCAAATGTCGGGTAACTTAAAGCTCCATGGACTTCAGGCTCATTGAAGCATCATTTTATCCGTTTCATTCATTAACTGTCCAATATGACATGTTGGAGGACGTCAATTAACCTCTTCAGGGATATGGACGTCATATCACGTCCATTTAAAATGACGGACGAGCGATATGGACGTGTATACACGTCCTGTGCGTTTGTGCATTTAACCCTTATTTATCCACTATCTAACTCAACTTATTTTAATTTTCCCCCGTTATGAAACTTTTAATTAAATTCTATATGCTTTACTGGCTTACCTTTATATGTTCCTTCTGCAGTGATATGCCTCAAAACAGGGATAAACACACAAGGGCACATCTCCACATTCGCCACAGATCATCCCCGTTTCCTTACGGATTCCCTTCTTGCGGCACACGAAACACCTTCGAAATGGGCGGGACTTCTTTGCTGTTGACGGTATCCTTTTAGGATGATGTTTTCCTTGAAGTCTGAGGGGTGCAGGGGTTTTGGATTTTCTACCCCCAGTATGAAGAGGCCTCTCAACCTGGTATTGTTCAATTAGGCTGCGAGCTATTGATAGTCGAAAGTCCAGGTAGGTCATTGTCTTGTGTGGGTTTAGAGCTCTCCAAATTACCAAACAATTGTATATGGTTATATCCAGTTGGTGCAAAAATACCTTTTTATACCATTTCACTGTTTTTCGTAAAGAGGGATATGCTTGCAATACCTGATCTACTAGATCGACACCGCCCATGTGCATATTGTATTCCTGGATAACGTCAGGCTTGAAAATGCACATTTTGGTATGGGCATCTGTTTTCCAGTGTCAATCATCAAAATCTTAGAGCTGCAATTGGATAATGCCGTAACTACCCTCCTGTCCTGCCAGGCAAGGTAGGTCAAAGGTGGGAGCTGACGCACCTCCATTTCCCCTCTCCTTAGAGCCTTCGTATTCACATCTTTTGGCAAACCAATACGATTTGAACGTACTGTTCCAATTGCATTAGTCTTTCTTTTGTGTAAGGCCATGAATAATTTAGGAGAGCTGTACCAGTTATCTAAGTACACAGTCCTACCCTGATCAAGCACAGGTTCCATTAGGTGCATTACTATGGAGCCAGATAAGCCCAAATCTTTGTCTCCAGTATTGTCAGTCCCTTGACCAGTGTAAATGCAGCTATTGTAAAGATATCCCGTTTTACTTTCACAAACATCAAAACTCTTTATGCCAAATCTAGCCCTTTTTGTTTTGATGTATTGCTTCCAACCTAAGCGGCCCTTCCAAAGCATTAGGCTTTCATCAACAGTGACCTTTTCACCAGGCACATAATTTTCTTTAAATTTTGAAATAATATAATCGAAAACAGGCCTAATTTTGTGGAGTTTGTCATTTACATTCTCTGTGCAGGTGAAATGAAGGAACCGCAAAATTGACGTAAATCTGTTATTTGACATGCATTTTCCAAAAAAAGGAGTAGCTAGCATGTCATCTGTGGACCAATACATGTATAATGCAGGTTTACGAATAACACCCATAAGTATAATTAGACCAATTAGCCTGTAAATCTCATTGACTGTTACTTCTGTCCACCTTTGAATTCTGCTCTTAGGCCCTAATTTACCTTTAGAGAGCAGGTCTTCCTTCACCTTACTCGCATATACATTTGTTTCGCAAACAATGAGAGACACTAAGTCGGTAGTAAAAAATTTTGTAAAAATGTCAATTGGTTGGCTGTCAGAAGTCAGCTGAGCCTGGGATTGAACACCAGACCCTGTGCTCGTGAAGATGTGCCTGTTTGTATTGGAATTGTTTTCAGCACTCCACAATGCTGACTCTTCACGAACACCTGAAGGAAGTTGGTCACGTTCTTCCTCACTGCTACTTGTACCTATATCCTCCACACCCCCCTCAAATTCGGAAAATTCGCCATCGATATCCAAATCGCTGTCACACAGCAAGAAGTCCTCCACATTATCCTGTGTAATTTCAGAAGCCCTTACACTTCCACCACTCGCTAACCTTTGTGCAACACTGCTTGTTGATGCCATGTTTTAGCTCTGAGATGTAACACTCAATAGCTTCTCACTTCAGCTACAAGCAGGAAAGTATACGTATGCATTTCAAGAGAGAAACAAACGGAGCCTGTAAGCTATATCCAAGTTACGAAACACGTGTAAGGAAAAATTGCAAACCTGCTTTATTCTGATGACTCATAAACCACGCATACAGTAGCGTTCTATTTCCCATTGTGCTGTGACTTGCTGACGCATAGCTAACACATACAATGGGTCCACTACTGTTTCTTTCCGAGATGCGTTCGACAAAGCAAAGTTAACTTTTTACCACAGTGAAACAAATAGTGCCATTTCAACGATTTGTAAATGCAACTCAACATTGCTGATGATGTACATGTATACTGCATATAATGAGTTTTATAACAGTTTTTGTTTGATTAAAATAACTTAAAATTTACGCAAAATACAGCTGTGTATTTAGGAAGCACTTTTAGCGCATTTAACAATTTAAATGCCCTGCGCTGGATATTGGGTATCCGTTCTCGGCCTGCAGAGCTTTTAAATGGCTGTCGCTCAAGAGGTTAAAAAAGGAAAGAAAAACAAAAATCTCCTTCATGCACAGTATACGAGCTCTCCCCCTCTTTAAGTTCAAATTGATGATGAGCAAGAATATCTGGGCAACTCTAATAACAGTTCTAGTTCACCTTCATTTGAAACATTGTCACACAGTTGTCGACATAAAAGCTCTGTTTCAGTTGTTCAATAATACCAGTGGTTACAATATCTTCCTTTTCCCACGCATCCTGCATGAGAGGTTTAATTACAGCTCCCAGCAAAAAAGGGCTCAATGTCACTCCGAAAACTACTCGTTTGTGTCGGTATGTTCTGATTTTATCTTTGCCCCATAGAAATCTCAAAAAGTCACGATCTTTAGGTACCATGGAAATCTGAAGAGATGCTTTACGAATGTCAGCAATAATACCAATTTTCTTGTTCCAGAACTACGTGAGGAGAGAAGGAATAACCTGTATAAGATTTGGGCCCTTTTCTAAACAGTCATTGAGAGAAGGATTATTGCCCTTTCTTACTGAGACATCAAAGACTGGTCGAACACGTGTTGTTGCTGGATTTTTGATAACAGGTTAATGAAGCAAGTAGTGTCCACAAATGGCTATCTCTGTGGCTGGAATTTCTTCTATTATTCCTTCATCTAGCCAATACTTAAAAACTTTATCATCTTCTTCCAATTACCTATTCACTTTCAGTTTTCTTCCAGTAACTACCTGTCGTTTTGCTACTAAGTTGTATGCAGGGTCCAAACGTAGATGATCGTTCAACCAGGGAAGCTGAAGTTCGTATCTTCCATGTTCGTTTATTTTTACTGTTTTGCACTTGTTGGAGAATACTGATCCCAGGAAATCTGCACAAACAAGAATTGAACTGAAAGATTCTGAAGGACAACCTTCAATACTTTGTGTTCTACTGCCGATCTTCAAAAGCAGAATGATTGAAAGTGATCTTCTGAGTTACTTTAAGTCCTATTCTCTCCGCTAAATCTTCTGATATATATGAATTTTGAGATGCTGAATCCAGAAGAGCACTCACAACTTCCACCTTATACCCAAAAAAATTTTAACTATGATTGTCTGGAGGTAAACAGAAGGATAATTAACGCAAAATTTAGTAACTGACTTTGATTGTGATTTTGCCTGTCTTTCTTCCTGTAATTTCTTTTTGAAGAAATCACACATGATTAGATAGTGCTATTGTTTACAGACATTACAGGAGAGATGCATGTGACATCTTCTAGTATTGTGTCGAATCTTGAGATATTTGAAAGAGACACCTTTATTTGACAACTGTCTTCTTATCTTCAGATGTTATCCTTTTAGCCTGTGGACACCCCGACGACAAATGGTTCTCTTCACCACAGAAAACACAGACACTTAATACTCCTAGAATTGCCACTAAGCCCTGAGCAGTAGGAGTTGGACATTCCTTCAAATATTTTACATTCTTCATTGTATCAGTTACACTAGCATTACTAATTTTTCTCGTAAGTTGCAGGTACCCGTTATTTTCCACTTCAGATTTCGAAAACGTTAAAATATTTTTTAGCTTCTCCTGTGACCTATTTTCTTTTTTTATTTGCAAAATGCGGATAAGTCCATTGCTTAAAATGAGTCCAATAGAGGGAAAGTTATCTGGGTAAGGTTTTTTCCAAGGTTTTCCCTTATCCTGAGGGACGAATGGACCTTGGGTTCATTTGAGCATCATTTCACCCATTTCATTCATTCACCGTCCAATATGACATTAGGTTGGAGGACGTTAAAAAAAACAAAAAAACTGCATAATACTTTAATTGGAATACATACGTTACCAAACACTTTTTCATTCACTTCCCGAGTACGTAAAGTTTTTCGTTTGGCTATGCTGTGTTTGTTAATATTTTTGGATATAATTATTCATTAAAAAGTAAGACAATTATAAATGCTCACAACATATGCACAGATACACAGACTCAGAATCACGTAAATACAAGGTAAATAACCACAATAAATAGAATGATGCAAACGAACCTGTCAGCACACAGGCAATCTCTAATACAAACAATGCAAGCTGGAGCTGGAGGGAGACATTGTACATATTGCAGGGAAAACAAGATGCACAGATGTACTGCTGGACTGCATATCAGGCATATGTTAATCATATGTTAAATATTGACAACTCTGATTTAGCATTTAGCATTGCCTTCCCACCACGTGGGTAGCAACTGTCAATCCCCTTCTTATTTGGCGCTGAGTGAAATTAGTCATCTTTGACGCTTCTCACTGAATGGTTCACTACTTGGCATATTGCATTAAATATCAACAAAACCAAAACTAAAATCTTGTCCCTAAAGACCCTTTCATGATCCACCTCCATTAATATCTTCTTAATAATGAACTAGCATGGCTTCCTGCAGTGACGGCAGTGAAACATCTTGGAGTATTGCTTGACACCAAATTATCCTGGCACTCCCACATCTCTCACATAGCAACACTTGCCAACACCAGACTAATCAAACTGTATCCATAATTAACAGACATTCACGTTGGCCTAGTGTTCAGCTCTTCTATGTGTCTTTAAAGCCTGCCTCTGTAGTGTGATAGCGTGTCTGCCTCATGTTCAAGAGGTCGCAAGTTTGAATCTCGCTTAAGGTAAGTTATCCAGAAAAGGTTTTCTTCTGGGGTTTTTGCCTTATCCTGAGAAGACAAATGTCGAGTAACTTAAAGCTGAATGGACCTTGGGCTCATTTGAGCATCATTTCACCTATTTCAGTCACTCACCATCCGACATGACATTACGTTGGAGGATGTCAAAAAAAAAAGTGTCCTTAATACATGCACTTATTTCATATACTGCTCCTATATGGAAATAGGCAGCAGAGTACATTCATCTACAAGTTATACAAAATAAATTCCTTTGAAAAGTGAACAATGCCACTTGATATGTAAGAAGCAACCAACTTCAATGTGAGATAGGGATTCTTGCTCTACAAGAACACTTCAGAACACTTTGCATATAATTTTTCAGCAAACTAGCAACAGTTCTTTGAGCTCGCACATTCAGCATTCGCATGAGAAATCATCACAGAACCAGACTTAAACGGAAGTTACCACAAGGTTTACACAGCAACTCAGAAGAAAGTAATTTCACGAAGTCCGGACCCCAGTTCCATATTTTTACACATGTTGGAGGAACCTTGCGCCAACCTCAGCAATGTTATTTTAAGTTATTTGTTACCTATTATCACTGGCCTGTATAGCAACTAATGTTGTTGTTGTTTTCTAGTGCCTTGCATCTGGCAATGAAGCCATTAGCATTCGTGCTTTCCAATACTTTTGAACTGTAGTTTCTTCTGATCTTAATGCTTCACAGGTCTTCAAGTGGTCTTCATTCATTTCTGCTGGATTGTTACACAGGACACATATTGGTGAGGCTGAGATGCCTATTCTGTAGAGATGACTTGCTAAGCAGTCGTGATTTGTCAATAGTCGGAAGGCTGCAACCGCTGTTTTCCTTGGTCTCTGGGGGATTATATCTGGGTTGGAAAGTAGTGTAATCCATTTTTTATCTTTGGCATTTGTTTCTATTTCTTGTAGGTATGAATGAGAAAAATATGTAATGATCAAGCGTTTTATTGAGGAATATGAGAATTTGAATTTAGATTTTTGTTTTATTGTTGTGCCTTTCTTTGCAAGTGAGTCTGCAGCTTCCTTCCCCATGACTCCACAGTGTGCTGTAATCCATTGGAGATGAACAGTCTTATTAACTTTTTGGAGTTGTGTTAACATTTTGTAGCATTCTCTAATTTTTGTTGACTTCTTTGTAGTATTTGAACATATTCCCTGAATTGCAGCTTTAGAATCTGAAAGAATTACTGCCTTGTTAAATTTATTTAAGGGAAGACTTAATAATTGTCGGAGAGGAACTAATGTTGGTCAGTCAAAAATTAAAGAAAACGAGAATACAATAACGTATCTGGAGAGTCCCTTGTGTAAGTTCACCAAACAACTGTATTACACCAATTATGTATTATACTTTCAGTTTCACATCTAACATTAACAGGAAGTTTGACAATGTATCGGGAGATCATAGAAATGTGTTGTCCTCATTATGTTGAGTGAAGAGTTCCATATCTAACACTAACAGGGAATTTGACCATGTGTCTGGTGATAGTTTCGGCTCATGTTAAGAAACGTTCACTTTCCACTTGCGAGCCAGATTCTAAGTCCGAACTTACCTTCTGCGCATGCGCCGGCAGTAGTTTCACAATCACCCACTAGATTTCACTGCTTAACTAGCAGACGCTATTTCACATCTGCCAACATTGCTTTTTACACTACACTAGTTTTCGTTGCCAACACATTAAACACTGCAATCGCCTGCAATCTATAAATCTACTAGCCAATCTACCGCAGATAGCAGTAACATAACATGTGCATCTTATCTTGTTTTCCCTGCAATATATACAATGACCCTCCAATCTTATCTTGTTTTCCTTGCAATATATGACATACACCAGCCGAATGGATTTATTATTATTTTTAATCTATTATTATGGATTATTATTATACGATACGCTGGCTCCTTCTTTATTATTATATTATTTTATTATATTATTATTTTTATTATATTATTATTATGAGTCGAAATGGATATTGTTTAGTAAAGCTTACGCGATGAATTGGTCAGAATTGGCCATTATGGATTATTATTATACGATACGCTGGCTCGTTCTTTGTTTAGTAAAGCTTACGCGATGAGTTTGTGAGAATTTCGGCAAAGTCCCACTCGGCAGTGGGATATTATTATATTATTATTAATAAATTATTTTTATATAATAATAAATAAATAAAATAATATAATAATATCCCACTGCCGAGTGGGACTTTGCCGAAATTCTGACCAACTCATCGCGTAAGCTTTACTAAACAAAGAACGAGCCAGCGTATCGTATAATAATATAAATTTATTATTGTATGTATGGATATTATTATAATTATTGTATATAATTGTATATATTTGTATATATAATTAGCTGAGTTGGTAAGAATTGGCCATTATGGATTATTATTATATGATACGCTGGCTCGTTCTTTATTATTATATTATAATATTAAAGTCCCACTCGGCAGTGGGATATATTTTTTTATTATATTTTTATTGTTTATTATTTATCGTTCTTTTTTGTTTATTTATTTTATCTTTTACCTTTATCTTTATCTTTATTTTATCTTTATCTTTTTTTGTTTATTTATTTTACATTATTGTTTTTAATGTTATTAGATTTATATTATATATATATTATATTTATTATATTATTATATTTATATTAATATTATTTAACGTTCTTTTTTATTTATTTTATATTATATTATTTATTGTGTTTTTATTTAATATTATTATACATATATATTATTTATATATATTATATTTAATAGTATTATATATATTTAATATTATTATATTATTATATTTTGCCGACTCCCGCAAAAACATTCAAACTTACTATAGGCAACAAACTCCTAGGGACATTCTGCTGTTGGCAGCGCTGCATTAACACAGCAACTTCGGCAACTTTCGTGACCATTCGTACACACTGCCGAGTGGGACTTTGCTGGAATTCTGACCAACTCATCCCGTAAACGTTTCTGAACAATATCCGTTTCTTATACAACTTGATCAAAGAACTGTGTAATACTCATTATGATAAGTGAACAGTTCCATATCTAACGCTAACTAATATGTGTGGGGATAGTTACTGATACAGCTTAATAAAGTAATTCCACTGTGCTCATTCAGTATGAAAAACATCTCTAGCTGTAACACTAAAAGGGAATACGAGGAAAATGTAATAGAAATAGGTAGTCTCTTGTACAAAGAATCAACCATATGACTTACCTTGGTGGTTTTGTGTAACAAAAATCTTCATGTGTTTCATCCTGTAACATAATAATTCAGTTGTAAAACATATGAGCTGCTTTAACTTGACTCTTATTTTCAAAAAGGAGGAACATAAACAAAATGAATACCTTATGTATATTCTACAGAGCAGAAATTACTTCACAAAAATACAATCCAATCAAGATAAATAACATTCTTCCATCAAAACACATGCAGCTTTGCTGTACAAAGGAGGTACACATCTGCGGGTTTCTAAAGATTCCTTTTTCATAAATAGTTAAAAATAAATTTTATTATCACTGCCCTGAAGTAGAAGTGAGTGAGTGGGGTTTAAGAACCCCTTCAGCGATGTCATTTGGGCCTAGAGCTATTACAGACAGTGATGTGTTCATAATTTGTAAATTTTGTTTCAAATTCCAATTTATCTTTGTAGTGTGACATTGCTTTGAGATTCCATTTGCAAGCATCCCAAATTGAATGCTTCTTGGATGACTTCACATTGCTAAGGGGCAGAGAGTGTAACTTTGAGAGAGGCTAGTTGTAAAACCTACTCAAACAATTATTATTTATTTATGCCAACAAACTAACTGTTGGTGTTTTTAAACACACAAGCCGTGTGTGGGCAAAGGTGTGTGTGTGTGTGGTTCAAATCCCAGTTGTGGCATTGAATTTTTAAGTTCCAGTTCTATCTCTCCTACTCGAAGTTTTTAGAGTCATAGTGATAACTTTTATAAGTGATGTCTTACTAATTGTAAAACTAAAGAAGGTAAGAGTAATTGAAAGAGAATACAGACACAACTGGTCTCAGCAGTGGGATGAAAACAACAACAGGAAACCAAAATGGAAGAAATGAAGAAAATGTTAGCCAAGATGTCAGGAATGGAAACAAAAATGGAATCCAGAATGGCAAATATTAAAAACGATATGGCCAAGATGAGGATAAGGCTGTTGATTGATGGAGGAGAGAGGCACAAAGAATGTAATAAACATGTTAGATGTACACCAGCTGGATTTGCAAGACTCTAATGTACTTGGAAAGGTAAGTGAAATGAACAAAGGATGGTTTAAATTTTCAAATGAGTCACAGTAAGAATAGAGTGACATGAGCGAGTAGAGTTTAAGGGGTTATTGACATCTAGGTCATTTGGGCCCGAAGTCAAAATTTAAAATCTAAAACACTTACAAAGTTAGCTGGCTAAAAGGTGAAGGCTAAAACACACATCTAAAAGTGCAAACATATAGACACTAAAGGGTAAATGTTATTGTGCTAACTTTAAAACACATTAAAGGTTAAAACAAATGAGGGTTAAAATGCTACAAATTAAATATTAAAAAGTTAAAAGGCTTAAAAAGCTAAAAAAAAAGAAGACAAATTACACTTGCTTAACACAATTTGGGCAACAAGCCATAGTGCCTTGGCAACAGACACTGGGTCATTGTTCAAAATTGAGTGAAGCGTGGAACCCAGGCCAGCTGACTGGCACTCACGAATGTAGCATGGAATTATTAGAGACTACGTGTGCCACGGACAGTCTTAACTCACATGTTGGACAGGCAGAGGCCGGATCATCAAGCAAAAGGTGGCCATCAGTGGCACATGTGTGACTTATCCTCAAGTGCCTTAAAACCACCTCTACCTGACGGGAATCCCTGCAAAAAGTCAGCCAAGGTTGTACTGTGCCCTTGATTGTCCACCATAGAGTGCTAGCTGACACTTCCTACGACTGCTGCCCAACCGAAAATAGATGGTGATGAAGGTAGCACTGTACATCTGTATAAGGTCGAGTATCTGTAGAAGCATCTGGCAAATGTCAGGCAGACTCAGCAGCCACGTAAAAATAGAACTTTGTAGGCAACACATTATCTCATTTTAACAATACAGAGCTCCCAAAGAGTACTTTCAAGGATTTATAAATAGATTACATGAAACCATTTCATATGCTTTGTTCACTCTTGAGACACTGGAAGAGGGACATATAACCTTTCTATATCTCAAAAGACTGAACAACATATACATTTATATTCTAGTGCCTTGCATCTAGCAATGAAGCCATTAGCATACATTTATATTCTAAATGATAAAATAATTTTATGGACATTTTAAGGTAAATGCACTTCCTGATGTTAAAATGAAGACTAACCTCACCTCCCTGCTACATACATTTAACTTGGAATATGTGATTTACTTACTGACCAGAATTTATATGAACTCTGCAACAGCTATAGATAATTATTTATTTATGCCAACAAACTTACTGTTGGTGTTTTTAAACACACAAGTCTGTGGTTCAAATCCCAGTTGTGGCATTGAATTTTTAAGTTCCAGTTCTACCTCTTAAGCTATAGATAATATTTTCCCAGAGATAGAAAAAATTCCACATTAAAATTCATTTCCTATTGTAAATGAGGAGCGTGTTTTCAAAACTCGATAGATGCACAAAATGCGTTCCTGAGAAAAACTGTTTTTTCTATTTATTGGCAATACTAATTGGTTAGCACAGCAAATACATTAATCATTCAATTCTCCTTTGTGATACTGTTTCATTGAATGTAAAAAGAAACAAACAGCATAGTTTAACAGGTGCAAATTTGGGGTTTGAAAAAGCAGAGTTTTTTCAAAAGTCGATTGATGCTGATTAACTTTTCTACGTGAGCGAGAAATTAAGACATGGAATTTCGTTATTTTTATCATTTATTGTTTTTGTTGCTTTTATTTTTTTTATTTATTTTCACCTCTTTATAATACCAAATGTACTATACAACCAACATATCAATGTTTATAAGGATTATTTTGTTAGGTATAAACTTAGAAACTAAGTACTGCTACATTCACAATAACAATATATTTTGTTTTATTTATATGATAAACACATTGAATACAAACAATGAAATTTCAAACAACATGAATAAGTAAGCTTTCACCTTTATTAATGCTTGTGCAGTCTGTACAGTCTGGTTCTTAGTTTGTTTCTCTTTTCCACATCCGCCTCTGTCTTAATCTTCATCAGTTCCATTTTGCAGGTCAAGCATGTGTCAGTGTGTAGTGTATGGAATGAAAAATTGAAGAAGTTGTAAAATGTGTTTTTATATTTTGACAATGAGCAGACTGGTAGATTTCTTAATCTTCTTTCGTTGCAGAAGTTGGTCCACATTTTTCTGATATTAAGTTCTGGAGATACATATCCTCAAATTGATTTTACTCTTCCATAGTGGCTTTCTCTACATCTGGACTTCTAAATGCCTTGCTTTATAGCAGCAGTAATGCCCTTCTGTAATATTCCTGTTCTGTCACCTCTTCTGGTTTCCTATGGTGCATTCCCAGATAAGTGCAATTTTCTAGCCAGGAGAGATAATCTAACTTTTGACACCCTTGTGATTCCTTGGAAGCTTTAGTTCTAGGATTTTATCTGAACATGTAATTGCTGGAGTATGAGTTTTCCTTGACTTGCATTTTGATTTCCTTTCATTGTTTTTGCAATTGCTACCTACAGCGCATTCTACGACTGGTACAGTTTCACAATTTGAGCTCCTGACCATTGTGCATAGTACAGTGCAGTGTCTCAATTAAGAATAAAAATGTCATGTAAGTATAACAAAGCTCGTAGAAGCACCTGCCTGCTGTGCAAGGGGTCCCAGGTTCGATACCCGCAAGGGGGGGAGATATTTTTCTCCAGCCAAGATTATTCTTCATCCTTCCCTGAGTCTGGAAGTGTGAATGTGTATGAATTCAACGTATAAAAACCCCCAAAGACCGAAAAACCCACTGTTAAATGAGTAACACCATTAACAATAGGCAAGGTTGCCGATATGACCTCTGCAGTCAAAGGCGGGATATAAATGGAACAAAAAGTTTACAGAAATGAATGTGAAATCCAAGTGCACAACCTAAGTTTGCAGTTATTGCCAACGATGCAGCAGTGTACAAAGCCTGCAGAAATGATTGAGAATTCCAAGAATGGCAACAGTGAGATGGCAGTCAATGCCAACATGCGTTTCATAGAATTCAGGTTGCTACACTTTGGATCATAAAATCATGCAATTGCATCTATCAACCTTTGCTTTAACTGAGCAAGTGCATCTATCGAGTTTTGAAAAAAACTGCTGATATTTCCTAGATTCTATACAGGACAAGAATCAAATTTTGCAAAATCTGATTTCACAGAACGATGCAGAAGGTGAAAATTATGCCGATACTATATATAACTCAATTTCGTAAAATTTTGCATCTATCGAGTTTTGAAAAAACACTCCTCAAATGGCACGTTAGATCACAAGTGAGTGAGTGAGTAAGAGAGTGAGTGAGTGAGTGAGAAAGTGAGTGAGTGGGGTTTAAGAGCCCGTTGACAGCTAGGTCATTAGAGCCCTGTTATATCAGGATGCTCAGGTATTGTTAGTAAGAAACAGACTAATACTAGGAAAATAAAATTACAAGACTATTTGGTGATCAGTATACCCATAAATTTAAATTGGTGTTGAATGAAAAGTAGACTAATGTCTACGCCAACACACCAATAAACACTTTTGATGATTTCTTTAACTTATGCTATTTTTCAAATTATTTTCCATAACAGAACAATAAATTCCTTACAGATAAGTAAGGACCTTGGACTACTTAAATTTGAGCAAATCTTGTGCAAAAACCTGAAATCTGTTCTTAGTACATCACACAATTTATGACCCAAACATTATTGTACACTAGTGCAAATTGTAAAATACTTAAAAGAGCAATGAATGAAGCAAAAATAAGATATTACTCACTCACTATTGATTACTTACAGCAGCATGGGATATAATAGAAACTAACACAAAGAAGTAAATTAAACAGCAAACATGCTCACACAATACTGCAAATGAAGAGCTCCTTATTGCCCAATATTGCTTTCAAACAATAATAAGCTGTACCCAACTGTATAAAATAGTTTAATAGCATATACTTTTTATATTCTAATACCAAGTATCAGTACAAAATATGCATTTTACGTTGATTTATACAGTAAAACATTTTTATATGAGAGGTAGAATGGAACTGAAAAATTCAATGCTACAGCCGGGATTTCAACCACAGACCTTTCATTTTATGTGCGACTGCTCTAACCATTAAGCTATTGTGACAAACTGTAAGTATGACATTGAATTCTCTAACTGATTTGTATTTCACCCGGTAGACCACTAAGGAAATTACACATCAGCGATCAATACCCCAAGGGGGACTTTATTGGAAGTACTTTATGCACTATATATAATTACCATCTAAAGCTTATTTAGTCCCGCGACATGAAGCACTTATGATTGTAAGTTGCCCTTGGGTATTGATCTATGATGAGAGATTACCTTTGTGGTCTACTGGGAAATATTAAAATCAGTTGGAGAATTCAATGTTATACTGGCAGGTTGTCACAATAACTTAATGGTTGGAGCAGCTGCACGTAAAGCGCAAGGTCAGTGGTTCAAACCCCAGTTGTGATACTGAACTTTTCAGTTCCAATTCCACCCCTCAAATATTGGCCACACATCCCCTAGGTGTTTAAAAACACCAGCAGCAAGTTTGTTGGCATAAATAAATAATTATCATCTGAAGGTTATTTAAGTTGTCCTTGAGGTATTCATCTCTGATGTGAGATTCCCTTTGTGGTCTACCAGGAAAAATATGAATTGGTTGGAGAATTCAATGTCATACTGGCAAGTTGTCACAGTAACTTAATGGTTAGAGTAGCCACATGTAAAGCTGAATGCGTGTGGTTCAAATCCCAGCTTTGGTATTGAATTTTTCAGTACCAATTCTATCTCTCAAACATTCTCCACACATGGCTTGTATGTTTATAAACATGAGCAGTAAGTTTGTCAGCATACGTAATTAATAAGCAACATTTTTATAATTAGCACTGTAGTGTTTTTATAAGAAAAAATAACAAAATCCGTGTAACTGTTGTCAAATGAACACCCGTCATAATGCATAACTGCCATGACACTATTTCAAATGGGCTTTGCCCATATTTACTACAGGTACATTTGACTGCAGTCATTGGGACTGATCTCGTGACATTTTTGAATGGATGGCCAGTCCATTGCATCTTGCTTTAACGAGCCTGGCTATTTCAGTTATTTGCCTCAAGGTGGCATCTAACTCCTGATAATCTTTTCTGAACTAATGGAGAAAGTTGTGTACAACTGGATTATACAATACACGGAGTAAAACCACATTCTCTCATCATCCCAACTTAGATATAGACAAAAAAAAAGAATATTACAAAGTGCTTTATACATACCAGCTTCAAATAAGCTATCATTAAACTACGATAAAGCAAACTTTATTCAATTCCAAACAGAGCATAACCATGTGCATTAATTACAAATCATATACAACTACACCGTTAGTGAAGTATCCAACATAAAATTTCTTGGAGATGAATAGCTCAGCTGAAGAAATGCCAAAAACTACATATTTTGTCTACTTTCACTGCTTGGTGTGATAGGGAGGTACTGTATGCCCAGGACAAGAAGGCAAGTCTTAGGAATGTGTAGCGTGATCACTTTGTGCTTCTCGCACAGTGTTAATGTCTAGTTTCCGAGTATGACAAGGATGCTAGGTTCGTTTAAAATACACAATGTTGTCACATAACTCACCCATGGCTAGAAATATGCACTCTCATACACTCATTTCCTTGTAAACAGGTCCGCTACCAGAGCAGATACACAGTTCAAGCTCCTCTGCCCTTCATTCCCCTCCTGCCTTTTTGTTGTGGGCATACAGTAATAAATTGCACAGCAAGAAAAGTATTGTGACTCGTGTATGGTACTCATGGGGTATGGACAGTGCCAGACTGCTTCATGCAACATGCCGAGAATGAGAATAACAGTGTAAGTTGTGATAACCTGAAAGACTGTACACAGTGTTAATGATGAGAAGACAACTGTGTATTTGTGGTTAAATTTTAGAAGATAAAGTGATGTAAATGTAATCCGACTGGACTTTTGTAGTTTTGTCACATTGGCTTCAGAAGTGGGATTTGTTGAACTGCCATTTTGTCACACTGTCTGAAGTGGGACTAGAATGCCATGATGATGGCAATGCTCAAAAAACCGTAAGCTAGCATGGGAGAAATGAAAACATGAATGGAATCCAGAACAAACTCAATCCAAAATAAAGAATGTGAATATTGGCGTGGAAAATATGGAGACAAAAATGGAAAATGTAAACTCTGGAATCGAATAAACAAAGATAGAAATCCATAATGTAAACTCCGGAATGGAAGAAATGAGGTAACAACACTAAACTGATGGGAAAAATGAAAATGAAGGGCATAAAGGAAGAAGAGAGGACAGAAATATCCGAGATGAAGATGGAACTGTTGGCAAACACTGATGAGGAAATGGACTGTCTGAAGAGCAGTTCCCCCACCTTGGGTGCGATGGTGGGAGATCTCTGACATCACGTGGGCATTGTGAAGGACAACAGAGGATGTCTTAGGGCCATGGAAGGAAGAGTTGATGGCAGCACCAAGTAACTGGATGTTAGGGGCACTTATTACGACAGTGGGGACTTGGGGAGGGAGCATCTAGTGGCCAAGGTAACAGTTTCACCTGTCTCGGAGAATGGAAGTATAAGAGAAGACCAAGAAAAAAGAGCATCATTGAGCATCCCCTAGTAGTGTGGGATGTAGCCAACCAGTGCCATGAAAAGAGGAATGGAGGATTTCATCATGGACGACAGGGTACAGGGAAGCCATGCAATAGTGGATACAAGTGCAGCATGACTCATCCAGTGTGGCGGAGGATATGCCAAGGGAACTGGATTGACCCTATTAGATAGTGGCGGCACTGGATGAACACTGCCTGTAGAGGAGGCCTGGCTGGAGTTGACCTTGGGGCAGAGCGTTATAGGTCTGTGAGTGTTTGTTGCAAGGGTGGCTGAGGTGATACTGGGCATGGATGCCCTCAGAAGCCACAAGGTGATGGCCCACATTGGCAGGAGGATCCTGCGAGTCAGACAAGATGAGGGAACATTCGAGAGCCCCAGCAAACATCTGGAAGTCGGCAGGGTGACCCTGGAGGAGGTTGTTGAGTCTGCCAGGGGCAAAGTGGCTGAGAAGATGTACCATGGAGGTTGGTGATCATGGAACCCCGGAGGTCAGTTTCACATTGTGAGCAGTAAGGCATGTCAACATACCTGTGTGAACGGCAAGCTGAGGAAGACCCGTCACTACTAGAGAGGTTGCCACAGAGGTTTCAAGCAGGATGACAGACATTGCCCTGCCTGCATCAAGAGGCATTACCCAATAACATCACCAAGAACTGTGCCATCTGGAGAAGTGATACAATGGTAAAGTCTGCTGTACCCAGCAGCTGGTCTGAGAGAAGATGCTGGTGGTACATTGGGATCATGTGGCCAACTACAATGGTGCTGGTTGGGACAACCAGCGTTGAGCAGGCAGTAGTGTAACAAGAGGCATCACCTTCGGCAGGGGACAGACGGAGCCCATCTGATTCATGCCGTATGCTGGGCCAGCAAAGTCGTTCAAGGCTGTGCTGCCTAGTGCCACTGCCGTGTATGTGTGACTGTAACAACTGTAGTGGCAGAAACAATAGGGGTTTCAGGAATATTACAACAATTCTAACTGAGTCACTTCCAGTGCCTATGTATGCAGAAGTTGAGAAAGAGCTGTGACATCATCCCAATAGATAAGGAGACCTAAGAAGAACAGTTGGCAGTGAGTTTTAGAACTGAATTACAGAAATGAGTTTGTGAGTATCAGTGAGTGCAACACAGCTGTGCATGGGTGTTGTCCTACTAGTACATCATAAGAGTGACCATAACATCATAATTAGAATATGAGAGATAGAGTAAGTGAAGAAAGACACTGAACGGACCGAGCAAGGTTATGAGAAGAACAGTTGTGACTTGTGATAGCCCAAAAGACTGTAAACTGTGTTAACAAGCAGAAGACCGTATTTGTGGTAAAATTTTAGAAGATACATAAATTAATAGAAAACTAAACGGATCAGATTTTTGTCACTTTGCAACAGTATTTATTTGCTTTGTTTCTGAGACAAAGTAAACTCTGCATATTCACATATCTCACTGTTGCACATTTAAGAAAACAAGAAAGGAATAAAAAGAAAAAAAAAAAAGAAATGTGATGCAGTTTTACCTTAATATCATCATTATATGAATGTTCTCTTTCCGACCACCATTGTTCTTCTTTAATATCTATTTTGGTTTCCATTCCACTTTCCTTGACCCTTTTGTTAAATCTCATTAGATGGTGTTCCTCATTCTGTGAATAACATGCGGAATCTTCAAGTTCTGGTTTGATATCACTGCTACTTGTAACTGTTTCAATCTTAACTTTCGTTTCAAGGTCTCTGGCATCTTTCTCATTCTTTGGACAAAAGTCCAGGAAACAAGATTTCTCTTTGATATCCATTTTACTATAGTTGCTGCATGTGAACACTTCTTTTCTTACACTTCAGTAGCAGGTCTGCAGAAAATGAAACACATCATTAGTAACATCCATGAATTTGCCTCCAGATAACTGAAACTACATTACGTTTTAACAGACCGCATAAAGTAGTGTGAAGTAATGATGATAATTTGGTATATGTTAAGTATAACATTTTTAACATTTACAGATCCATAGCTTCCTTGCTTATGGCTATATTGACCTGAACCTAAAGTGTATTATTATAGTACAACCTACTTTAAACTACATTCCAAAAGGAATTTAATGATCTTTGACACAGAAGAGCTTACAAGAATGATTACAAAGACAATGAAGATATTTTACTAATTTTATGCACAGGGGTCCCAATCTTTTGGCTATGCTTTGCTGCAAAGGGCTCCCAATTTCTTGGCTATGCTTAGCAGCTTAGGGTCCTCAATCTTTTGGCTAAACTTTGCGGCTTAGGGATCTCGAATGTCAAGGCTAACAACTGTTGCTTAAGGCCCTTAACTCCACGGCAACGATTTGCTGCTTAAGGTGCTAAATTGGTTAGTGCTTTTTAGTCTCATATTGACTGCTGTGACATTGTGAGTCAGATAGCAAGTAGTACAAACATATGAGATAGCAGATGCAGCATATACTTGATTATCAATCACCCACAGTTAAATTACTGCTGTCATTAATGTTCTTCCACACAACAGCAGTGTGTAGGACAGAATTAGAAAGGGCAGAGTTAGATTACTATGTCTTCTATAAATACATGGTCTTGTTAGTTTGAGGTGTCAGATAAGGGAACATAATATGACATGATTAAAGCATCAAGTTTCCAAAACACCAGACTACTTTGTCTTGTAAAGTACCTACATATTTTGTTTAAATCTTAAACAGTAACATCTCTCACAACTGGCTATTGTACCATGTTGGTGTCGGTTGGCAGCACTGATTCTTTCAGTCATATCAGTTAATACTTATCTATGGGAATGCTGTAATGTGCTGGGCTGTCTGCCGCTTATTATGGTTGTTGTCATCAATATTGTTGGCTATACATAGTTAATGAAATGGATATTACTGTAAAGGCAAGGTTTTTTTGTTTACCTAAAAATCTAAAGATGCTTCCTTTTTCTAGTGTGTTACTGTCAATGTTCATTTTTATTCTATTATGGTATTTTATGTGTGAATATTAGAAAATATAATTACTTTATTTGTATTGTAAACCTATTTATGTAAACTTATTCAGTGGTACTTTAGATGTCAGATACAGCGAACAAAATGGCACCTATAGCTTCATTTCAATATGAAAACAATGATACAGAATGTGACTGATGATTCATTTGTTACTGATACAGATCACCTCTCAGAATCAAGCCATGAAACTGAGTCTGAGATAGGACTGGATGATTTTGAGACTGTTTTGACAATCCTGAGCAGCAGTTTGAGCAAGATGAAGATGAACCATCACAGCTATTTCATGGACTGCAAAAGTGTTGTTTAGAGTTGTATGACCTTTTTTGGTTTATATGCCAAGCAAAGCTGCTAAGTATGGCATAAAAGTAATATGCCTTACAGATGAACATTCCTTGTACCTTTATAATGCATAGATATATGTGGAGGACAGCAATTGTATGACACCTTCAGATGAGGAAGGAAAGGCCTTTTCAAAACCAACACATGCAGTCAATCATCTCTGCAAATGTATTTATTGTAGCAGTAGAAACATTACCACAGTAATTGTTTTTACTTTCTCCACTATGTAGAATAAGTAGGGGAAATATGTTTTGACATCCCCTTAATCCAAAAAGGCAGCTTTAGAAATAGGTCTGTGTGTGTGTGTGTGTGTGTGTGTGAACAGCATAACTCAAAAACGAAAAGTTAGTTACACACCAAAGCTAATGATTAAGTTTAATATCTTTCAAGAATTTGACATGAAAATGTTGAAGATAATTCCACCACTTTAAACTACCATTGACATGGAAAATTTTTTGAAAATTTTGATTTTCTCAAAAACTACTCCCAAAAATTTTGATTAAAATGCCACATGTTTAACATATCTTTATGACAAATGAAATGTATATTTTGAATTTTCTGGGTACAGACCGTGCAGTGATGACTTTTGTATAACTGGTAAGCCATAAGACATAGACCAAATCTTACTATACAAAAAGGTCGGCCTTGTTAAAACACTCAATTTATGTCCAAAAGCATCTTTTTGTGGAGCAAACCATTCAAAGACATTCCTTACTATTTGTATGAGTTTTGCAATACTTATACTTTTCTCAAATGGAAGGTTATTAATCACTTTTTAATTCTTGGCTGTGCAGAGAGAAGGAAATTTCAAGGTGACTAACTTTAAAACATTTGGCTATCACACAAAGCCTACTCTATTTCCATATTCCCCTTGCACCTAAAAGAAAATAAGCAATATCATAATTTATGCAAGTGTTTATCTCGACTAACATGAAGATAGAAGAATGAGAGTTTGTAAGAATAGGTAGTACAAGAGCAGAGAAAGTCAAGTTAGTGCAATATACCAGATTTTTCCTTTCTCTACTACATATAGCAACGTAGAGGAAGTACTGTATTCCACCCAAAAATTTGATGTCAACATTTCACTGAAAATATATGTTTGAGGCTGCCTGAATGAAAAAAAAATAGAAAAAGGTCCATGTATGTGTATGTCTGTGTCACTCAGTCTGTGGACAGCATAACTCAAAAATCAAAAGTCAGTTAAAACCAAAGCTGGTATTTAAGTTTAATGTCTTTCAAGGATGTGACACCAAGATTTTGCAGAAAATTGGTTCACTCTAAACTAAATGGAAAATTTTTTTGAAAATGGCTGTAAAGATTTTGATTAAAATGCCATACGTTTCAGATATTTTTATGGCAAATGAAATGTATATCTTGAATTCTCTGCCCCTGTAGTTGTATCTACTCTGGATGGCTTTTGTGTAACTGGTAAACCATAAGAGATAGACCAAATCTTACTATACAAAAAGTATTCTTGCTAAAATATGCAATTTATGTCTAAATAAATTTTTTTGTAGAGTGAACCATTTCGGAGATATGCCTTGTTATTTGTGTGAGTTTTGGAGAACTTATACTTCTGTCAAATGGAACATTGTTATTCCATTTGTTATATGTTAACTGTGCAAAGAAAACAGAATTTGAAAGTTTTAAAAGATGGACTATCGCTCAAAGCCTACTGTATTGCCATATTCTTCTTGTACCTACAAGAAGATAAGATAATTTCTGCAAATGTTTATCTCCACTAACACAAAAAAGATATAGGAATACAAGTTTGTAAGAATGGTTAGTACAAGAGTAGAGAAAGTCATGTGAGTGCAACACATCGGATTTTTTATTAATAGAACCTGGTGAGAAATTGCTGACATAAATTGCCTTAGGTAGGTACTCTGAAATCAAAGAAGTTACAAATTCCATGAGAATTTCTGCCCAATAAAAACAGAGAAGTTAGATCACATATCTGTTTATTCACTAAAGTGATTACATTGTTATCCTTTGTACAGAAAGTGTGAAATTAGTTATATTGCACTTATGTCTGGAGAATTACAAATTAACTTATGAGAAAACTAATAAACAAGAGATAATCTCCTTTTGGAGTGCTACTAAATGTGGAATTGATGCATTAGATATGAAATACAGCAACTATCCATTAAACTGCAGAACTTGAAGTTACTCACTGGTGACATTTTTCCACCTTATTTCTGTCAATTGTTCTAATGTATATGCAGTGTTTATGAGAAAAAATGCCAAAGGAATAGAGCTGACTTCACAAAGCATTTGAGAATGACATTGGTGAAGAATCATAAAAGCAGCTACAAATTCCTAGTTTGACGAACAACTTGAGACAAATTACCTGCACCATCGTAGGACACCAACGATGGAAATCACAAAAGTCAGTCACAAACTTTACATACCGAAAAGTACAAGAATTGTCACTACTGTCCCTAAATATGCAACAAAGTGTGGGGCAACAAATTGTTTGAAATGTTCTAGAATATTAAGGGAAGTTGGTGTGAAAGAACTAATGCATTTTTGTACTCCTGTAATTAGTTAAATGCTTTGGGCTCCAATTATATATGCAAGTCACACAGTGCTTTGTGAGAAACTATTGTGCTGGTAAATCCTAGATTGGTGCAAAATTATCCTGAGTTATTAAGCAGTGCTTTAAGAACATGAAGTTATCTCACCCACCCTATCTTTTAGTGACCTCACTTATACAGGAGAAACTAGCATTTTAGAGGAAAGGAAGTGAGCAGTTGCCAAAGTAGCAAAAGGTCACTGAATGAGTAATGGAGTGAAATCCCTACTTTGGTTTTAGCTATACTGCTATTTGAACTATGTTCTATGATCACTTTGCTTTGATTGCAACTACTCCACTCTTATAAAAGGTCCCTTGGCTATGCTTGTGGCTTAGGACCCTCAGTATTCCGGCTACTTTTGGCAGCTTTGGGAGTAGTAATGTTTGGAACACTACCATGATGCCTTGGCTGGAATGTATGTTATGGCTTCCATATGTTGGTATTACCATTTTATTTCAAGTATATACATAACTTCCGTAAATACATATGCAAATGAAGTGCTACTGAAATAAGCAAGTCACCTGAAATAAACAGATGCTTGTAGCAACTATAAGCATGTGACTGCAGCAAATTCTGATTGATTCCTAACTGAAGCCCTGAGGAAGAAGGCCAAATAGATCCAGGACCTTTTTATGTCACTACCGTCTAAAATCCAGTAGCAATTATGATTGTTTCTCTTGTAACATATTGCACTTAGAAGTTTTATTTTACAACAGGAAAAGCTCTACTGACTAAGAATCGAGTTGCTTTTAAATTGTAAGCATGTGAATGGGGTATGCCAGATGGCCAGTAAGAAATATGGTGGCTAACTTGAGAGTTGTGATAACATGACTGTGCAAGCAATGAGTACTGAGAGTTATTGAAAATACCGTAAGGGCAAACTTGAACAGTGGTGAAACACAGATCACATTAATGTGTTTCACAAGTTAAAGGAGCACAATCTAGGTGTACTCGTGAATGATATGGTAAAATTATTTGTGGAATATACCGGTGTATCAGACACCAGCATTGTGCAGGTTCACAAGGAGTTCAAAGAAACTGGCTGTGCTAGAACTCAGTGTGAAGAGGAAAAATCCTAAAATAGTATTAGGAAAAGTAGATGATTTTCCAAAGTGTGCAATTTGCTTAAAGTGCATATAAGTTCTTTTTTTAAAATGAAACACCAACAGTCAACAAAGTGCTAAGTGCAGCCAATATGAATGAATGATTGATTTATTTATGACCAAAACAATACAATTAAACCAACTTACAACAAAATAAATACATCAAAAACATATCTACAATACACTTACTTTCAATTTCATAACATTTTTCCTACCTTGTGAGTTACTAATTTTATTCTTTGGCCCACCATACATTTTAACTCTGTGGTTAATTATGTATGGTTGGGCCCACCCTGTGCCACATTATTTCCACGCAGTTTCCTATGAGTGGAGCCAACAGTGATAGCAATTTTTAAGAAACCAAGCTTCTATAATTTAATAGAAATTGGGTTTTCATTTGTGAAAAGAAACAGTATGAACATGACAGTTGACAGAGATGACATTGCTTTGTGAACGCATGAATATTTGAGAAATATTCACTGCTATAGGAGTGGGAATAGAAAGATATATTACTTGGACAAGACATAGGTTAATGAAGGACGTTGCACTTCCAAAGTATGGATATACTACCATAATGGGCAGAAAGCAAGCTTTCCTTTCTGGCACCTCTCAAGGGTAGCAAAATCCTACTGGAAAAGGGAAAAGGTTAATCATGCTTCAAATAGGCAGTGATAATGGTTTTCTTGATATTGGGGCCCTTATTTTTGAGTCCAAGAAAACCAGTGCAACAGGGCCAGGTTAAATTCTCGGTGAAATGAGGGACTTTTCTGAATACCATTGATCTGTTGTTGGAGCAATTAATATGCTTTTGTATCCTATGGACTGCCAAATCCTCAACAAAGCATAATCATAAATGAACTCAAATGCTCATCTAACACAGTGGTCGACTTGTCCAACTATTGCCAGACAATATGCATAAATTGGGCCCTACAAAACATTTGGAGTTCTTTTTGTTTTCTTTTTATATATTAACATCCTCCATGGCAGGGTTTGCATTAATGGGGGGAATCTTTCACCTATCATTAGATAACTTCCCTGGTTCATCAATGAGGAATTCCTTCCCTGGCAGGGAAGTATTCTTTCTTGTTACAAGATACAGAACGCTTTTGATACAGACTGTACATAGTACACATGAAAGTATTATATCACCAGTAATCTAAGCAATAAACAATTCTCAGGTTCATTAGTTTGTTTGGTTTCAGGGTCACAGTTCCAACATTTCTGCACCAGCAATGGTGATTGCAGCTTGCAATGCTCAGCTCGTTTTCTTACAACTCACTGTTTTGCTGTTTGTCAGCATGGATAAATTTGTGACAAGAAAGTGAAAAGTTACAGAAAGTAATAACAGTGAAGTATTCCAGTTCAATACATTGTGTAGGTCTTGGCAGCCAGTGTCCATGGCATCTGGGTCTTCCGAGCAAGGCTGTGCCTTGGTTATGACAAAAAAATGTCAATGCCCCCGCCCCTCCCCCATATTGGGCTTTTTCAGGCTACTCTCTGTGACAGCACCTACAAGACTGTGTTGAACAAGTGGGCACATATTTATACTCTGGCTGTGGTAGGCGATTTCAACCGGTTTTGAGTTGAATGGCTGATGGTCCGCCAACCCCCGGTTCTTTATTAGTATCTGCCAGATTGTATGGGGATGTCTGCTATTGTCTCTATTTAGGGAGTTCTGTGATTTGAAGATTTCTATGCTTTCTCTTACCTTTCTGTGATTGAATTGTACACAGTTTGCTAGAAGGTGTATTTTGTCGAAATCCATATGATGTCTTGTGGCTATGGTGTGTTCTGCAAGTGCTGACCTACCCAGTTCGTTCAATTTTAGGCTTCTAATGTTCAGACATTAAGAGCACATCACAGAACTCCTTACCTGTTGGCATAAATAAATAATAATTACCATTTTAAGTACTGCCGCAGTTGGCAAACTGCAGCAGGAAAACATACAATGACTGGCAGGATGACACCTTCCCATACACAATACAAATTAAAACAAATGAAAGTGCTGCAAGTATTCCATCTCTATCTTCGGAAGGTGTACTTCGCAGGTTACCTAGCAGAATAGATAGCTAAACATACGTTCCCCGTGAAGCAGAGATTACACCATTCCCTAAAGACTATCCACCACAAATTTAAAGTCATGGTGTGTTCTTCAAACTTATTTGCTATATTTCTTCAGAAATTTACACAGAAACATGACAAATTAAAAGTAGTATTATAACAGAGTTTCATACATGATTTATTATTATTGTTTTAAGTTTAATGTAAACTATCCATATTGCTAATACAGAAATACAAAGGTAATGCTGTGTTTTGTACCTGAATTAAAATTTTACATGAAATGTTTAAGGTTGGTCTTTGACTTCCATTGCTCAAAAGTACTAACGATTCATGCAGAAACAACAACAAAATACTTAAATTAAGTAAAAATTGAAGCTATTAACAGTGAAGCAACAAGATTCTAAAATAAGAACAAATTAGAAACTAAAAACTTCACTTATCTTAGTATGTTGATATCCTTTTTCTATTTTACTGACCCAGGGGTTTCAAGCTATATCCAGCTCATTCTCAAAGTCATATAAACAAAATCGTTGCCAAGCTACAATCTTTTATTTTTGTGAAAAACAATTATTCATATTCAATTTTTTATTTACCAATCTCTGAAAACAAAAATTTAAAAATACAATCCATAGAGGGCAATTCAAAGTTCATGACATGGTTCCTGTTTTTTAAAATAAAAATTTTTTCCCAAACCATTAAATCTATCGGATTACTTAACTGTTTTAATAATTTAACCTCTGAATTAATTTCATGATTAAATGACCAAAAATGATCTGCCACAGCTGATTTATCAGTTTGTTTATATTTAATATTTCTAAAATGTTCTTTTATTCTGGTTTCTAGATGACGTTTAGTTTTACCAATATAAACTTTATCACAATCTAAACAGCTAAATTGATAAATGCCAGATTTTTTATAATTTGGTATTTTATCTTTTTTTGAAAAATTAAGTAAATTTTGTATATTAAATTTATTTTGAGGGACCAAATTTATTCCATATTCTTTAAAAATCCTTGTAAATTTTTTATTAGCCCATGGATGGTAAGTAAACTTTTTAAAAATATAATTATCTTTTATTTTTTTAAGGGTTGAAACTTCTTTGACAGCTTTTTGATATTTAAATTCCCCTATCCTTTTATGTATAAAATCTGTATTAAAACCATTAATTACTGCAGTGTTAATAATATGTTTATAAACATATTATTAACACTGCAGTAATTAATGGTTTTAATACAGATTTTATACATAAAAGGATAGGGGAATTTAAATATCAAAAAGCTGTCAAAGAAGTTTCAACCCTTAAAAAAATAAAAGATAATTATATTTTTAAAAAGTTTACTTACCATCCATGGGCTAATAAAAAATTTACAAGGATTTTTAAAGAATATGGAATAAATTTGGTCCCTCAAAATAAATTTAATATACAAAATTTACTTAATTTTTCAAAAAAAGATAAAATACCAAATTATAAAAAATCTGGCATTTATCAATTTAGCTGTTTAGATTGTGATAAAGTTTATATTGGTAAAACTAAACGTCATCTAGAAACCAGAATAAAAGAACATTTTAGAAATATTAAATATAAACAAACTGATAAATCAGCTGTGGCAGATCATTTTTGGTCATTTAATCATGAAATTAATTCAGAGGTTAAATTATTAAAACAGTTAAGTAATCCGATAGATTTAATGGTTTGGGAAAAAATTTTTATTTTAAAAAACAGGAACCATGTCATGAACTTTGAATTGCCCTCTATGGATTGTATTTTTAAATTTTTGTTTTCAGAGATTGGTAAATAAAAAATTGAATATGAATAATTGTTTTTCACAAAAATAAAAGATTGTAGCTTGGCAACGATTTTGTTTATATGACTTTGAGAATGAGCTGGATATAGCTTGAAACCCCTGGGTCAGTAAAATAGAAAAAGGATATCAACATACTAAGATAAGTGAAGTTTTTAGTTTCTAATTTGTTCTTATTTTAGAACAAAATACTTGTTTCATATCTGAGTTATTAATAATGATAATAGTGAAATAAAAAAAATGTTCGTCCGATATGACACAATGTTGGAGGACGTTAAAAAAAAATAGTGAAATACAAATATATTGTGCTTTGTGATTCAATTAAGATGACACAGAACACTTAAGACAGATCATTTAATTTCCATCATTCGTAGCTTTTTAAAGTTTTACACGGAAACAATAGTAAACATTGAAATCTCTATTATACTTGTTCCCTTGGGTGAATTATTCATATTGTTAGTGGTTAAATACCCATTGTTACGCTTTCTACTTGCATTAAAACTTTAAAAACCAAATTTAGCTTGATGCCTACTTCCTTCATCTTGATTGCTCAATAGATTGCCTTTTGCCCAGTTTCTCCTTCAAATGATCGCAGCTCTTTTTAGTAGCTCAGCCATGAACTAGCCCCTACTGGCCTTAGGTTAGGTATCAAACATTTACCGATAACTGAATAACTTGCGCCAGAATACGTAACTACAAATGGTGCAACAAATGTCGGAATTTAAAACACCAAAACCTGCTCCTTGAAACAATTTTAGTAGTTTTTCTTTCGACAGAGTTGCCTGCCTGATACGCCGAACCTGCCATTATAGATGTACGTCTGCAGCAAGATTATCCCTACCTCTTTCTCGGTAGATGTTAAACTTTAAACCATTTTTGCATTTTCGTATTACTGCATTCATATTACTTCGATTAATATTACATATTTGCTTAAAGCACTTACCATTGATTTTCACGCACATTTAACACTATTAAACCGATTTATTGCACAAGTATTAACAATACACCTTTAGAAACAATAATTCACACTCATAATGTGGTATTTATACATGCATGTGGCTGTAATATCCACCACAGAACACCTAGATATCCACTTAACTGACGCAAAGTGCACACTTTTCAGAAACGAAACACATGGTGGGAACGCGATGTATCTCTTATCTAACCAGGTTTTCGAAAAAAATGTTCTGTGCGTGGTCCTAGAAGTTCAACGAGGCAGTATCATGCTCTAAAACTAAGTGTTTGTGAAGAAAATGGGCTTTTAGCAAATACGCATTTGTAGGTTGAGTGCAATAAATGATCGTATAGTAGGTACGTTTTATGAAATCAAGTAATAACATTGAAAAGTACCTAATACTAATAAACCAAGAAAGTACACACGGAACTGTAGTTTCACGGATTCGATATGAGAAACGTGATTATGTCTCTCTCTGTAAAACGGATATTACTGTGAGCACCTGAAGAGATGGACATTAACATTTAGTTATCACACAACATCCGAAGTTAAATATCACAGGAAACTTGTGATTAAATCCGATGAAAGTATAACATGTCATTTTACTTACAGTAATGAACAGTCTCTCAGCACAATTCAGTGTTATTTGAATAATTGGAAACAATATAAGAAAACACCACAACAAATATTATGTCAGCTCACGTAACTTAACACAGCCAACCTATGAGAAATAAAATGTGTGGCATTACAACAGGTGTTTAGGTTAAACTTTCCTCGGAAAACCGGAGATTTTTAAAACGTTGGCTGTCCTACGTTACACGGCCCTGCATGTTTCTCTTGTATTCAATTCCCAAACAAAGGTGGCGTGTGCTGAGAAAGTGACTTATTTCATCATTACTGTAAGTAAAGTGAATTGTTTTACTCCTTATTTAATCACAAGATTCTTGTATAATTTAGCTTCGGATTAAATGCAAAAACTGAGGTTATACAAAATTAGTTTGAACTTTATGAAAACAACGCATTCTGGTGTTTAGGAAACGTGATGCATAAATCCTGTTATATTACGTTCCTTTAATTGAAACTTAAAACTAACAGGTCTGTACGTATATAGAAGACATGGTGACTATTTAATAGTGTATTATATTGCATCTTGTTCTTTTGATCCTAGAATGAGCCAGGGTCAAGGACATAGAACACATCATACAACCATGAAATTTCATGCAATTTTTTTCCCAACACCTAAACACAATCATTATAATAGGGTTAAAACTAGTGGTTTAAAGAGCTTATAGACCCTTCTGATAAATGTACAAGCAGTTCCATGGCTTGTGCAAGTCATTTCTGTGCATGTCTAGTGTTGTGGCTATGTATAAGAAAATTGAATTGAAAGATACTATAGTTACCAACCACATAACACATAAGTGGAAAAATGTATTGACTTATGAGTGTTAGAATACCCATCTTCTTAAATAAGGGTCTGCATGAGTGACGGGTTCCAGCAGCGCTTAAAGTTCGTAGTGCTCTGTTCTGTTAGACGAAGACCCTCCCACTTTATACCGAATTATCCCAAAAAATAATACTGTAGCTCATGACAGAATGGAAGCAAGTCATACATGGATCTCAAGGCAGAATAAGCTGAGCTGAGTTTAGGAAATAAGTTGAGTATATGCTTATTCCAGCTCATTTGTTCATCTGTTTCTAACCCGAGAAACTTTGTACAACCTACTTTAATAATGGTGAAATTGTGATAAGTTATATTCAACTCTGGAATAATTTTATTCTTAGTTCTAAATTGAATATATGGTGTTTTGTCATAATTTAGGATTAATTTGTTGGCTTCGAACCAAATGTTCAACTCTATAAATGCAGTTGTAGTTATGTCTAAGATTTCTTCTTATGACTTCTGAGATATGAGTACACTAGTGTCATCTGCAAAAAGTATTGTGTTGGAATGTTCATTGATATTAAAAGGTAAATCATTCATGAAAACAAGAAAGAGCAATGATCCCAATATTGAGCCCTGCGAAACTCCGAGTTTGATTGTACCTGCATCTGATTCTTTATTGTTGACAATAGTATTTTGTGTTCTGTTTGTGAAATAGGACCTAAACCAAGTAATCAAGAGGTTATCCAGGCCATAAAAGTGTAAGTTCTCCAGCATCAGCTCATGATTAATACTATCAAAGGCCTTAGCCAGATCACAGAAAATACCTATGATGAATTCCTTGTTATTCATTGCATTTAATATTTCGTTGGTAAGTCTATATGTGGCATTGTTGGTAGACAATCCCTTCCTAAAGCCAAACTGATATGATGTTAGAATGCTATTTTGATCAAGATGTTTCATACGAGGGTCCTTCAATAAATAACCAAAATAATTTTTTAATTAACACATAATGGCTTTATTTCACTAACATTTACCTACACACTTACGAAATATTCTCCCTCTGATGAAATACAATTATTCCAATGATTTACCCATTGTTCGAAACACTTATTGAACCCATTTTTGGGCAGTCTGTTCAGGATACCCGTGACAACATTGTTCAACTCCTTATCACTTTGAAAATGGCGACCATGAAGCTCCTGTCTCACTTTAGGGAAGAGCTGAAAAATCGCATGGTGCAAGATCCAGAGAATAAGGTGGATGAGGCATGATCTCAATGCCCATTTCTGCGATGACATCTTGAGTTGCACGAGCTCGATGAGCAGGGGCATTATCCTGATGCAAGATCCATCCTCTCCTTCTGAGATCTGGTTGCTTTTTGACAATTTTTTACTTCAGTGGCCCCTTCAGTATGTCAAAATAGTAAGCAGTAGTTACTCTGCGTTGATTAGTTATAACATGATCATACAGAATGCCCTGTTTGTCAAAGAATACGAGATGCATGACCTTTCCTGCACTTTTCTGAACTTTTGCTTTCTTAGTCCTAGGGCTTGAATGTTTCCACTGCAAACTCTCCTGTTTTGTTAACGGGTCATAATGGTGGAACCAACTCTCGTCACAAGTGATGACCCTATTCAGAAAGTCTGGCTCCCATCGTAACCTTCCAAGCCATTGTTGACACGCCATGATGCAGTGAGCCTTCTGTTCGTCCTTCAGCACGTGCGGTACCCATTTCGCTGCAACTTCTCATTAGCCAAGATCATTGCGAATTACATCGTCTACAGTTCCAGCAGACAAATGCATTGTCTGCAACTTTCGAAATTATTATGTGAGGATCTTCTCGCACAATTTTTCATTTTTTGCTGTTACGGATCTTCCAGGGTGCGGAGAATCTTGAAGGTCTTCATGAGCCCCTTTGAAACGTTTATACCACTCAAAGACTTGTGTTTTCCCTAAAGCTTGGTCCTTGTATGCTTGCTGCACCATTTCAAAGGTTTCTGTAGGAGTTCCATGGTGGGTGCAGTAAACACGACCTCACGTATCGGGCTCTAACTCCCAACTGATTCACTCTGCATGACTGGCACTCAGAGCACTGCTAGAGGAAAGATTCACCACTAGCAGCCATGGCGCTCCAGGGCAGTTTATTTAAATACAATTAAATTAGTTTGGTTATTTATTGAAGGACCCTCGTGATACGATTATACATTGCTTTTTCAAAAATCTCTGACAATGAGATTGGTCTGTAATTAGAACGCAGTTGTCTATCACCCATTGTAAACAATAGCTTAACTATTACAAACTTCAATTTCTCTGGAAACATTCCTGACAAGAACAAACAATTACAGATGTGATCTAGAGGCTTACTTAACCCATTTGAGTAGCATTTTAATAGCCTAATACTTATTCAATCCCACCCATGTGAGACTTGATTATTTTTTCAATTTCTGAGGGTGTTGTAGGCATTATTGTAAATGTATTTTGAATATTGATATTTATGTTTTTAGTAAATTTACTGCTGCTTTATTTTGATCACTTTTAGTGTAGTCTGTTTTAGATAAGTTTGCTTTGACGGCATTAATTATTTATTGAATGCCTTTGCAATTTCATGTGGATTTGTTAATTCTACATTGCCCATCAATGTTGAGGTGATGATATCATTAGACCATTTGGTTGTACCTGTTTCAGGTTTAATAAGACTCCATGTAGTTTTGACTTTGTTCTTTGACTTTTCTATGACTTGTGAGAAATACTGCTTCTTTGCTGCCTTTATAACTCTACCAAGTATTCTACAGTAGTCTTTATGGTACTTTCCAAGTTGATGATTATTACCGATTGAATACTGTAAGTAAAGTTCCCTTTTAGCATTGCATAACTTTCTTATTCCACTGGTTATCCACTCTTTAGTTTTTAGTCTCTGAGCCATAAATCCTTTTTAGCTCAGGGAGTTTGCTTTGTGTGCCTACATTAAAATATGTAAGGTTTTATATTTACGGGATTACTATAGTATACAGGCTCCAGTTTTTAGTTTTAAGATCTCGAACAAAATTATAAATGTGTTCATCGTTTGTTACTCAGATTTTAGTGAAGCAAGTTTTTTTGCTTGTCAGTTTTAATTTTAGCAATTGACTTATAAACTATGAGCAATTGTGCATCGTGATTTGACAGCCCATTTATGACAGGTATGACTTAATATTGTGGTATATTTGCTTTATCTAAGAACATGTCAAAGATTTTGTCTATTCTGTGATTTGTTGATAATGAAGTGCTTGTTCCATCTGCTATCTGCTTTGTTCATGTTACTTGCTAGCTGATTCACAAAGGCACTGCTAATGTTTCCTATCTCCAAACACAAACTGGGGTAGTAAAGATCGTGTATGTGCTAAAACATTTTGCATCGCTTATTGTAGACATATAGCAATATATTGTACAGGTTGTAATATACGTGATTAACAGTAATTCACTCCAAGGATATGGTAGTCATACTCAACATTATGGTATGCTGGCCTAATTTCACTTTGCCTTATGCGATATCATTAAAAACACCTGGTGTTCTTCAAACTGCTTATGTACATCTAACAATCTAATGTAACCTTGGTAAGCTCGGTGAAAGAACTTACAAATTTGCTATACTAGATGAGTACACTGGGATTACCTGAACTCCCTAAATACTTAATAAGGTATTGTTTTTCCATCTGTGTTATTACAGTGAGTGTTGAAGCACTTTGAAATGTGCGAAATTCAACTAGCACACTATAGAATGTTTGTTAAACTTATAAGTTTAAAGATGCATATGCTTGAAATAATGCAGTATGCTGTGTATCATGATTTCATACTCAAGATTATTTATTGTGTACATGTAGCATTATATTGCACAACTTATAGTAAAACAAGTTCACAATATGTAAGATTTGAAGCTTTCACGGCGAACGTTAGTGATAAGAGCTTCACGGGTGATCAGCATGGAGAGTATAATGGCCGAAAGCTCGACCTTCTTAAATTTAACACGGCTGATCACCCATGAAGCTCTTATCACTAAGTTCACAATAATTCACACTCAGGATATGCTAGTTATAGTTATATATACACTTATAGATGTATATGCTTGGACCAAAGCTATATAACTGACAACACTTAGAAGGGAGCGTGTACAGTCCCAATGTCTTTAAGAGGCAACCTCATTTTTTAAACCACTACTTATTAGCGCAGGGTAATTTTCTACCTACACAGGCTGCACCGTAGCCAAGTGGTCAGACCACTCGCTTCTCACCAAAGTGGTCCAGGCTCAATCCCAGGCAACCGCATGTGGGATTTGTGGTGGATGAAGTATCGCTGGGGCAGGTTTCCTCCAAGTTCTCCGGTTTCCCCTGCCATCTCATTCCGCCGGTGCTAATGTATCATCAGTGTCACCACCTGCTGCGCTGCACGTAGTAAAAGCGGGCATTAAACACTACCAAAAACACATCTACCTACACAGGACTAAAGTGTAAGTACCTTTGACAAAACAGCATTTTTCGTGAATGTGTAGTATTAAGATTCTGTATTGGGAAAAACACTTTGCATTGCTTATCACATACTTGCAGATTATATGGTACTCGCTTATTGCATAACTTATAGCAGTACACACGACAGCCATGAATATCCGATATTCCACCCAAGATATCATGGGAACGTTTCTGTCCTGTTTATCCCTAATTTCTTATATCAGCTTATTACAACATCGGCACCCCAAATGCATCTAAAAAGTACTTGAGTGTGTCGAACATAACATAAAAAATTTAAGCAACATAATGGTCTCCTTATTAATGTGTGTATAAATTAGTGGCAGAATTCTCTATATGAAGGGGCATAATCTTTATTGTGATGGTGGATACAAGTCAGTTGCCACATTAGAAACTGATGTATTCACAGCTTCTTGGAATATTTCAAAATGTATTGCACTAAGTAGCCTTCAAAATGGTTCTTTTTGTGGCTGAAGTAGGGAATAGCATAACTAACACTTTTCCACATGATTTCTATGGAATTTATGTGTACCAGAGTTTGTGCTGGACCCATTTTTCTCAGTTTTTTGCAATTGCATATTGCGTTCCTCCCAGATGGCACAAAATCCTTGAAACGGTTGACTTTGAAATAAACAAACATCTCATGATCCAGTTTCATAGGCCTATCAGCAGTCACTGATTATATTAATTTCTCCAAGAATATCCAGTCCATTGTTGTTAGAGAGGACTTTCCCAATTTCTTTGTTCGACATGTACCTTCTGTCTCGAGACTCCACACCATCAAATTCACTTTGTCTTTCCACAAGACACCCTCTGTTGTACTTTCTGCACCCAAATTAGTCTTTGCCAAATTCCACAATTTTATTCCTGTTATCAGTGCCTGTATGGTCGGCACCATCTAATTCAGACATATGTCGCAGTTGAACATCCACCAGTTCCCAACTATGTTAGTGCCACATTGTAACTGCTCTGGAATAGTGTACTGTTGTGGATGCCAGAACTATAACCATTACTGGTAGAAAAAGTCACATTTTGAACTCTCTATTTACTGTCTGCAATTACGATATTTACTCTAGCTGGTGTCCAGAATGCCAAGTGACCATGTCCACAATAACGCAAGTTGTCCCACCATTTCCTGCATATGTTCCTAAATTTCATAGTTCCTTTCATTTTTATATATTGGCAATATCACTTTCCCTGCATCTGCTATACCTCATTTTTCCCCAACTCCATTCCAACTGTGTTGAAATGCCTGTAGCATCTACTATCCAAGCAGCTTTGCTAAAATGTGTGTGTGCTCCTGCCATAAAAACTAGGTAACACCATGTTCTTAAAACAGTAATTATGAAGACAGGATGTTTAGGCATTCAACCAGAAGAATTGTGAAGAAACATTAATTTTATCACATACACAATGTTAACCACTATGGATAACCTCTGATTGTTGCACAGTTGTTTAATAATTTCTAACTAATGTTTTTCTCTCTTCTATTAATATTATAAATGGAATGGATAGCTGGGGATGAGTGGAGAAAGAAGATTCTTTAAGCACAGAAAGATGTGTAAACATTGACACACTATGTAAATAAATAATATCAATCATAATGATATAACGACAACAACAAAAACATTGACAATGATGATGATCATAATAATAATAAAAATAATAAAAATAATAAAAATAATAATAATAATAATAATAATAATAATAATAATAATAATAATAATAATAATAATAATAATAATAATAATATTAATAATAATAATAATATTAATAATAATAATAATAATAATAATAATAATAATAATAATAATAATAATAATAATAATAATAGTAAGAATAATAGTAACAATAACAACAACAACAGTAACACTAATACTAACAATAACGATAATTACTGTTATTGTTATTCCTATTACTATTGTATACTAATAATTACTGTTATTGTTGTTACTGTTACTACTACTACTATTCTTCTTCTTCTTCTTCTTCTTCTTCTTCTTCTTATTATTATTATTATTATTATTATTATTATTATTATTATTATTATTATTATTATTATTATTATTATTATTATTATTATTATTATTATTATTATTATTATTATTATTGTTATTGTTATTATTGTTATTATTGTTATTATTATTGTTATTGTTATTATTATTATTATTATTATTATTATTATTATTATTATTATTATTACTATTATTATTACTATTACTGTTAGTATTACTATTACTACTACTACTACTGTGACTATGACTATGACTATTAGTATTAGTATTGTTATTACTGTTGTTATTATTATTATTATTATTATTATTATTATTATTATTGTTTGTTGTGATGCTATTGTTGTTGTTGTTGTTGTTGTTGTTTTCTAGTGCCTTGCATCTGGCAATGAAGCCATTAGCATTCGTGCTTTCCAATACTTTTGAACTGTACTTTCTTCTGATCTTAATGGTTCACAGGTCTTCAAGTGGTCTTCGTTCATTTCTGCTGGATCGTTACACAGGACACATATTGGTGAGGCTGAGATACCTATTCTGTAGAGATGACTTGCTAAGCAGTCATGATTTGTCAATAGTCGGAAGGCTGCAACAGCTGTTTTCCTTGGTCTCTGGGGGATTATATCTGGGTTGGAAAGTAGTGTAATCCATTTTTTATCTTAGGCATTTGTTTCTATTTCTTGTAGGTATGAATGAGAACATTTTTTAATGATCAAGTGTTTTATTGAGGAATATCAGAAATTGAATTTAGACTTTTGTTTTTGTGTTGTGCCTTTCTTTGCAAGTGAGTCTGCAGCTTCGTTCCCCATGACTCCACAGTGTGCTGGAATCCATTGGAGATGAACAGTCTTATAACTTTTTGGAGTTGTGTTAACATTTTGTAGCATTCTCTAATTTTTGTTGACTTCTTTGTAGTATTTGAACATATTCCCTGAATTGCAGCTTTAGAATCCGAAAGAATTACTGCCTTGTTAAATTTATTTAAGGGAAGATTTAATAATTGTCGGAGAGCAATGTGTATAGCCTCTATTTCTCCGTCATAATTTGTTGTGTCTCTGCCAACAGAATGATAAAAGGAAAAATGTGAACACGTAACTCCAGCTCCAGTAAGGTTTTCCTTGGAGGATCCATCAGTATATATGTGCAGCCATACTTCTGTGGGATACCTAGTATTGATTGTTTCCAGAGCTAGAAGTTTTTGTATTTCTTTTGGTGTACCTGATTTACTTATTTCCTCTATTGATTCCAAACTGAAGGTAGGTTGCAATAATTTCAATGGATTTTCTCTTATAAGTAGATTTTCTCTGGAGTTAGGAATGTTCAATTTGGATTTAATCTGTGTTACCTTTTCTAGGAAACTACTATGAGTTTTAAGGATTGAAGGGAGGAGGTTCTCTTCGGACCATTTAAAGTTTGGCAGTCGTAACATTTTCTCGTGTTGGAGCAATGCTTGTTCTTCTATTTTTGTTGTTATTGATGGGGTCCGTGTTAAGGCAAGCATGGCATCAATAGGTGTGGATTTGACTGCTCAAGTGATTAGGCGAAGCGCCTGATTTTGTATTTGTTCAAGTTTATTGATGTTAGCATTTGCTGCTGTTATTAAAGCTTCAGAACAGTACAAGAGGTTTGGGTTAACATACATTTTGTATGTTGTGTTAGGGACTCTCCTTGAGCAGCCCCATTTAGCACCAGCTAACCTTTTCAGGATTTGCAGTTTCTTTTCAACCTTTTCTGAGATGTTTGTTATATGTTTTTTCCAAGTTAGCTTTCGGTCGAAAGTAATGCCTAAGTATTTGGCATCATCAACTGCTTTGAGTGGTTTACTATTATAATTGATGTTAATATTAACTGGTTTGTATTTTAGTGTAAATAATTCATAATTTGTTTTTTCCTCATTCATAGTCATGAGGTTTTTGGAACTCCATTCATGTACTTTGTTTAGGGCTGTTTGTATTCTCTCTTTAATTAATTCAGGTTTTTTTGCAGAGCCTGAAGTCCAAATGACTACATCGTCAGCAAATAAAGCAATTTTGGTTTCTGAAGTTTTTATTATTGATGGAAGGTCATTTATATATATGTTAAAGAGTGTTGCGCTCAAAACAGCACCTTGTGGAAGTCCTCGGTGTGTTTGTTTATATTTGGAAATGTATGTATTATATTTTGTGGCACAAAATCTTTGTGAAATAAACTGAGTTATCCATTTAAGCATGTTACTTTTCACACCTATTGATTGCAACTTCTCAATTAATTTGTTTCTCCGGACTGATGCTATTGTTATTATTGTCATTATGGTCATTATCATCATGGTTATTGTTATTGTTATTATTATTATTATTATTATTATTATTATTATTATTATTATTATTATTATTATTATTATTATTATTATTATTATTATTATTATTATTATTATTATTATTATTATTATTATTATTATTATTATTATTATTATTGTTGTTGTTGTTGTTGTTGTTCAGTTGTCCTACTTCTCTTTTTGATTTATTGATCAATCAGCGCATGTGCGCTCTGCAGACCATTCTTCAAATACATATAACAATAAATAAAATATAATAGATAACATTGAAATGAGGTAAATCCCATTGGGCCCCTCACTGACAGTATTAGTTTTTTAACTTAAGAGAAGAGCTTTTGTTGAGAAGTGGATAAAGTTTTGTCAGTCTTATCTGGGCAAGTTTGAGTTTATTACTTATATGTGGCTTCCATGTGAGTTTTTTATCAAACAGTACACCAAGGTATTTCACCGTTTCTCTGTCACTTTTCCAAGGTATAGAATTTGTTGCTATCGTTACTGATGGTGGATATTCCAGTCTGCATAATATAAACACCATTGCTTCACATTTATTATGGTTGAGAGAAATGCGCCAGTTGTCAAGCCAGGGTATGATTAAGTTTAAGTCCTCTTGAAGGAGATTTCTAGCGGTGTGTAAATTACGATGGGTTGCATAGAGTGTCCTAGATTTGTTTACTGCTTTGCAGGTATTTGGTGGATTCATTATGTTGATGGTTATATTTACTTTCATTACATTTCACTATTGCCTCAAGCCTTGTTTTGCTGCAGCATTAAACCTTTCCAAACTGCCAAAAACTTGAGTATTTCCTGTTCATGCAGCATTTTTTCCATTGTGTAGTTGACACCTAACATTGGACATTAACATTGTCTGCAATGAGAGGTGCAAGCATGTGGTAGTATTACCTGGCTCAACTCAACATTGGTTACTGTGCACATGTAGGATTGTAATCCACACCTTTATTATAAAACTTACAGTAATACATGTAAGTGTATCACACACAAGTCGGTCTGGGTGGCTCAGTGGGTTAGACGCTGGCCTACTGATCCCAAGGTCGTGGGTTCAAACCCGGCCCAGGACGATGTTTTACAAGTGTGCTTAAAAACGACAGCTCCATGTCAGTAGATTTACTGCCATGTAAAAGAACTCCTGCGGAACGAAATTCCGGCACACTGGCGACGCTGATGTGATCCTGGTAATTGACAACGTCGTTAAACAACAAAACAATTTTTTTTTTGTATCACACACAAGATATGGTAATTGTAGTTATATAAGTAGTTGTGGATGTATATGCCTCAAATAAAATAGCAATGCCAACACCCAGGAGCCTTAACACATATTTGACACAAGGCATCATGGGAGTGTTCCAAACATTACCATTCGTAAAGCCTCAAAGCAGAGACAGGATTGTGAGAACCCTGCATTGCAAGCATAGTGTAGGGATTTGTATAAGAAGAGAAGTGAAGTAGTTCCAGCCAAAGCAAAGCAATGGAAGGGGCATATTTGTAACTTCAGTGTACCTAAAACCCAATGATCACCAAAATATGGATTTCACTTGATCACTCATTTAGTGACCTTTTGCTACTTGGGCAACTACTCACTTCCTCCCCTCTCAAACTGTTAGTATCTGCTGTATAAATGAGGTCACTTAAGATAGGGTGAGTGAAACAACTTCATGTTCTTAAACCACTACATGGCCACGCCATAGCTGAATGGTTAGACTAGTCGCTTCTCACCAAAGCAGTCCAGGTTCAATCTCAGGCAACTGCATGTGGGATTTGTGGTGGACAAAGCGGTGCTGGGACAGGTTTCCTCTAGGTTCTCCAGTTTCTCCCGCCATCTCATTCCACCAGTGCTCCATCTTCATTCCATGTATCATAAGTGTCACCGTCTGGAGTGCCATATGCAGTAAAGGTGGGTGCTAAACACTACAAAAAAAAAAAAAAAAAAAAAAAACAATTGAACTACTTAACAACTCAGGATAATTTTGCACCTATCCAGGATTCCTCAGCATAAGATTTTCTCATGAAACACTATTTGACCTGCATATGCAATTGGAACCCAAAGAAATAATGTAAATACAGGAGTACAAAAATGGTTTACAGTTCTTTAACACAAACTTTGTATATTTTTCTACAACATTTCAATCAATGTGGTGACCCATACCTGTCACATATAGGGACAGTTTTGACAATTATTGGACTTCTCCAGTATGTGAAGTTTGCAACTGAGTAGCGATTTCCATTATTGTTGTGGGTTTTGCAGTTTTGTGAGTAGTTGCTGTATTTCATATCTAATGCATCAATTCCACATTTTGTAGCATGATCTCATTTCTTAGTGTTATCACGGTATCACCAGTAAATTAGTTGTCTAGAGATGAGGGCAATATAACTGATTTCACACTTTTTTGTACAAAGAATAACAGTATAGCATCATTAATGAATATATAGATATTTGATTTAAGTTATCTGATTTTACTGGGCAAATTCTGGCAGAATTTATGTTTTATTTCAGTGGACCTATACAAGTCATTTTAGGTCTTAGCAAGTTGTTACCAGATTCTATTACTAAAAGCCAATTATCAGTAGTAATGTGTCTTTTGCTGCAACAAATGCATTGTAGATAAGAAAATTGAAGAAGTGGGAGATTGCAGCAGTGGTATCAGTTCTCTGGTCTGGTGGATGAATAATCAAATATCAAAGTTCATCTTTTGCAAGACATGCCAGTTTTTCATGTATAGATTTGAAGATAGCACAAAGAATCATTAGACCCATTAGTGCTAGAATTTCATCTTTATCCGTGCCTTTGCATGATGCATTTGTTGGGACTTAACTGTCGTTTTGATCTGCTTGGGCCTTTTATTTGCATATCCGATGATCTCTGTTAATATTTCATTTGAAAAGAGGGGCTTTCTGACTTCCTCAGGATCATTCTGCATTATTGTTTTCATGTTGAAGTGAAACCATAGGTACCATTTCATTAGCTGTACTTGACATCTAATGTAAAACTAAATAAATAAACATAAAATAATAAACTCAAGGGATAAATACAGCAGCTCAGACAGTCCACACCTCAGACACTACAGTAACTTCTCTGAGGAGACTGCGACTGCGCCACTGAAGATGTCTGCTGCAGCTGTGGGTGAAATGTCTGAGTACTCAAACTCCAGCGGACCACGACATAACAGCCTGGAAATAACTCCTAGTTACATTGACTCCAGCTGTGAAAGCCTACACTCTCTCAAAACTGAATTAAGTTTGCATAAATAGCTACACAATGCAAATAAAGTATGTCATAATTTTATAATGTTTACACATTAACAGAATAAAAGCAAACATTGAAGTAATAGAATAAAAAGGGAAGCATCTTTAGCCTTTGGATAAACAAAAACTTGTTTGTATAGTAATATCCATCTCATAGGCTATGTGCGATCAATAATGTTGACACAACATATTACACTATTCCCATAGATAAAAATTAACTGACAAATAATTAAATGGACACAACCATAAAATAGATCAGTACTGCTAACCTATACCAACATAGTAACATAGCTGTCTATGAGACAGGTATTACCATTTAAGAATTAAAATATGTATACTCTGTACATCAAGAGATTAGAGGAGATGTAAACAAAGCACCGGTTTGTATCACTCTGCAGCCACGTGCATTCGCAATGATGCAACACAGTTACTGCTATGCATAGGCATAATATGCATTTTACACTACTAAAAGGATATATTTGCTTGATCCAAATAACATGTGGCACATGGAAATTAACTGCTATTACGTCATCTCTGTCCACAATAACACTTTTTCATTTCCTGCTCACAAACTCAAAACCAATCTCCAAAGCAGATTGTGGAGGGAAGTTCATTTTAAATCTGGAAGATTGGGATCAGAGTTAACTACCAACAGCAGTTTAAGGTGGTGGTTCATTGTTAACAAAGAACTGGTGAACTTTTTGACAGATTGCAGATCTCACAAATTCGATGCAAACTACATCCAACATTAGCCTAGCGCGTGGTCACTTTTTGCCGGGAATTCTGACTTCACCAACTGAGGATTTTTCTTTGCATGTGCTGTAAATACTTGCAACTGACACAGCGATAAACCCAGATGTTAATTTCGTCACATCTTCGATAGCAAGTTAGGGATATGTTGAGAATACAAGAAAAATTTACCAAATTTTCTTTTTCTCCTCTTTATTTTACAACGACAAACATGGTACACGAATCAGCCATTTTTAAAACAAACTTTCACACTCTCTTTTTTATACAAACAGTACCAACCTAACATTCTCCCACCTTTTGATTGGGAGTTAACACGACAAATCAAAACATATAATCAAACAAATAATTCACAATTTTTCTCAGTCTCTCAGTCTAAGTGGTGGACGAACTATTCTTCCTCGCCTTGTTACAGTAGCCTTAGTCGAGTGATCTGAAGGTGAATATTTGGCGTTTTGAGTTTCCATCTTACTTCTTAAGTCCTCAGCAGATGTATTCAATTCCAATGGGAAAATACGTTGTACAGGTCTGATGAGTTCTCAAGCAGCACTCTTAATTCGAATAACACTGACCTTGGCATCCTTTCAAGGATATATTTCCTTCATCTTAGTTAAGGGCCAGAAGATTCTTCCTCTCTTTTCATTCTGTACTAGAACAATATCCCCAACCCTGACTGGGTCTTGAACCTTTTCAGGTGGTTGCAGCAACTGACTTAAATATTCTGCACGGAATCTGTTTTTCAAGTCTTCTCTAAGTCTCTGCAGATAATGTATCCTCTTATTAAGGTCCACCTTATCCAGGTGATCTAGATCCGGAACTCCCACCATGGTAGTTTCTTGCAGGAACATTGCTGGGGTTAAAGGTTGTAAGTCTCTAGGATCTTCTGACACGTATGTCAGTGGTCTAGAATTGACTACTGCTTCACATTCGTACACCATCGTCAACAGTTCTTCATAATTGAGAGCAGCACGTCCAAGAATTCTTCTCAGCAGTCTCTTCACCACTTGAATCAACCGCTCCCACCATCCTCCCCACCAAGCAGCAGTGGGAGGATTGAATTTCCACTGAATTCTTACGTCAACAGCCTCACATTCAATCTCCTTCCAGTTAATGTCATTCACTGGACTCTCTGATTTCGGCCAATTATCTTCTCCTTTCTCTAGCCACTCGGGCCCTTCCCACCGTCTGGATTCTAATAATTTCTTCACTGAACATCCACGAGATGGTAAATCTGCTGGGTTGTCTCGTCCTGGAATATGATTCCAAGCTTCACTTCTTGTAAGAGTACGAATTTCCTTTACGCTATTATTCACAAACGTACCCCAACATTCTTCTCTCTGTATCCAACACAACGCTGTTGTAGAGTCAGTCCAATAGTACTCTTTGTTAAGTCCCAAACTTAAAGCCCTCTTTATGGATGCAGCCAACCGTGCTCCAATACAACATGCCAAAAGTTCAAGTCTGGGTATTGTTAAACCTTTAAGAGGTGCAACTCTTGCCATTCCTTGGATTAATTGCACAGAGACGATCTCATCATCCTGGCATCTCAAAAAAACTGCAGTTGCATAAGCTAAACCTGAAGCGTCACAAAATGTATGTAGATCATATGTCTTGGCCTTCCGAAGCAAAATATATCTTGGAATTTTCACTTCACTCAATCGAGGTAGCTCTTCTAGCCATTTCTTAAATCTCCTCCCAGTTTCTTCAGGAACTTCTGCGTCCCAGCTGACATTACTTCTCCAACTTTCTTGCAATAAAATCTTAGGAAACAAAGAAACCGGACAACTGAATCCAATAGGATCAAACACCTGCTGTGTAATTGAAAGTAATATCCTCCTCGTTAATCTCTCAGATGATATGTTGACATCACGAGTATCACAAAACAGAACATCATTTTGTTTATCCCATTTCAAACCAAGAACAGAAGCATGCTTAGAACAGGCTTCCATCATCTTAGTATATTCCCAGTTCCTCAACTCAAATCTTGCATTTTCCATCAATTTTGTTGCTTCTTCTATGAAACAGTGCAATTCTTCATTGCCATCTACAGACGTCACACAATTGTCTACATAAAATGAATTCTTGAGTTTCTCTGCTACAGAATGTGCTGGTGAAGTATGTTGCACTGTTAGATGATGATTAATCACAGCTTCAAGAAGAAAAGGGCTGCACTTTACTCCAAAAACTACTCTACAATGTTTAAACACTACCATTTTCTTTTCAGCGTAACTGCGCCACCATAGGAAACGTAAATAATCTCTATCTTCTTCCTCAATAGAAATCTGTAGGAAGGCTTGTTTTATATCTGCTACAACTCCTATGTACCTTTCACGAAATTTGATTAACAGAGAAGGTATTGATTCCAGGAAATTAGGACCATTAGTTAAACAGTCATTCAGAGACACAGATCCCTTTGACTTACAAGGAGCATCGAACACAGGTCTAACAGGCGTAGTTGGACTGTCTTTGAAGACAGCTCGATGAGGTAGATAGTGACAATCACTACGTTCAATCTCTGACTCAGGAACTTCCTCTATGATACCCTCTCGCTTCCAGTACTGTAACACTGCACCATAGTCTTCAAACTTGGCTAAATTAATCAATTTTGACGTTGTAGAAATTAGTCTTTTTTCTGCAACACGCTTGTTGTCTGGCAAGTCCACTCGATTATCTTTCCAGGGTAATTTCACTTGATAGCGACCATCATCGTTCCTCTTCAACCTCTTTTGAAAATGACTGAGAACAATAGCTTCTTGACTTTTGGTTTTACTTTCAACAGGGTCAGAAATCCCTAAAACATCAAGTTTCCATAGATCTGAAATGCTAGGTACATGTATGTGTCAGTAAAGTTGTCGTCATGGCAATTTGATTACCGTCACTTGGTATTCCAGCAGTTCTTCCCATCAACACCCAACCAAGAAACGTGTGTACTGCCATTAAAGTAGGTGACAAACTAACCATTTTTCCTGAATACAACATTCCAGCAACATCAGCACCTAACAGCAGCTCTATCGGTGGTTCATTGTCTCCAACATCGGTGAGCACAATATTCTTTTCTGCCAACACTTTGAGATGTGGGCTTAACTTACTGATTCTGGTTATTTTACCGCAAATGACTGGCTGATCCAACACTCCAACATTACAATAATAATCATCCTTAAAGCTCTTCAATTGTATGTTGTAACAATTGTGTTTTATTTTCTTTGAACTAATTCCACCAAACAAATTATGTGCAAGCTTCTCAGATCCTCTGATTTATATCCCATCTCTGTGGCAGTACTGGTTAGTATATAAGATCTCTAGGAACCACAATCGAGAATTGCTCTCACAATTTTTGTGCGTTTGTTACCTTTAAGCTTGACCAGTAACGTTTGCAGTAAAACCTTTCCTTTCTGGCAGTGACTTGCTAAAATAGAACTTTCCTTCTTGTCTGTGTAGTGTTCTTCAATCTCACTTGTTTTTGAGTTCTCTTGTTTTTTTTGCAGATCTGGACACATTACAGGCCAATGTTTCTTACTGCAAATTAAACACCTTACATTGGCTTTGCATTCCTTTGCACGATGCCCTGTCTTGAAGCAAATGAAGCATCTCCTTGAAACCTTTAGCTTATCTAATTTCTTCTCAAATGACATTCTTTGTGCTTGGAAGCAATCCTTGGACTCATGAAGCTTTTCACAGAAAATACAATTCAATCTTTGTTTTGTTTTGACCTCTCCCGAAAATAACTCACTTGCTGTAACTACAGGTTCTTGCTTCTTGGATCTTTTTCTCTCCTCCTTGTTAATATGTTCATGAATGTGAAATCCAGTTCTAGCCAAGCTAATTCGCTCTTCTCCTTCTACTTCACCTTTCAGGAAGGATAACAACCATTTCAGCTTCTTACTATATACGTCTCTTTGCTCATCTTCTGCGGCTTCGTTTGATACTGGATCCCTAAGCCACACTCTTAACATATCTTCAGGGATACAGGATTCCACTAAAGGAAATAACATAGCAGCATATTTGTCTGATGTCATTCCTATAGATTCTAGTGATCTCAAATGCAATTCCAACTGGTCATATAAACGAACAATATCACGTTTATTTTGTTTGTTAGTGGCATTGTCTACAACTAACCTCAACAGTTCTCTGATGTAAAATTCGATCAGAAGACCCTCGCGACCAAACCTATCTCGCAAACAAGATATCACCTTGGGATAATTTTCAGATGTAGGCGGAAAACTGTCGACTATTTCTCTAGCTCTTGTGCCTTCTTAAGTCGCCTGGATTAGGTATTGAAATTTATCTTCATTTTCTATGTCTCGATCTTCGTGTATACGTTTGAATTGACTCCAGAAGCCTAACCAATCCTTTACTTCACCTCCGCATTTCTTAAGTTCTATCTTGGGTAGCGTTAACTTTTTAGTCGATGTTGGAGATGAACACGTTGACATATTTCGTTCCATGTTTGCCGATAATTTATTAAGATATATTTCTACTTCCACTCTAGCGCTATCCATTTGCTCTTTATACTGTTCTACAACCATATACTCAGCTTCATAATCATCGTCAGTTTTGTCATCTGAATCCAACAGTTTGGAAACAATTTCTTCGCCGTATACGGATAATTTCCCAGATATTCTTTCTAACGTCGTAAATTTTGTTCTTACTTCATTCTCGTTGGCTTGATCTGTTAGAAGATTCATCAGCAAATTATAGCATTTTGTAAATGATGATCTCACCGGCTTGCGTCTTGTTAGAAGCTTCTCCATGTTTCACTTATCACAGGTAATTAACAATTATTCTACTCTTACCTTATACTTCTTTATTGTGAGATCACGTCGGGAGGTCACCAAATGTTGAGAATACAAGAAAAATTTACCAAATTTTCTTTTTCTCCTCTTTATTTTACAACAACAAACATGGTACACGAATCAGCCATTTTTAAAACAAAGTCTCACACTCTCTTTTTTATACAAACAGTACCAACCTAACAGATATTTGTCGCAGAACTTGTTAAACATTTTCAGTATTATTGTCTTTTCACCACTTTGCAACAGTTTGCCGTGCTTATGTTTCACAACACTTGTTCCGCCATGTTTCTGTCATACTGAATAATGCATGCGCAGTATGAATTAAGCTAGTTACAGATTCACTTAACCGCGTATTCTTACACTTAAACTATGCTTAGAACACTCTGTGGTTTAGCAAACATTAAGTGAAATTTCAGACCTTAGTAACAGTATTTCTTCAAGGGACTATTTAAATGGCAAAAGCGTCAAGAGGGTGCGCTGTGGTCAAAATGCACGTGGCTTTGTTTACGTCTCCTCCAATCTCTTGATGTACAGAGTATAGGTGTTTTAGAAGACAAAGTAGCCTGGTGTTTAGGAAACTTGATGCACTAATCTATGTCACATGTTTTCTTATCTGACACTTAAAGCTAACAAGACTGTATTTATAGAAGACAGTAATAATTTAACTGTGGACTATTGATAATCCAGTATTTGCGGCATCTGCCATCTCATTTGTTTATGCTACTCGTTATCTGACTCATAATGACACAGCTGTCAATATGAGACCAAAAGCATTTCAACACATTAGCCCCCAGAGCTACAAAGCATTGCCAAGAAAATGAAGGCTCTAAGGCACAAAGTTTAGGCAACAGTTTGGGAGCTCTATGCAACAAAGTGTGGACAGGGCATTGGGTGCCTCGTGCATAAAATTAGTAAAATATTCATATTATGTTTGCAATCGTCATTGTTTCAAGGATTTAAAATTTCTTTTAGAATAATATAATTTCAAGCATCTTTTACTATATAATACACATTAGACTCAGATTAACGTAACCATAAGTAAGGAAGTTATGGATCTTTGAATTACAAAAATGTTATACTTAACATATTTCACCAAATAATGTTCATTACTTTGTACTACCTTATACTGTCTATTGGAATGCAATGGAGTTTCAATTATCTGGAAGCAAAGTCATAAACGTTACTAATAATGTGTTTCTTTTTCCACAGACTTGCTGCTCAAGTTTAACTACAGAACTGTTCACATACAGCATCTATAGTAAAATGGATATCAAAGAAGAATGTTGTTTCCTGGACTTTTGTTCAGAGAATGAGAGAGATAGCAAGGACCTTTTAAAGAAAGTTAAGATTGAAACTGTTACAAGTGGTAGATATATCAAACAAGAACTTGAAGAAGATTCTGAATGTAGTTCACAGAATGACAAACATCATCTAATGAGATTTAATGAAACCATCAAAGAAGGTGAAAATGAAACCAAAATAGATATTAAAGAAGAACATTGTTGGTGGAAAACAGAAGATTCGAGTGTCGCTGATGAAACTAAGGTAAAAGTGCACCACATATATTTTGCTTTTTTTCATATTTTCTTAAATGTACAACTCTGATATGTAAATATAATTTTACTGGTTCAAAAAGAAAGAAAATATACTCATTTAAAAGCATACAAATTTTCTTGCTGTGCAATGAATTACCTCGATATCACACCAGGGAGTGAGAATAGACAAAATATGCCATTTGTAATGGTGCAGTTGTTATTTGCTGATTGCTCACCGGGATCTGGGGGGACCACCTGCTATTTGGTGTGGGGCATGACGATTTTCCTTTGCTGGGCTAGAACGGCGGCGAGCATGAATGACTCTTTTTCACTAATACTTGCATCCAGGGTGTAGTATGGGTCAACATCCAGTAAGAATAATCAAAGTTCAAATTCACTTTGTAAAACTCGTTTATTATTTCATTCTCACTCAAAGATATCATACTATTCTAGTATGGCGTCTTTTATATTTTGCCTTACAGGGTTCACACATTGCGATCACGGACCACGTGCCTTTGTAGATTCTCTATCTTTAATTTATGACCCGCTTAACAAATAATATGTCCCTTTTCTGTAGCGTAATTGCTACTCACTTTTACACAACAATATTTGTGTAATATGATGCTATATGCCACTAAACTGTAATTTTATACCTAGACTTCACTTGTCCCATGTGACGCCAATCCAGACTTTTGTAGAAGAAGACAATTAAACACCTGCCCGATATTTCAGAGGGCTCATGCAGAAAATATTGTCTCAAATGCCTCTCATCGGATTGTATGTAATTTTTAAACAAACACAAAAAATGTAATGAGTACAAAACAATACATTACATACACTCTGATGACTGCCTCTCGATAATCAAATTACAAATGCATTGACAATTCCAATATTAACGTTAACAGGAAAAACATACATATATAGTAATTATTTATTTATGCCAACAAACTTACTGTTGGTGTTTTTAAACACACAAGCCGTGTGTGGGCAAAGTTTGAGAGGTAGAACTGGAACTTAAAAATTCAATGGTTTACCAGGAGAAATACGAACTGGTTTGAGAATTTAATGCCATTCTGGCAGTTTGTCACAATAGTTCAGTGGTTAGAGCAGACGCCCGGTAAGCGGAAGGTCTGTGGTTCAAATCCCAATTGTAGCATTGAATTTTTAAGTTTCAGTTCTACCTCTCAAATCTCATACATATATAGTTTTCTGATTTTGGGAAGCATTATTTTTGTTTGATGTCTTTCCCTACATTACTCCTTTTATAGGGTTTTAACATTGTCTTATTATTATACAACATATCCAGTTATTATACAATACATATTCAGTTATTGTACAACACATACTCAGTTATTGTACATTTGACATTGACACAAATATAATTTAAGTGTATCATGGTTTATTATGTGGCTTTTGACTTATGTTCCTTGTTATGAGGAGAGAAAAACAGGATACAAATTTTGAGCTAATGATTAGGATCATATTTATGGCAATATTTTATTCAGTTCTTTGCCTTCTTTGTCTTGTAAGCTTATTATGTATAGGCAGGTCGTTGAGTCGGTTCTTAAACTCTGATGTTACTAATGGTACCATTTTTTTAATTGGGTTATTATTCATTATTATTTGGTTCAACATTTCTTCGAGCTTAGCATTGGCTATATCCATCTTAATTCATGGGCATTGCTTTTCTGATTATGGTTTTTCTTACTTCGCTAATTGTCACCTCTTTGTCTCTTATCTCTATAAGAGAAAACGTCTATACTTATAATTATTCTGCAGTTGTATAATTTTTCTTCTCAATTCACCCTCGACATCTTTGTGTCGAAATATTTTATCTTTGTCATCACAATTGATTCCTTTTTATTTTTGTCCCTGACCTCCTTATGTCAAAAACACATTATTTTCCGTCGCTATAATTCATTTCTTTAATGACAATCAGTGTCCTCATCTGTCTTTGTTGATAATGCTCTTTGTGATCAATATAGCCAATGACTATGTTGATTTTCTTTTTGTTGTATTTTCTAATCTGAACATAATTTTCTATAAGTAACCCATTAAAAATTGTTATTTTCCATCATCTCTACTATTCCTGCCTTACATATTTGTTGGCAAAGACTATTTGGTCCTTTCTTTGTATGGTTTTAATTTATTTTTATGGTATCTTCCTACCAACTTGCCATTTGTATTCTGTAGCTCATACGTGTGGTCACCCAGGTGTTTTGTTATGACCAGGGGTCCTGTGTACAGTAGTTCCATCTTTCCCTTTTGTGTGGTCGTCATGTGTCGATGTCAATTGTTAATTTCTTGGGGCTTGTGTTGTTGGTCATACGCTCGGTTAGGATGAACTTAGTTGTTGTAAAATAAGAACTGAAGCTTTCCTGGCGACGAACATATTCAAGCTGTTCTCGGGCTTCGAGCCAGGTGAAGTGATGAAGAGCCATCGACATTTCGGGAGCGTACATCTCTCCCATCATCAGGATGATGATATTAGTTGTTGTAATTTCCCTGAGTGTTGCTGGTGTTTGTTGTTTCTGTATTCTGTGCAGCATCTGCCCTATTTGGCACATTTTCATCTACTACCTGCTGTCTTATGTTGCCAGTGTACCACTGGTTTCTGCCCCTTTGGCGTGAACCTCTGGTGTATGACGGTCTTTGGTTGTTGAAGTATTCCCTACAGAATCGTATGTGATTCACTTGATGGGTACGGTCTCCTGGTCTTCCACGATCATACGTATATGTTCTGTATCTCGATTCACCCCTTGATATTGTGTCGTGGTACCGCTGTCTTGTGTTCTCCATCCTCTCGCCATGATTGTGTGGTTGTGGGAAATGGTGTGCCCCTCTCCCCCTTTCATGGGTGCTCCTAGTATTTCTATCTTCTCCCCCATTCTGGTTGTTTGTAGCCGTGCTCTGGTTTAAGATGGATGAGTTTGGGTGACCATTCCTATGTCTATGCTCATTAGGCCGACCATTTTGTGTTTCGAAGGCTGTCAGCAATTCTATCATATCTGCAAAATCTACCAGCCTCGCAACAATTAACCCTGTTCTTACTGTGTCTGGGAAATGTCTTGTTATGCTGGTAATTAGCTCTGCTTCCGACAGGTTAGGGTCTAATAGCTTTCCTTTGTTGGCTACTTTCATAAAATAATCGACTAGGGATAACCTTTTGGTTGGTTCATATCTACCTGTTGCTAGCTCTACCCTAGTTTGGTTTTGCTTAGCTGGGCCCCAATACCTTGATAGGAATAGATTTCCGAATGAGCTATACGACTCATGACCAGCGAGTGTTAATCTGAGCCATTCTAATGCCTTGTTTTTTAGGCTTTTCTTGACTATCATCATCCTATGCTCATTTGGTGTCCTTTTCACTTTAAAATACTCTTGCATCTCTTTAACAAAGAGTTTTGGATCGTCTCCCTTCTCCTCGTCAAATGTAGGTGGTGTGATTTCATGTAATATGCTGTTAGTGTAACATGTGTTGTGTGTTGTGTCATTGTTTGGTTGTGAACCTCTTTCTCTGTATGGTGAGTCAACATTTTGTACATAATTCAAATAACTCTCATCTTGTACATTACTTACATCTAAATCATCTTGCCTTTGTAGTGCATTCACAACATCATTTACATTAGCCAAACTTTCTTTCCCTTTCTTCATTTCTTCACAAATTGATTTTAAATCATTCTTTATTTCTAAGTGACTGTTTCATATCATTTATAGCATCCTGTTGCGAATGTACTACATCAGTCATCGTCTTAATTTTAGGAACTACAATTTGTTCTACAGTTTCAATAATAATGTCTTTCCTTACTACCTCAATCTCTTTCCTTAATTCCTCAGTAATTTCTGCTTTTACATTTGTAATCTCTACTCAGGGATCTCCGTCTAGGGGATATGTGAATATTGACCACAAGGTACCCAAGCTGAGCAGAACATTACTTCCACTTCCTGGTGTTTTGCTCCTCACTGTAACTTTTCTATCTGACCTTACCTTGGTCATCTCTTGTTCGCTTCTGACCCCGATGCTATTAGGGTTACCGAGGGCTAGGGAGTCTTTATTTTTCCAACCTCTCCATTTCTCTAATTTCTCTATAAATTCTTAACCCCTAACATGCTGACATGTCATGGCATGTAATACGTCCTCTGATTGGTAATCAGAGGATATAGTCGGTGAATTTATTTTGTTAATTCTCCCGGTCAGGTCGGTGAGACCCGTAAACCAATGACAGGTGTGGTCCTCCAGACATTCTGGGGGTTGTGAGAGAGCGACGTGACCGCCAAAACATAAAAATATGGTGCTCTCTAAAAATCGGTTACTATACTGCTATTGCTCTATCAATATATTAAATATTGGAGAGCAAGAGGATTAATGGCTTCATTGTCAGAAATCCAGCATTAGCTAAGAACAACAACATTGTCTTATGGGGGGGTAATAAGGGGTAGTGATGCACCTCCTATAGCCTCTCCTACCCAATTCTCATCCTCATCCTGCCCGTGGTGCACCCTGCTTTTAACAGATGAGGCTCTGGGGACCGAATCACAGCGGTATAACTGTTTCATCTAAAGTGGAGGAAATGTCATTTACATATGTGCTGGCCTATCACAGCACAACAGCGTCCCTCAGATGCACATGAGGGGAAGGTCGGTGGATCTAAATACCACCTATTTAGTCCACCCGGCTAGGTCCGATGGACCCGTTGACCAACGGTAGGTGTGGTTCCCCTTGCAAAATGGGGGTTTAAGTCGGGCGATGTAGCTGCCACATTGTAAAACTGGTGCCTGTTAAGAAAACAGTTACATGAAAGCCACATACATGAATATGAATTCTAAGATAAACATTCCGGAGTTAAAACTGTCCCCCAGTCGGATCTCCGGGTGGGGACATCTTTAGGCAAATTTCATCACAACAACACCAATACTTTAAGAATTCTACAATGGAATGCAGGAGGCATGTCCCAGCCTAAAAAACAAGAGCTAATGAAAATATTAGAAGACCAAGATATAGATGTCTTCACTGTACAAGAAGCCAATATATCAGAACAACAGGAAATATACTTTGAAATGGATCAGTACATTACACATATACTTCCAAACGCTCGTCAAATAGCAAGTGGTATTCTTACAGGAATTAAAAGAAATATGAAAGCTACTATCCAAATCCAAAAAAACAATGGAAGAACAAGATAAATCAGAAATAGTTAAAATTGAAGTATGGAAAAGTAACTACCACTATAGAATTTACAGTATCTACAATCCTCCAGACAATACATTAGATCTAAATTCTATTCCCATGGAACCCAAAAGTATTTTAATAGGTGATTTTAATGCACACTCCCCTAGGTGGGGCTACAGAGATATAAATTCAGCAGGAAGAGTCATAGGAGACCTATTAAACTCATCAACAATGGAATTAATATTTAATCCAAATGATCCACCCACTTACCTTCATTATAAGGTACAAATAGGTACAAATCCTGATCTTCTGATGGTGTCATCTGACATAATTGACAATACAAAAAAAGAAATAATAGAAGACCCAGGTTCAGGCCACAGAATCACCATAAACTCCATAAGAGGTCTAATAAATAAAAGTAACAAACCAAAAATTAAAACTTCTTGGAATTTTAAAAAAGTAGATTGGTGCTGTTTCCAAAATGAGATAGAAGGGAAGTGTGATATACTGTTAGAATCAGAGTTCAAGTCAACAGATGAAATAAATAAAAAAATTTGTGAAATATTATTGACAGCACCCAGAACACATATCCCCAAAGGAAAGTTAAACAAATATAGCTGCTTTTGGTCTCCATCTTTATCTAAGTTAAAACACGAAAGAACTATAGCAAGAGTCAAAGCCGAAAGAACCAAGTGTCCAGAAGATGTACAAAATGTGAGAAGAAAAGCAGCCATTTTTAAGAAAGAATTAATTACAGCAAAGAGGGCCAGTTTCACAAATTTTGTAGAACATATAGACTATAGGAAAGATGGAAATGAAATATACAAATTCCTTAATAAAACAAAATTATCAAAAAATAGAACTGAACCATTAAAACATAATAACAAAAACTTAACTACAGATAGGGAAATAGCAGAATCCCTTAACAAGTTTTATGCTCAGCCACAAAGAATACCCCAAGCGTATAAAAAAACAAGATAAGGATATCCAAAAAACTATCAGAGAAACTAATAAGCCAAAAGATATACGAAATGATATTTTTATTCAGGATTTTAACGAAACAGAACTGGATTTAGCAATAGAACAGTTATAGAACAAAAAATCTGTAGGACCTGACAAGATCCATCCAGAGTTTATTAAACACCTTGGCAGGAAAGGAAAAGAAATCCTACTTAAACTGTATAACACATGTTGGAGAATGACTGTACCTTCCGACCTGGAAAAAAGCCATTATCATCCCGATTTTAAAGAAAAACAAACCTTCAAACAATATTAATAGTTTCAGACCAATAACTTTGACCAGTGTTATTGCAAAAGTGATGGAAACAATGGTGGCATTTAGACTTAACTGGTTCCTAGAATATTGCAACTTAATTAATAGTTCACAGACCGGCTTTAGACAGAATCATAGTACAAGTGAAAATGTACTCCTACTGAGCCAAGACATCAAGGAAGCTTTCAATAGAAAGGAGGATACCTTAGCAGTATTCATTGATTTTAAATCAGCATACGACTCAGTCTGGAGAAACAAATTAATTGAAAAGTTGCAATCAATAGGTGTGAAAAGTAACATGCTTAAATGGATAACTCAGTTTATTTCACAAAGATTTTGTGCCACAAAATATAATTCATACATTTCCAAATATAAACAAACACACCGAGGACTTCCACAAGGTGCTGTTATGAGCACAACACTCTTTAAATGACCTTCCATCAATAATAAAAACTTTAGAAACCAAAATTGCTTTATTTGCTGACAATGTAGTCATTTGGACTTCAGGCTCTCCAAAAAAACCTGAATTAATTAAAGACAGAATGGAAACAGCCCTAAAAAAAGTACATGAATGGAGCTCCAAAAACCTCATGACTATCAATGAGGAAAAAACAAATTATGAATTATTTACACTAAAATACAAACCAGTTAATATTAACATAAATTATAATGGTAAACCACTCAAAGTGGTTGATGATGCCAAATACTTAGGCATCACTTTTGACAGAAAGCTAACTTGGAAAAAACATATAACAAACATCTCAGAAAAGGTTGAAAAGAAACTGCAAATCCTGAAAAGATTAGCTGGTGCTAAATGGGGCTGCTCAAGGAGAGTCCTTAACACAACATACAAAATGTATGTTAAACCAAACCTCTTGTACTGTTCTGAAGCTTTAATAACAGCAGCAAATGCTAACATCAATAAACTTGAACAAATACAAAATCAGGCTCTTCGCCTAATCACTGGAGCAGTTAAATCCACACCTATTGATGCCATGCTTGCCTTAACACGGACCCCATCAATAACAACAAAAATAGAAGAACAAGCATTGCTCCAACACGAGAAAATGTTACGACTGCCAAACTCTAAATGGACAGAAGAGAACCTCCCCCCTTCAATCCTTAAAACTCATAGTAGTTTCCTAGAAAAGGTAACACAGATTAAATCCAAATTGAACATTCCTAACAGCAGAGAAAATCTACTTATAAGAGAAAATCCATTGGAATTATTGCAACCTACCTTCAATTTGGAATTAATAGAGGAAATAAGTAAATCAGACACACCAAAAGAAATACAAAAACTTCTAGCTCTGGAAACAATCAATACTAGGTATCCCACAGAAGAATGGCTGCACATATATACTGATGGATCCTCCATGGAAAACCTTACTGGAGCTGGAGTTACGTGTTCACATTTTTCCTTTTATCATTCTGTTGGCAGAGACACAACAAATTATGATGGAGAAATAGATGCTATATACATTGCTCTCCGACAATTATGAAATCTTCCCTTAAATATAACAAGGCAGTAATTCTTTCAGATTCTAAAGCTGCAATTCAGGGAATATGCTCAAATACTACAAAGAAGTCAACAAAAATTAGAGAATGCATCAAAATGTTAACACAACTCCAAAAAGTTAATAAGACTGTTCATCTACAATGGATTCCAGCACACTGTGGAGTCATGGGGAACGAAGCTGCAGACTCACTTGCAAAGAAAGGGACAACAATAAAACAAAACTCTAAATTCAATTTCTCATATTCCTCAATAAAACGCTTGATCATTAAAAAATTTTCTCATTCATACCTACAAGAAATAGAAACAAATGCCTAAGATAAAAAATGGATTACACTACTTTCCAACCCAGATATAGTCCCCCAGAGACCAAGGAAAACAGCGGTTGCAGCCTTCCGATTATTGACAAATCACGACTGCTTAGCAAGTCATCTGTACAGAATAGGTATCTCAGCTTCACCAATATGTGTCCTGTGTAACGATCCAGCAGAAATGAACGAAGACCACTTGAAGAGCTGTGAAGCATTAAGATCAGAAGAAACTACAGTTCAAAAGTATTGGAAAGCACGAATGCTAATGGCTTCATTGCCAGATGCAAGGCACTAGAAAACAACAACTACATTGTCTTATGGTATTTTCACTCCTTATGTTGGTATTTGTCACATTACAGGCGCTGTTGTTGGCCATTCTGGTCTCCGGTATTGGGAATTCGCCATTATTTTCGCTGCCATGTCTTCCCGTGTTTGGTCTGGAGTTTTGATGTCCCCGCAAAGGGCAATTATTATTACTAAAATTCCCCCTTACACTTACCTTGGTTCCCCCTCCGCATGTAGTCCCTGTAAAAGTTCAGGCCGATACCTATTATATCTGGGATTCTGTCGGTGCTGAGGTGCTGAGGTTTCTATAATACGACCTTACATTGGAATTTCTATCCGTCTCTTTATTTTCACTGTTATCTCTGCTTGCCTCACCTCTCACGCTATTCCTTTGCGGTTGTTGCACACTATTAACATTCTAACTTCCCAATCTTGTTGCCCCGTAAGCATGTTGCTTATTTTCGCTGTCTGTACTTTTCTCCTGACGTTGATTTATACTCGTTCTTGGATAACTGGTGTATGCTTCAAATTCCGCCAACAACTCAATCATGTCGGAAAAGTCTAATCAGTTTTGCCACAATCAAGTTGTTCCTACTGTGTTTGGGATAATGGCGTATCAGGCAGCCTATCACTTCTTGCTCGCTCATCTGGGGTCTAAAGGTTTTGTCTTGTTCGCAAGCTTTAAGAAATACTCAGTCATCGAAATTCCTTTTTGAGGTTCATAGTGCCCCAAGCTAACTACACTTTAATTCGATTCTGACGTCTGGGACCCCAAAATCTGCTGATGAATAAATTTCTGAACATAATATATGTTTCATGAGATGCCAAAGTTAACCTCAACCATTCCAAGGCATTCTTTTTCAAACTATGTTTGACGATCATCATACGGAATTCATTAGGTATTCTTTCTATCCTGAAATAATCTTCGAGTTCCCGTAGGAAAATTTATGGATTATCACCAGCTTCCTCGTCAAAAGATGGTGGGGTTAAGTCATGTAATAAATGATTCATGTTGTAAGGGTGACTTTGGTTTTGTATTTAACAGGTTTCAACTAAATCATTTTCGTGTAAGTCAACAGTATACTACCATTGTCAGGTGAGTCAATCTCTGTGACATTTCTATTCCCTTTACATTTTGGTTTTCAGTAATATTACTAGCCTGCAATGCAATTATAACTTGGGTTAACTTCCCAGTATTTTCCTTTTCTTTCTCCAAATTGTCCTGCATTTCTTGCATATTAGTTTTTACTTCCCCACTGAACTTATTGAACTCCTCACGTTGTAATTGCATTTCAGTACTCATCGTTTTAACAACATCCTTAAATTACTAATTTCTTCAGCAAGATTACCCTGCACTTGTTTAGTTTCATCACGAACTGGCCTGGAATCTTCGACTACTACAACCATCTCTGCCCTGTGTGCTTCTATCTCATGCATCATTTTGTCTCCTAATTTTTTCAAATCTGCTTTCTGTCTTTCCAACTTTTCGTCTTGCTGTTTCCTAAACTCATCTAATTCTTTAACTACTTCTGTGTGCATGTCTCTCACTACCCTTTCTTGCCCTAATTTGATTTCATTCACTAGTTCTTCTAACTTGCTTTTATCCTTTTGACTAGATCCAATTTCTGCGCTTAAGTCTAAAGACAAAATTCTCAGTTCTTAAGAGGTAGAACCGGAACTTAAAAATTCAATGCCACAACTGGGATTTGAACCACAGACCTTCCGCTTGCCGGGCGGATGCTCTACCACTGAGCTATTGTGACAAACTGCCAGAATGGCATTAAATTCTCAAGCCAGTTCGTATTTTTCCTGGTAAACCACAAAGGCAGTCTCACATCAGAGACAATTACCCCAATGGTGACTTACTATAAAAACACCAACAGTAAGTTTGTTGGCATAAATAAATAATAATTCTCAGTTCTTCTTTACACTCTTTTCTACTAAGTTCAATTCTTTCAGTTACTGTCACTAAGCAACCATCCATTTTATTGTTTAAGTCTGTCGAACTACTATACAATTTATTTTCTAAGTCTGACTTTTTACTATCCTTTTATTGTTCAAATCTGACAAACTAGTATTAAAACCCATCATTTGATTTTCTAAGTCTGACTTATTACTATCCAATTTATTGTGTAACTCTATCATTTGTCTAGATAGCTACTGCAAACATTCTTTAAGTTCTAGTTCTGTACTATTCTCCATCTTTCCTAATACTTTTCTACTCCTTAATATCATTAACTGCTATTCAACATTTAGTTTTTTTGTTTTTTTTTTAAATTTCACTTATAATTAGAACAGTCTTACTTGTTAAGCGTTGAATTTTACTAAGCTTCACTCTTCTCATGACCTCCGTTGTCCTTGAATTTTTTTTTCTTCTTCTTTCTTCGGTCTTCTTATCTCGCGTTGACCCAATTGAAGCCTAGCGTTGAGGTGCCATTTGTAATGGTGCAGTTGTTATTTGCTGATTGCTCACCAGCACCTGGGGAGACCATCTGCTATTTGGTGTGGGGCGTGATTTTCCTTTGCCAGGCTAGCACAGCGGCGAGCGTGAATGACTCTTTTTCACTAATACTTGCATCCAGGGCGTAGTACAGGTCAACATCCAGTAAGAATAATCAAAGTTCAGAGTCACTTCGTAAAGCTCGTTTATTATTTCATTCTCACTCAAAGATATCATACTATTCAATGCAATGGATTGGCAACTTTTATATTATGCGTTACGGGGTTCACACGTCGCGATCACGGACCATGTACCTCTGTAGATTCTCTATCTTCTTTAATTTATGACCTGCATAATAAATTATGTGTCCCTTTTCTGTAGCATAATTTCTACTCACTTTTACGCAACAATATTTGTGTAATATGATGCTATATGCTGGTAAATCGTAATTTTATACCTGGACTTTGCGTGTCCCATGCGAGGCCAATCCAGACTTTTGTAGAAGAAGACAATTGAACACATTCATTATTGCTGACTGTAATAACAATTTATTACTTTAAGGGAGCTTTTTCCACCGCCTCTATAACTTAACATTCAGATATTTCAGAGGGCTCATACAGAAAATATCGCCTCACATTCTTAGGACATTTTTCTTGCTGACTTCATCACCAAGTAATCTTGTTTCAGATAGGAGGTAATTGTATCTGATTGGTAATTAATTCACTTACATATGCTTTGTTTTGAATTTAACACAGTTGTTATTATAATATAATGATAGCTTATTTGAAGTGAGTATTTATGAAGCGAGAGAGAGACATGTAGGTTTAAGGGTGTCCAACTGCATGGTCATCAACTCCCTTAAAAAGAATTTCATGGCAAAAGTCAAATATAAACTTCAACCAAAAATAAAATTACTAGTATAAAAGAAATTATATACGAGGGGCATCTCAAAAGTAAGTTGCACTATTTTTTTAAAAAATAACAAAATGTTTAAATATTTTAAAAAGGGTATATTTTGAAAGCTACATTCAGTACCTTTTTTTCCAAATGATTTCATTGAACCTCAATACCTTTTTGATTAATGACTTCATTGTCAGAAATCCAGCATTAGCTAACAACAACATTTTTGATACCATTGTAACAGTTTTTTAACCCAATGTAAAACCACTCTCCCACCAAACTGAATAGCCATCTTTCCACTTCTTGTTTCAGTTCCTTATCATTTATGAAGCTCCTTCCCCCAAGATGTAGCCGCAGCTCCAGAAAAAGATGATAATCACTCAGTGCAGGGTCAGGTGAATATGGCGGATGACCAAAAGCATCCCATCAGAACTGCTCAAACAGGACTCGAGTTTCACGAACAGTGTGCAGGCGAGCATTATTGTGGAACAGAAAAGCTGTTTTGCTCAACTTTCCCCTCCTTTTGTTTTGTATGGCTCTTCTCAGTTTTCTCAGCACCTCACAAATAGCGAGCAGCTGTCATCGTGGTTCCACAGTGCAGCTAATCGATTAGCAGTACTCCCTTCGAATCCTAGAATATCGTTGCCATGACCTTGCAAGCCGATGCAACAACTTTTGCCTTTTTTGGTGTTACCTCATCCTTTCGTTTCCACACCATACTTTGTCTTTTGGATTCGGGTGTCCAGTGATGGATCCATATTTTGTCCCCGGTCACTATTCTGTTGGATAAGCCATCTCCCTCATCTCATAAAATCTTGACATAACGTTTTTTCCCAAAACATTGCACAACTCGCAATGAATTTCAGTTCCACATTTATTTTTTCCCGTCAAAAAACAGATTACAGTGCGAACATCGCAATTGGCAGTAGGAATGGGTGAAGTCTCCATTGTTACTGCCGTTTTAATGTCCAAGTAATAAAGTTAGGTGCTTAGGAATTTTACAGTGCTGCTACTACACCCATATCTATATCACCTGGGAATTTCAGACTTTTTCTGCCTACCACGCAGATTTAAAAAAATATTGCAACTTATGTTTGAGATCCCCCTCATACATAAATATAAAAAACAGTGTGGCAAAAGCCAGAATTAAAATAAGGTGATAAGTGTGTCAAAAAAGTATCAAAAAAGAGATATCTATAGTTTCAAATCCTCAAACTCATGTTTCACTCTGCTAAAAACTTAAAAGCTCTATCAACTACTCAGGAGTTCACTACTGGGATCACCCTGAAGATGCTGGATACAGTTTTCAGTGAAATGTCGGAGGAAGGCAATCCAACTCGACCACGGCCCACAAGCCCGGAAAATCTACTTAACATAGTTAACTACTGTTTTGTCATCCCCTAAGACCTCTGCAGGTCTGGCAGGCAGCTCCAGAGAGTCTTGAAAGTGCACAAGAGAGGAACACTCTAGCAGCACGTGATGGGGTGATAAAAGGTTGTCGCACAGCCGACATAGAGGAGCAGGGTCCCGTTTAAATAACTAACCATGCGAAAAATTGCAGTGGCCAATTTACAACCGAGCCTAGTTAACCTCCTTATCATCATAAGGAGAGAAGTTACCCAGTTTATTGGAAGTTCTTTCACTTCTCTAAGCTTATTACTGCAGAGAGCTGGCCACTTTTTGTGCCAGCACGACAGTACTGCTCTCCACTCTTAACGCCTAAGGTCTTCTGAAGTAACATGACAGATGGTAATACTGGGTTCTGTGGTTGCCACCTTTGCTGCCAAATCCGCGATTTCATTCCCCAGCAAACCTACATGACCAGAAATCCATGCTCACACCACGTTAATGCCAGAAGCATGTAAAACATCGAGGGTGTCCTGGATATGTTGTGCAATAGGATTGGAGTTGTACAGTTCACAAAGTTTCTGAAGTGCACTAAGGGAATCTCTCAAAATCAGGCACTCACCTAATTTACAATGGCACACATATAAAACAGCTCGGTATATTGCATACAGCTCTGCAGTATAAATGGAAGTGCTATTATGGAAACTGAATGTATGTGGTTTGGTTCCAAAGTACACACAACACAGCTGGTGCTCTTTCATCCATCAATGTAAATAAAATGTCGGTCAGTGTAGCCTGATAAAAATTCTAAAAAACATGTGCGGATACTACCAACAGGCATCGTGGACTTCCGGTGTTTGGTTGTCCCAAGGCCTACATGGGGCATGCCAGGCAACCAAGGGGAGTAGAGCTTCTCATCCTTGGCAAACATCCTAGACAGTTCAATTTTGCAGCTTTCTTAGAAGCTCCTGGAAACAAAACCATGCTGTCTAATAACTAAGCGTGGTGGTGAAAAAAGAAGTGAACGTTGGGTGCGTAGGCATACATCCATGTTCACAAGCTTAATTTGCCAAGAGAATCTCACGCCAACATTGCACTGGAGATTCTGCAGAATCGGCATAAAGGCTCACGACAGGACTTGTTGGAATAGCTCCTATTGCCATGCAGATGCCCTTATTATAGACCGCATCTAATCTCCTCAGTACAGATGGTCGTGCTGACGAATAAACAATATACCCATAGTCCAGTGCACAATGCATTCATGACAAAATTATCCGATCCGCTCCCCATGATTTGCCACTTAGTAGTCGCAAGATATTCAGCAAACGGTCACATCGTACTCTTAGTTGTGCTATATGCGATGATCGGAGCCACAATTCTTAGTCACCTTACCGTGTGCATGGGGCTTTTTTGTTCAGTGCTGATGGCTGGCCTCAGTCTGGGTGAACACATTCATGGCATAACTGACACTCCTACACGCAGTGCGGTACTAAAAATTGTGGCTTTAGTGATGACCAACTAAGCTTCCTATTGAAGATCAACCCTAGGAAATGTTTCTCATCTGCAAAGAGAAGTAAATCTGGACCAAAATGGAGCGAAGGTGGTAATGGTCTCCTGTGCTGCCAGAAATTAACACAGACTGACTTCTCAGTTGAGAAACGGAAGCCTTTTTTGACCTACATTGCTGCAGGTGTCATAAGAATGCTGTGCACTGAGAAGTACAATAGATGGTGAAGTCATCCACGAATAGGCATGATGAAACTCCAGGTGGAACACATTTCCATATGGTGTTAATTGCTATAGCAAAAAGCATGACACTTAGTACCGAATCCTGATGCACTCCCTCTTTCTGAACAAAAGAATTCGAAAAAACTGAGCCGACCCTTACTCGGAAAGAGCAGTGTTTCATAAACTCCTAAATGAACAGTGGTAGGCATCCAGGTATACAGAGAATGTAGAATCCCTGCTCGCAAACACATATCATAAGCCTTTTCGAGATAAAAAAATATGCCAACGGTTTGACAATTCTTCATAAGTTCGTCTATTATCTGTGTGATCTGCAAGAGGACATGGACCAAGACCACCTTCAAATATGCCAGGTCACTTCTAGCGCCCCATCCATCATGAAAAATACTGGAGACCAATGACTTCATTGTCAGAAATCCAGCATTTGCAAACTACAACACAAGATGGTCTAGAATTGAATGGCATCATCAAAAACCACACTAGATGTCAGTCAGTAAGTTATAACTTTCTAACCATCATACTAATTGCCCATTGATCATGGGTTCCATCATCCTGAAAATGCAACTGGTGAGGAAAATAGGACGGTAGCTGGAGGGAAGATGACGGTCCTTTCCAGCCTTCAAGATGGGAATAAGAGTGCCCTCCCACCAATTTTCTGGAACTATACTGTCAACCCAAACATGATTATAGACCTCGAGCAGGAATGCATTACCTTCAGGAGAGGGTTGTTGTTGCATTTGTACATGAATACCGTCCTGTGCTGGTGCTGATAGTCGCAAAGATGAAAGGGAATATTCTAACTCCGCATTTGTAATGTTCTATGTTTCTGGAATGAAATGCAAAGCCATGAGTTTTAATTGGAAGGGACTCAGGGGAGTAGCTATCCGAGCTAGACACGAGCAAAACCGCTGCCAAATATGTTGGCCACATCAGATGGATCAACAACAGCTCCTGTTGCAGTTTTAGTCCCACTATGGGTAAATGAGTGGATCTAGCTGCAATGTGCCTTAGCCTATCCCATACAACCAAGGAAGGTGTATGTTGGTTAAGCGAAGCTACAAATTTGCTCCATGAATTATTTTTGCTGTCCTTAATAACTTGTCTGGACCTGGCATGCATTTTCTTGTATTGGATTAGGTTATCCAATGTAGGTTGGCGTTGAAAAGCCTTAAGAGCAAACCTTCAAATACAAATGGCATTCCAACATTCTTCTGTCCACCAGGGGACCGGAAATCAATTGGGGTATGTAGTTGACTGTGGAATAGATTGTTCAGCAGCAGAGAGAATCCTCTCCATGAGATGCTGCGTCAAATCATTCACTGAGTCGTGCTCATTGTACATGAATACAGCCAACTGGGTGTAAAGGTTCCAGTTGGCATGGTCTAAACGCCATCTGGGCATACATGTGGAACATGTATCTTGCGTTAAGAGACTAATAAGACATGGAAAGTGGTCACCAGAGTGTAAATCAGAGATGATATTCCATTGTAAGGAGACTGCCAACTGAGGGGAACAAAGCGCAAGATCAAGGTGCGAGAAACTATTGAAAGAGTCAGAAAGAAATGTAGGCTCTCCAGTGTTGAGCAGAGCTATGTTGTAACTGTTCAGAAAATTAGCAATGAGCTTGCCTGTCGCATATGTGTGGCTTGAACTCCAAAGTTGGTGGCATGCATTGAAGTCTCCCACCAACAGAAACAGTGTTGGTAACTGAGAAACTATATCTACTAAATCAGTGAGCGAGAAGTCATGGGACGGAGGCAGATATAAGTTACAAATGGTGAACTGGATGTTTGACACTAGAATCATTATGGCAACTAATTGTATATCAGAGTGTAGGGATGCAGATTCCATACATACATCATCTCTGACAAGAATCACAGTGCCGCCATGTGCCAGAACACCCTCCTCTGATTTAATATCACACCTTACTGGCATGCATTGCCTTAGTTGGTGGTGAAGGGGGTGCAATGCAACAAGTGTTAGAATAGATATAAAATAGGACAGATAGGACTGATATAAAATAAAATAGTTCTCACAGACTCAGTTTCTGCCATTCAAGCAACAGAACAATTGTTACGAATCCTATAATATTAAGGACATGAGATTTTATAGAATACTCCAAACAAAATTTCAACAGACAATGTTACACTGGATAGCAGCACATGTGGGATTGGTAATGAGACTGCAGAGTTTCTACCCAAAAAGGATGCAGTGTTACACTCAAAACTTATAAAGTCTTGTGGATTAGGTGCAAAACTAAAAAATGTCAAAATTAATATGGAACAAGAATACCAACATACATAATATTCAAACGGAAGTTTGTAGTAAAAAATTTCTCCTACATTAAAAGGAAAAGTGCAAAAATTAAAAAATGTTCCAAGGAAAGAAGCAGTTGCTCACTTCAGATTAGCCACTGGACATGACATTTTGCTGGACATCTACATAGGTTGGGTTTATGAATGGCAATGCTGACAAGGTATTAAATGCAGAACACCTACTGGAGTGCCCAGGAAAGCTGTACCAGATGGGAAGATACATAATTTATATTCGTTAGCTCGGGAAAAATTGATGTATGAATATCCTGCAGATTAGATCAACATCAACAACATGTCTGTAAACTGAACTTACTTGAGGGAAGATGCACAAGGTTGAGGATTCTAACGAAAATGTTGTGACGTACTTGACCCAAGGCATCATGGGAGCATTTCTCTCCTGTTCAACCCTAACTGTCCTGTCGAGTTGTTGCCAATATTGGCACTGAAGATGTAAGCATGTATACATCAAGTTTGTGCACCTTGCCTCAATTAAATGCAGTTTACACACACTTAGGCAAGTAAATAACATGTGCTTTGATTGCTGTTCTTTTAAAAATGCATGAAAACCCATTTTTTGACATAGTTCCTTACTTTGCATACATTGTCGATACCATGTTCTCTGCCTTGCCCTAGCTTTCTTTCGCTCCTATTACATGTCTTCTATAGTCGGCGCAGCTTATTGAGATACCCCAAAAACAACCGTGACATTTTTCCCCCGTTATTGTGCAGTCTGGTTATATTTGGTGATATTCCATCCATTAGGTTGCATTAGTGCCGCCAACTGTTCGTAACATATAACCATGGTAAAGCTATGGCCATAGTTGGTGTTATTGCATCTGTTATGTTGCCAGTTTATGAACGTGTTGCAGAGAGGCGAACTGATAGATTTTAAAACAAGATTCTGTTTAGATGCCATATTAATTAATTAATCAATCAGTGGACGTAATGCTCGTTTTTGCGTGATTTTGTTTTGAATTGTTTTAGAACAGTAAATGCAATTACAGTTATTGTTGTTATTTTTGTATTTGCAAACACAGTAGTACATCTTGTATATATTACAATATTTAGTGCTCGGAAGTAATTTTATCCATAAGTGTTATTTGCCGAACATGACGTTCATCATGTGTTGTGTAGTAACGATGTTCAATCATTCTTATTGTTTGAAAGCATGTTACTTTAGCACTGTGATATTTGAGGTTAGAAGTGGCTTTATTATGTACGTTGGCAGGACTGCTTTTTGTGATACTTCTGTCAGCTGTTTAGTATAATGTCAGCCATTTTGAACTCCTGGGGACTGCTGACAAACTGCACTGACTATATATATGGCATCTCCTATCTAACAAGATTTGTAAAAAGATTGTTTGCATGGTTTCGAGGGTATCAGGAGGCAATATCATGATCTCAGAACAATGATAATGTACTGGTGTTATTTATCAAGGTACCCAACATTCTGTAAGTATTTATGACAAAAATTAAACTTCAGTAAATACCATACATTACTCCATACTTCTGTGTCTCACTACGTCTCTCCTCTGTCAATCATTGGCGACAGCCTATCCTCATCTTGACCATCTCATTTTTCATATTTGACATTCCAAATTCCATTTTTGTCTATTCGTGACATCTTGGCTAACATTTGCTTCATCATTTCTTTCATCTTGGTTTCATGTTGTGGTTTTCATCCCACCTCTTACACCAATTGCAACTATATTCCATTTCAGTTGCTAGCATTTTCGTTACCTTTACAATTAATATGACCTCTGTGTCTCTCTATGCTACTCTCTCAGCCTCCTTAGCCACATGACATCATCCAAGGAGCATTCAATTTGGGATGCTTCCAGATGGAAGCAATGTCATGCTATAAGGATGAGTTGCAATTAGAAACAAAATTTATAGTTTACAAATTATGAACACATCACTGTTTCGAATAATTGTAGGCCGAAATGACCTCATTGACTTGAGCTCCACTCACTCTAATGCTTCAAATTGTATGTAACCTTTCTTTTGAACTCTATGAAACATCAGTCTTTAGAAATCCACCGATTTGTATGCCTTTCCTTTGTACAATAAAGGTGTATGTGCTTTATGCAAGAATGTTATTTATCTTGATTGCGTTGTTTTATGTAAATTTGTTCTCTGTATATCATATGAAGTGTGTTCATTTTGTTTCTGCTCTTTTTGAAGATAAGAGTCATAGGGTTAAGCAGATTATGTTTTACAAGTGAATTATTATGTTACAGGATGAATCACCTGAAGACTTTTATTCCACAAAACCACCAAGGTGAGTCATCTGAGTGATTCTTTATACAAAGGCTATTTCTATTAACATTTACCTTTTAGTGTTATATATAGAAATGCTTTTCATCCTTAATGATAACAGTAGGATACCTTCATTAAGTTGTATCAGTAACTATACCCACATGTATATTCCCTGTGAGTGTTAGATATGGAACTGTTCACTGAACGTAATGACTGAGTATAACACAGTTATGTGATCAAGTTGTACAAGTGACTATCTCCAGATACATTATTATAGTCCCTGTTATTGTTAGAACTACTCTGAACATAACAAGTGTAACATGGTTCTTTGTTCCCTTGATCTATGACTGTCTCCTTATTCACTGCTAGGAATAACAAGGGAAGTGTACCTTACAGTGAAAGTTCCTGTTTATTTTTGAAACCAAGGTCGGGCTGCCTGATGTCTCTGCTTATTAATACATGACTGACAGTAATCAACGTGTCAGTGTGTTGACATTGGCAAGGACATCGAGAAATGTCTTAGCACCCTGGAAGGAAGAGTTCATGGCACCATCAAGGAACTGGATGCCAGGAGCAATGGAATAGCATGGACCTGGGTAGGGAGTGTCTAACACCAATGATAACAGTTATGTCCATCTCAGGGAATGGAAGTGTATGGCAAAAAGGATAGAAAGAGCCAGCTCAGGGTCATCTGCAAGGATCCCCTTGTGGAGTGGTTAGGGATGTAGTCAACCAGGACCCATTGTGAAGGACTCAACAGGAAAGCCTATGAGCAACCAAGGAATGAGTCAGGGCTGACTTGTTGTGGGACATGGAGAACTGTTGGAATTATCCAATAATGTGATGCTATGTGCTATGGATAGAAGAGTGGAGTACATCATTGCAAATGGCAGGATAGAGGGGGCACAAGTGCAGCCATGACTGTGATCCGACCAAGTGTGGCAGAGGACATGCCAACAGAAATTAGATTGACCCTGTGAGATTGTGGTAGTATCAGATAGCACCTTGCCTATGGAGAAGAAGACCTGGCTGTAGTTGACCTTGGGGCAGAGCAGAGTCTGTGGTTTGACACAAGAGTGACTGAGGAGGTGATACTGGGACTAGATGCCCATAGACAGTCAACGTTGGCAGGAGGGACCTGCAAGTTGGACAAGATGAGATGACGCTCTGCAGCCCAAGCAAGTATCTTGGGGTCAGTAGAGTAACCCTGGCAGAGGTTGCTATCGGACCTGCCAGGAGCAATGTGGCTGACAAGGTGCACTAAAAGTCAGGGAACTCAAATTGTGCACAGGATGGCCCTTCAACACATGTGGGTGAAGGGCAACAGAAGGAAGACCTGTCAAAACCAGCATGGCTGCCACAGAGGTTTCAAGCACAGTGGCATACATCACCCTGTCCGGACAATACCCAACAATATTGCCAAGGATTGTTTCACCTGGTTTGATGGTGAGTCTACTATAAACAGAGGTTGCCCAGAGGGAAGGTGCTTCTGGTACATGTGGATCAACTGGCCAACTATGATGAATCAGAGACCAGCTCTGGGGAAAGAGCAGTGTGATGCCAGTCAGCAGTGGCGTACATCAAAGCAAGCCTTGTTGGGGCTGCTTTGTCACATTCTTTGTAAATATTTGAGTGACAATAATGAGTGCGACAGAACAAAGGAGTTCAGACCTTTCAGAAGACTTCTGGCTGGTGGTTTGCTTGTGAATTTCAAGAAATATCTGTGCTGTCTTTCCAGTATATAAGCTTATGTCACACGAGAGAGCAGGCAATTTTTGAGACAAAAAGGTAAGACTTGTTGGTTTTTGTGGGACAGCTCCTAGCAGAGTATGTGTGTGTGTACCATTGTGGTGAGTCAACGGCATGTTGGCACAGAGTTTGGGATATGAGTCATTCCATGTCAAATCGAACAAAATATTGCATAAAATGGCCTTGATCTCTCACATTTTCTTGAAATTTTTTGGTGTTTTGGAACAAAATATATTTGACCCGTGTTTCTTCATTTTATATAAAAAAATTAATTTTTGAAATGTCCCAAAAATCGTGCACTCCTCACTCTTCGATCACTCATACCTCCGATTGTAATGAAGCAAATTACTTGATCTTGGGCTCAAATTAAAGATAAATCGCAGTATTTCGTGATATACTTATTAGAAAATTTTATTAATTAATATTATATTTTATAAGATTAAAGTTTTAAAGTTAGATAATAACATAAACTCGACCATTTAAAAATCTGGAAAAAAAACCCTAAAATACAATGAAGTTTATTCAATATTCTCAGAAAAAATCAAAATGGAGTCTCGAATAGTTCAGTTGTAATTAACTTTGCAAATTAGTGCAGCGGAGTTGCGAGGTAGCGGTAACGCCTACAGTAACCTTGCACAAATTGCCACCTTCCATTATGGCAACTGTCCACTGCTTAAGGTTCCATGAATGTTACAACAGTACAGTAAGGAGAACACTTCTAGCTGACACTATTATATGTATACTATTAACATCTTCAAAATGTTTTAAAATATGCATTTTAAACTAATGCTTCCATACAACACTCAGCTTTACCTCCTTCTTTGAAAGAAAATTGTTTCACTAAAGCTTCAGTTTTTGACAAAGGAAAGGAGTGTAATTTTAAAGCACAGCTGGACCCTTCGTTCTTGGCCCCTGACCTTGACTGGAAGTCCTGTTGGAAAATCCATAGCTTTTGTCTGTTTCATCAGCTCATATTGCATAATTCTGTGAATGAAACCATGCACATGGGGTGGGAGGGGGAAAGTAGTGATGTCTGCATGATCTGAGACAGTCTTGCTAATTCAAAGGTGATTTTGTAGTGCAGCGTGCACTTGAAGACATAGATCTTTGCAATAAAGACTGAATATAGTGAATTTGTGAGACATTGATCATAGCGTAAATCAATTATGCCACCTATACGTTCTAAATTAGGGACCAAAACATTACACAGTCAGAGTAGAGAAATTATTTCAAATGTATGGACGTACATGAAGGAAGAAGCTAAAAGCAAAGAACTGCTTACATCAGATTTTTTCAAAAAAAAGAAGCAAAAGTTCAAAAGCACGTATCAGATGCTATAGGAGTATCAGGAAGAAGGTAGATTGTGGAGATATTTTTCTGTATGGACTGTACTGCCTTAGTAAGAATCTGAGTAGCATAGCTGACGTGGCAATTTGCAGGCTGTCTGCAGTCACCTGGCTTGTTACTCGTCCGTGCGTGCTTGCAGGCCTCCAGAAAAAAAATTGTAGCGAATGCACTAATGCAAGCTCCATAGTTTTCAAAATCTTATTTTATAGATAAAATGTCAGCGAATACGTGTGTATTATTTTTAGATTTTTAACACATCGATTTAAATTTAATTTGTGGTTTTACAAAATATACCGTCAAAAAACAGTCCAAAATTTATGTGTAATAATGATTGATTGAAATTTGCTGAAAGTGTTATATTTAACCTTTCCAGTGCACCAAACCCCAACTCTCAACTCTATATGAACTTAGAGTAACAAGTGATTTTATATTACAGTGCACGCAGAAATTGCTTAGTTTCTAATAGCCATAACTAAGCAAGTAATTTAAAAATACAGAAATAAAAAAATAAGGGTCTCCTTATTTGATGCCTATTATTCATAAAAAAATTTTGAACCTCCTACGAAAAAGTCGTGTTTTATGGGTGTTCGATTTGACGTGGATTGACCTATATGTCGTGTTCGAGTCAGTCTTGAAATGAAGCAGTTTAGTGAATTGAGTGATTGTATTGTCAAATGTTAATATCACACACAATACCAGAACTAATCACATTTTAACTTATATTACGTATCTTTGAATAAGCTAGTAACAGTGATGTGAATCTAAATTATAATGAAAATTGAATTGGATTGAAACACTTAACATCACTTACATGTAATTAATCCTGACAGGTTTCAAGAGCTTAACTTGCTCCTACCATCAGAATTAACCGACTGGTTCTTGATTATTGATGTGTGGTTGGCTGGGCTGACATCTAGCGGTGGGCTGATGAACTTCCATAAAGGGTTTGGTGGTGGCAAAACTAACTTCATTATGCAGAGTTTGTTTTTGTGATATGAATTTTTCCCCAGGTATCCAACTCTGCAGCATGTTTTAAGTTTTATGTTTGGCTGTAATGATGCGGTTGGATGTCCAAAATTGACACATAACTGCAGATTTATCCATCTTTTGTATTTGTTGCATCTCATGTGTTCTTACAGTCTGGTTTCTAAGTAACATCTAAGTGATGGTAAGTGTTTCAACCTGACTCAATTTTCATTATAACATTTTAACTTGTTTCAGTGTGAGACGCAGTTCACTTAGCATCTCTAAATGTAATATTCTATGTCACTCATAATCACACAGATATTTGTATACTTAATCTTTGTGCAATATCTTCTGAAACCCACGAGTATGTGCTTATTCTGTGCAACTCAGTTATCCCTATATAGATTTCTGGATTACTTATTCCTCCCTTTACCCTTTGGCTGCCAAGATCCGATTATATCCGATGCCAATTGCCTTTGAATAATGCCATGACCCAATCCAATCCGATCTGCCGAGGTTGGTTTTTTGCATTCAAATAATTTACAAATTATGCAACAGATGGGATATCTATCCACCTCTGTCTAATCTACAATATGTAAGCTGTGTGTTGGTATCATGTTAACCTCTGCATTTCCTGTACAATTAATTTGTTTTTTTGTGAGGTTGTCATGCGTCGGGCATTTTAGTGTACTATAAGAAGAGAGTGGTGAACATGTGTTGTAGGTTGTTGCGTGCAGGACTTAATTATTTATTCTATATACAGTGATTTCTCGTGGCGTGTGCTTAATTACCATTACAGAAAGGCATACTGAAATGAGAAATCTTTGACAGAAGACGAAATTGTGGCAGTATTGCTGGAAAGTGACAGCTGTAGTGATATTTCTCAATTGTCATAATGAAACAAGTAGTGATGAGGAGAGTGACATAAATGAAATAAACAATCATGTGCGTTCTACATAGTGTCCTGCAGGAAATGCCACAGATCAGGATAAAAATGAACTGCATACCAACTGGCAAGATGTAAGTAACCATGATGATGAAGCTTTTTGGAACATAAGTCAATGACATTCACAAAGAGAAAACTGTGCTCATCTTAACAATTTTAAACATAGCAGTTTCAAAATTTGTAACTTTATAAATAACATAACGATAAATTGTCAGGCAAAATCAGTGTGTGATAATAATTATGGTGTCAAAAATAAACTGAAAGTATAATATAAATATTTAAAAATAAAAATTTAATTCAAATTTTTCTTTTTAAATGTGTGCCAGAGTAATGTTCTCAAAAGTGTGTATAAATGTAAAACAGCACTTCAGAAGTGACTGCAAAAAATTTCAACTTAATGGATTCAAAATTGAGGTGAGTGAAAAGCCTCATGTAAAACCTTACATTTCCCCATATTTAGGGCTGGAAGTTTAAGCATATGGCATTTAGCTTGGCAGTGAAAGGTTTTAAGGGTACATGTATATAGAAAGAAAATATGTATAAATATATAATAGAAAGAAAATTGAGGTTCAACTGTTACATTGTTTTATATCAAAGAAACAGAAAATACAAATGTTAGATGAAATGACAAACATCATATAACTAGTTACATAATCATCCCACCATACCTATATTTGCACAAAGAAAAGACTGATTGCCTTGACACTTTTAGCCAACAAAAAGTTTTGAAACAGACAGACTCATTACTTCCTGACATCTACTATAATGTTTCAAACAGTAAACCCATCTAACTTCTAATTGAACTTATGACAGAATATGTGTATGTGGAAAAGAAATATCCACATTCTTTTCACTTGTTATTGTTTCTTCTAGTAATCACTGATAACGTCACTTATATATTTCAGTGTACACAAACATATCTCCTGTTATACATCAGATTTGTTCTCCAACGAAGACTTAGGAAATAACGTAAGTTTCAATATGAACAAGGATGGTCCAGAATGTGACAGTGGTAGGAAATGCCAAAGTCAGGAAAGTGTGGTTACCGATATATCTTTGCAACATTCAAAAACACAGAATTTGAATTATAAAAGCATAAAGCCACACAACTGTCAAGCTTTTAATGAGTTATCACAGTCAAACAGGCACACATTCATTAATGAGGACATAAACCTACACAAGTGTAGCATTTGTAACAAGGCTTTTACTACATTTTCATCTCTGAAAATACACAAATTGATTCATGAGGACATAAAGCCACACAAGTGTGACATTTGTAATAAGACTTTTCGTCAGTTATCACATTTGAAAACACACAAATTGGTTCATGAGGACATAAGGCCACACAAGTGTAACATTTGTAACAAGGCTTTTACTACATTATCACGTTTGAAAAGACACAACTTCACTCATGGGGACATAAAGCCACACAAGTGTGGCTTCTGTAACAAGGCTTTTAGTCAGTTATCCCATTTGAAAGCACACAAATTGGTTCATGAGGGCATCAAGCCACACAAGTGTGACATTTGTAACAAGGCTTTTAGTCATTTATCACATTTGAAAACACATAAATTGATTCATGGAGGTATAAAGCCACACAAGTGTAGCATCTGTAACAAGGCTTTTATTCAGTCATCAGATTTAAAAAGACACAAATTGATCCATGAAGACATACAACCACACAAGTGTAACATTTGCGATAAGGCTTTTAATGATATATCAAATTTGAAAAAACACAAATTGATTCATGAAGGCATAAAGTCACACATGTGTAAGATGTGTAACAAAGCTTTTACACATTTATCACATTTGAAAGCACACACATTGATTCATGAGGGTATAAAGCCACACATGTGTGACTTATGTAACAAGGCTTTTACTCAGATATCAGATTTGAAAAGACACAAATTGATCCATGAAGGCATAAAGCCACACAAGTGTCACATTTGTAACAAAGCTTTTACTGATATATCAAATTTGAAGAAACACAAATTGATCCATGAAGGCATAAAGCCACACAAGTGTAACATTTGTAACAGGGCTTTTACTGAGTTATCAAATTTGAAAAAGCATGAATTGATACATGAAGGCATAAAGCCACATCAGTGTAACATTTGTAACAAGCGTTTTGCTCAGTTATCACATTTGGAAAGACATATTAAGTCGCCAGGAAGAATGCACACACTAGTGTAGTTATTTATGCCAATAAACAATAGTAGTATTAGTCAAATGCCCTGTTACTTGGATATCTTCCATTTTGTTCCTTGCTTCCCAGTATAGTTCGTTAGTGATCCAAGGGTTAACATCTTGAGAGCCATGCAATGGGGAGATGATCTTTGTTCACTATGGAGTTTTCGTCCAGACACAATATACAATTTGGGGAGTTCACAATTTTATAAGGGCGCGCAACCTGTCAGTAACCAAGCAAAGCAAAGCAAAAATGTTTATTTGGGCATGTTTACAACATGCCCGGGCTGTTTAGGGAATTCCCTCTTCAGCCTAGTGTGGTATTTGTTTTTTGGTACGGATTGGGAGTTCCTTCGGCGTTGGTGCATATTGATGTTTATTGTGTTTTTGTTGACATTGTGTAGTGTAGTGTGTTGTAATTTGTGTATTATGTGCATCTGTGTCAGTGTTCCACATCCATGGCTCCATTATGTGATTCTGCCCAAAAAGACCTTAAGTTTTTCTGCTGGTTTTTGTTTTTTATTTTGTGCTGCTGCAAGGCTCATTGTTAGTTTTTATATGTGTGGTGTGTTTTTGAATGTTTTGGGGTTTTTGTGTGTGTTTTTTGTTTTGTGTCTAAATGTTTTGAAAGTGTTGTAAATGGTCTCGTAGTTTCTGTTCTTCTTGTTCTTGGTACTTGTCGTAAACTTTTATTAGTGTAATGAGGGGAGGGTTTTTGTCTGTTGGTGTTTCTTGTATGGTCTTCATCTTTTGTGCTGTGTTTATAAGTGTTCTTCTGTAGCTTCTTGTGTATGCATTATGTATGTATTTTATGAATTGTTGTGCTATGTGTGAGTCTATGGGTTGTGTATTTGTATATTGATATATAACGTTAGATTTGAATGATGGTAATAGTTTGTGTGCAGTCCGTAGGCATCTTCTTTCAAATGCTTTTATTTTATTCATCATAGTTGTGATGAGGGGCACTGTGGCTACTGCTGCATATGTAAGTTGTGGTCTGACTAGTGTGATGTAGAGTTTGTGTAAAATTTGTGGTGTGAGTCCTCTTTTGTTGAGTCTGGGCAGATAGTTTAGTGTTGAGTGTATGGGACGTGCTTTTTTGAGTAGTTGTGTATAGTGTGATTTTATCCTTAGTTTATTGTTGATGTGTATTCCTAAATATTTGACTGTGTCTTTACATGGGATTTTTTGTTTGTTGAAAGTGAGTGTGGCTGTTTTGTATGTGTGTTTACGTATCTTTCTAATTACAATGGCTTGTGTTTTTTGTATATTTATGGTTACTCTCCATTTTTGTGTCCATTGTAAAAAAGTGTTTAGTTGTTTTTCTAGTTTGCCTCTGGCTCCTAGAAGTGTGGCGTGTGTGCTCCAATATGCAGTATCGTCTGCATATTGGGTCAGTAACCTAAATATTGCAACAGCCTTATGTCTTGGATATTTGGGTATTAACTTTTTGTTCTGTAGTAACGCTGTCCACAATTTGTCAATTCTTTGAGTTTTATGATATTACTTCTGTACTTTTTGGAAGTTTATTTTAATTATAATTTTTGCCAAATGGTATTGGTAAGGTCTGATTTGGTTTCTGCAAGATTTTGGTTCCTTTTTATGGCAACTTCATTCCCATATATCTCACATTGAAAAGGTATCTATTGGAGCTGGATATTTTTATTTTCTTATTGTTAATATTTTTATCATGTTTTATTTTTAACACATCAGAGGAAGAAGGAGAATCATTTGATGCAATAGCTTGAATAATTGATGTTGAATCACTTAAAATAACAGCAATATGAAAATAATTATTCTGTAAATAAATTAAACTGTGTGTTGAACTTTTCCCCACAGCTGCATTTAATTAATTTATATATTTACCTACCTACCTACCCACCCACACACGCACCCACCCACCTACGTTATCTATCTACCTATCTACTTAGTAACTGCTTCTGCCATGAGGAGACTGCCTCAAGTACAAAGTATATGAAACAAAATTATATAAGATGAATATATACAGAGGTGGCATAAAATATGAGTAATAAGTCAAAGAAAGTAACAATTAATAAAATAATAGTTGTGAGAATGGCAAAGGAAAATAAAATGCATATAAGGTAATTAAATTAAAAATATAAGAAAGGTGGGAAACATCTTAAAACTTATACAAATGATTTGTTAAAATGGTTATGGAGCTTGGTATTGCTAGGATGGTAATGTCACGTAGCCGTGTCTGGTCCAGCCCTAGGGAATTTCACTGTTGGACTAGTTGTTTTCAAAGTGTACTTCGAGCGCCAATCATTATTCCATGTACAGAAATATTGCTGAGTTGGTATTTCTCCGTGTAGTCCAGTACTGTGGGTTCGTATACAGCCTTTTTTCTTTGTCCACTTCATCTGGCTGGCCAGCATGTGTTTCATAGGGTAAATTCGAGTCTAGTGTTAGCTTCTTCTTACTAGATGGTCTGTAAGCTATCATATCTATCACTTACTGCTTCCACCTGTGGCCATGCCAGGAACTTGCTCAAAAACCGTGTACCCATGGTCTTTCATAGAGTTTGCTATCAGATGTTCAAAGGAGTAATGGCAATGGTTTTGCAGAACTTCTCACGTGGGCAGGAACCCAGGACATGGGCAAGTGTTTCGTCCTGTCTGTGGCAACATTGACAGAGAGTGTCATCCTGGGACTTACCATGCAGAGAATGGACAACACAAACACTTGCGGTCATCTTCATAGCTTCTTTCCGTTTCATACGGGATAATCATTTGTGGTCTCTTACCCATTTGTTCCCTGGTGTATATTCCTTCTAAAGCTGCACACCCTTTACTTTATGAGGAAGCTTGAACCATGACAAACTTCTTTTCTTAAATATGGACCGAACCTTTTCTGTGTTTGATAAGTTGATATGCTGTTATATAATTTGATCATTTATTTTCACATCCATACAGTTCAAAAGTATTGGAAAGCACGAATGCTAATGGCTTCATTGCCAGATGCAAGGCACTAGAAAACAACAACAACATTTTCGCATCCAGGTTCTGAAGACATAACTTTCTTCTTCTAACTTCCTTGGAGCATTTATGTATCTATTTTTGGCTTGTATGAGGTTGTTACATATGCTCTAATTTTGCCTCTCATGTTGAATGAAACAAACCAAGACCTTTATGTTTTCTTTCAGAGTAGACCATATGATCAGGAACATCAGTTCGAAGTTGTAATATGTACTTCGCTCCATTTTTGAGTATTGTCAGCATCAACAAGGAAGTTTTCTGGAATTTTGTCTATATTGGAGTTGGTGAAACTGAAGTGTTTAAGATGGCATATTTCTTATCTGCTTGTAATAATGGTGAATAGATAAGTGTTTCTATTTTGTTTAAAGTCTTGTTTAGTAATGCCTTGGCATCAAGCTTTAGTTCATTGGCAAAATTCAGTCCTAAGTAGCAAATTGGTTTACCATTGCAGTGTGATGTGTTTTTCCAACCTCCGTGGATTGATATGTTTTCATCTATTAGTTTGCCTTTTTTAATAAATAGGTAAATTGATTTTGTTAATGTCCAAACGTATCTCTTAAAACCTATTGATAGCAATCTTCGCCTATTCAGTGACAGATTCTGAATTCTTCCCAAATATCACTGTATCATCAGCAAAACACAATATTGTAAGGTTTGACTGTTCTTTTACCAGAGAGTAACCATATTTTTCTAGTAGAGTATTCTCGGACAATTCTTCCACAATGTAATCAGTAGCAATATTGAAGAAAAAATGAAATGATAGTAAAACAAGTTGGAGTTTAGTTTTCTCACAGTATTTATGTAACATAGCCATTCAAAAACTTCCATTGTCTCCTGAATAAGAAGTACTGCAATATGTATAAGAGTTGATGTGACCACTGTCAGAGCCTATGACCTACTCGCTCGTTATATCTGCTTAGCAAGTCATCTCTACAGAATAGGTATCTCAGCCTCCCCAATATGTGTCCTGTGTAACGATCCAGCAGAAATGAACGAAGACCACTTGAAGACCTGTGAAGCATTAAGATCAGAAGGAACTACAGTTCAAAAGTATTGGAAAGCACGAATGCTAATTGCTTCATTGCCAGATGCAAGGCACTAGAAAACAACAACAACTCGCTCCTTATAGGACGCTTTCTTGTATGACAAACACAGTGATCACACTAATTCCAAAAAAACTTAAGCGTTGTTAGTATTCTTTACAATGCATTTATATCTGTTTTAAGGTGGAATCCACACTGGGAAATTTACTGTTACTGATGTCAACTGTAGAAATAACTCCTAAGAGTGCCTGGTAAGTATTCACATTGTAGTTATATCAATTTTAAGATGGGACACACACTGGGAAGTTTATTGTTGCTCACATCAACTCTGAAAGTAACTCAAGAGTTCCTAGTAAGTATTATTCACAATGTAGTTGCATATGTTATGATGAATTTATGAATTCTTAACCCAAGGTACATTGCAACAAAATATGATACAGTGACCTCCAGATATAAACACATCTTGGATTACCTCTAGGAGCCGTTAAGCACATCTTTCTTCAACATATATGTGAATGACCTACCAACTCTAATAGAACAAGAAGACTGCAAAATGAGCCAACACACTGATGACATAGTAATGTGGAAGTCAGAGAAATCAAATCAAATTTGCAGAGAATACCATACAGACGTCACTGAAAAAGAATTTAATTCAAACAATTTAATGACAGTAAATACAGAAAAAAGATATTTCCAACATTTTTCCATGGGGAAAAAAAGACAAATTAAACTATTATAATAGCAATGAACTCGAAAAGGCACAATGCTTGAAGTATTTAGGAGAATATTTTGATAAAAGACTCACGTGACTAAATGAAGTAGAATCATTACAGGGAAAGCGAATAACGGATTTGCAAACTAAAAAGACTAGCAGGATCTAAATGGGACAGCTCTAGAAAAATGCTAAACATGACATACCACACATATATCAAACCCATCTTAATGTAATGTGGTGGTCTATTAATAACAGCATCTGAGTCTTGTAAAAAAAATAGGTAAAGCTCAAAATAGGCATTACACTTAATAACAGGTGTAGCTATGTAAAATAACCCCAATAGAAACCACTCTTAGCAACATCTAATAAGCCAATAAATCTAGTACTTGAAGAACAAGTTCTAATAACTCATGGAAAACTTTTAGGAATTCCAAATTTTAATAAACTACACAATGATCAGGATTTTAAGTACACTCAAAAACCTAAAAATGACTTGTGCAAGAAGTAAATAAGCTAAAAGAAAAACAATGAGCACCTCCCTATTACTAAAGAAAATCTATTACATTCCATTAATCCAATTGAAAACTTTGAAATAGGTAAGGTTTAAACCTCTGTGAAATCTTCAAGAAGCAAACAAGTCTGGATATTGCAAAAATGATAGTTTTGGAAACGCTACAAGTCAAATATCCTGAAGAAGAATGTATATATACAGACAGTACATTTATAGGTGCTGATGATGGAACTGGAGCAGGCAGAACATGCCAGTTTTTCTACATTTACAAAAATGTGAGAAAAACACTGCAAATTTTGATGGAGAAATTGATGAAATCTACATTGCTCTAATCTATCTATTTGTCTACAAAAAAAATAAAAATAGTATTTTATCAGATTCTAGAGCGGCAATTCCACGCAATAACACTAACTCAGGATCTAAAAACAAAAAAAAGATAAACTCTGATTAAACAGATACAACATTTAAATAAGAAGAGAGTGTTCCAGTGGATTCCTGCACACTTTGGATTGAGTAACAAAGAGAAGGCAGACATCCTAGCAAAAAGGGTAACCAAAATTCAAAATAAGGTACACCGAAATCAGTTAAATGTATCATTAAAAAGAAAACTAATAATGATTATAAAACTAAATTAACTACAAATATATTAGCTTCCAAGTGGAGAAAAATTTTTAAAAAGGTTGAGGCTAATTTCTGAACCACCTCGAAACACAGCTGTTGCATGTTCAGACTTGTCACTGCTTATGACTTGTCTCAGCAAACACCTGCATAAAATTTGATTGCTGCCATCTCCAAATTGTCTATTTTGCAACAAGGAACAAGAAACGAATATGGAACATCTATCAGTTTGTAAACAACTTCAGTTATATCCATGCTTGACCTAAAAATAATGGGAGGCAAGAAACCATATGGCTTCGTTGCTAAAACCTGAGCATTAGCCACGCCCACACACACTCACCTACTACTCGGGAACGCCATGAGGCATATCAGGAAGAATGTGAAACTGCCCAACAGTTTACATGAGCTTATTGCACAAATACAGCGAGACAGCGTATGTACACTCTGTTCAGATACAATCATGTCTTCACGACAGCAATGTCTCATACATCAGCAGGTGAAGGATCATAATAATAATTATAACACAAGAGGTAAATGTAAATTACATTTAACCCCACATCATAATAGATTATTTGAGAATAGCTTTCATATAAAGGTAAACAACGATTTACAAAGTGGCTTCCGCCGATACAGATCTATGTTAGATACCTTAATGATACTGGAGTCTGAAATTTGCGATGCTTTTGCCAGCCATCAGTACATGCTTACTGTGTCTCGACATTGCTAAAGCCTATGATACGGTGAAACGTCCTCACATCATTGTTGTTGTTGTTAGCTAATGCTGAATTTCTGACAGTGAAGTCATTAATCCTCTTGCTCTCGAATATTTTTCACTGATGATATTGAAGAGAGAAATAGCAGTAATAAGTAACCGCTTTTTAGAGAGCACCATATTTTTATGTTTTGGCGGTCACATCGTTCTCTCACAACCCCCAGAATGTCTGAAGGACCACACCTGTCGTTGGTTTACGGGTCTCACCGACCTGACCGGGAGAGTTATCAAAATAAACTCACCGACCTTATCCTCTGATTACCAATCAGAGGACGTATTACATGCCATGACAGGTCAGCATGTTAGGAGTTAAGATCTAGAACTCCTTAAGGCCAACGTCAAAGGAAATATGCTTGCATTTATTGTTAACTTCCTCCAAGATCGAAGGATGTGTGTGAGAATCAATGATGTCTTTTCACAAAGTGTTGTCCTTGACAATGGTATGCCGCAGGGCTCGGTATTGAGTGCAACACTTTTTTTAGTGGCTATTAACTCAGTATTTTCATGTCTGAAACCTCCAGTAAAAGCTGTACTGTTTGCTGATGACCTGACCATATATTGTAAAGAAAAGAATATTACTACTACACAAGAGCTACTACAATCAACACTTAACAATTTTAAAAATTGGAGCCAAAACACTGGCCTTATTTTTTCTTCCCAAAAAAGTCAAGCTATTCTTTTCTCCAGATTGAAAACTCCTAGCCCAAAACCTATGCTACACATTACCAACTGCCAACTTCCAGTGGTAGATACTGTCCGTATACTGGGCATGCACTTTGATCATATGTTGACTTGGGTACACAATCTTAAGCTTCTTAAAGTTGATTGTGTTCGGCGGCTTAATCTTTTAAAAGTCTTATCTGCCAAAGGGTGGGGAGCCGATCTCAGTGTTCTACTTCACACTTACAGAATGACCATCCTCTCCAGGTTGGATTGCGGTTCTATTGTTTATAACTCTGCCAAATTATCAAGTCTTAAAATGCTGGACACTATTCAAACCACAGCTCTAAGAATTGCACTTGGGGCATTCCATACTAGTCCTACAGAGAGTCTAAAAATTGCAGCAGATGAACCACCACTTTCTATCCAACGTAAAAGTTAAGTCTTGCTTATTTTACCAAGACCTTAGCCAGACCTAATTTTTTTTTCCTACTTAACTAATTGTATTACTGGGGTGACTCTGTTTATTTTTGTTACAGTGGTGGAGTTGGTCCGGTACCACCGAAGCAAACCGGATGCTTGTGGGTAATGTTAAAGTCGGGTCGTTGGCTTAGGCAGGTCAAGTATCATGGCGTTGCCCTGACACTGACCTGCGGTTTGGGGGGAAGTTGGGTCGTACTGAAGGACCGGGTGGAGGACCGAGTAGAGGTCTGAGGAGTGTCAGTCGATTCAAAATCTGATTAAGTAAGTCCTGTAGTGATAATGTGTGTCCTTGTAGAATTTCTTCTAGTGTCTTATGGACCTTGTGAATGCGTGTGTCGTTGATGTAAGTGACCACTTTCTCCAGCTGCTTGTTGAAGTGGTCACGGAGGCTATTGTTGTCTTGATGAACTGTGGCAGGTAGCGTTGTTTGCAGATTATGGGTGACATCCTTAACGTCCTCGAGAGCACGAGTCAGGGCAGTCTCCCATGCTGCAACCCGGTCGGTGAGAGTCTGAAGTGTGTCTTGTATCTTCTGTAGTGCGGCGGTGTTGTGGAGTACAGCGGTGATAAGTTGGTTGTCTGCAGCGTCGTGTTGGTCGGCGGTTTGGCGGTTGGTCATGATATGTTGGTGTGTGACGGTGAAGGTCTGCGAGGCGGAGAGTGGTTGTTGCTAGGCAGCTTGTGAACTGCAGGCGTCTGACGGCGTGGGTTCCTGGGGCACGCCGCCTGGCCCGTGAAGTGACCAGTGCAGTTGCACGTGGCACAATACACTGGGCGACGTGTCAGGTCGTGGCTAGTGCAGGATGTGGTGAAGGTGCCGGCGCCACAGTAGTGGCAGCGTGGGGGGTCGGCGCAGGTATCGGCGGTGTGACCATACTGGCAGCAGCGTCGGCAGGGAATAGGGCGTACACCACGGCTAGCCTCGACTGGGAGCACCTGCCCTAGGGCAGGAAGCCCGTCCTTCAAAGCAGCGCGGTAATCTGCCCCATCCCAAAACTCCAGGCGCACCAGCGGCGACGGTCCTCTGGCTGTGATGATGCGCGTCGCTTTCATGAGAGAAGGCCAGCGACGTCGGGCTGCGCTGAGGAGGAGAGAGTCCGGAAGCTGCCGATGTACTCCACGCACAACTGCGCTGTAGCTCTGCAGCCTCGTGAGGTTAGGATGACTCTCTCTGGACGTTCGATATTCAACCTCTGGCTGTGTCGGCTGTGTGCGGTGGGTGGTTGATGTCGGCGTGGTGTCGCAGGCTGAGATACCTTGGTCAGGTGGCGTAGATGGAGGAGTTGGCGAGGAGGCTGGCTGTGAGGCAGGGACGGCGCTGGCGTTTTCAGTCTCCCCAGAGGGTTCTTCGGAGGCTCCTTGGACTGCTGCGGCGGCTCGCTTCTTCTTTCTTCCTGCCATGTTGTCTCTGCGGCGGCTAATTCTGGTGCAGTGGCTTATATATCACGCCAAGATAATGCTCACCCCAAAGGGTTCCCTATCCTACCCTTCTCCCAAAGAATTGTTACATACCTTGAAGAGTTTAATCTGACTATTCCTTCTTTCATTTCCCATACCTTCAACATAAATGATATACCATGGAGAATAAAATCACCTGTCATCAACACCACTTTGTCAAAATATGTGAAGGCTCATACCCAAAAATCTTGTTTTACCATGCTGTTCAAAGAATTGTGTGACATGTATGCCAATTTTGAGCAAATTTATACCGATGGTTCCCGGTGTGACAACAATAATGGCTGTGCGGTGGTTGCTCATAACCACACCATCATGTATAGTCTACCAGACACTCTCACCATTTTCTCTAGTGAACTGTTTGCTATACGTTTCGCCATGGATTATATATCAAAGAATGGAGACTTCAAATCATTCATTATATACACAGATTCCCTTAGTGCATTAATGGTTATCAACAACAATCTCCTTGCCACACCTTGGTAAGGGAGATACGTCAATTATACAGTGAGCTTATTTCATCAGGTAAACAACTGATCTTGACATGGATACCATCTCACTGTAACATACCAGGAAATGATCTTGCTGACAATGCCACAAAAGAAGCTACCAAGCATCCTCCAAACTTACCAGATCTTAAGCTACTACACGAAGACTATTTACAGCATCTTAAAAGAACTATCCTACACCGATGGAAGACAGATTGGACAGCTACATCCAACAGCAAACTGCATGATATCTGTCCAATACCTAACCTGTCCACAACAATTAGAACACTAACCCGGCAAGACCAGGTGCTAATAACCCGATTATGCATTGGCCACACTGAGCTTACTCATTCCTACATTCTGTCCTGTGAACTTCAATGTACTCTGTGTGATTCTACTCTTACCGTTTAGCATCTCCTCACTGTTTGCTAAAGATACATTCACCAGCGACTTCAGTATGGAGTTCCTGAGAACCTTCAGCTAGCTTTTGGTGATCAACAATATCACAAGAAAATCATCAAGTTCATCAAGGCATGCAAAGTTAATGTTTAAATTCCATGTAAACTTCATGATTTGTTTCCTCCTTCTTTTTTTTTTTTTCAATGTTTAGTCGCGATATGACTTTTATGTTGAATGACTTCAAATAATAAATAAATAAAATAAATTCTACAATAATTTACCTTCCGAAATAAAAAATATACAATCTATAGCAAGTTTCAAAAAGCAGACTCACAAACTCTTCATAATAAATGAAAGAATTAAGTGTATATTTTATGTTCTTGTTTAATATAAATACATTATTTATAAAAATTGTTTTTTTTTTTTATCATATGATTGATACTGGTTTTACTATGTAATACTTGTATATACATATTTTGACAGTAGTTATTCTTTCAGATTCCAGGGCAGCAATTATAGCAATTGCTTCCAAGTTGTCACCAAAAAACCAAACAATTATAGAATGTTGGAAAATGCTTAGCCATCTAACAGCACTTCACAAACACCTAGTCTTCCAATGGATACCAGCTTACTGTGGACTGAGTGGTAATGAGAAAGCTGATTTTCTTGCAAAAAAGGGTACCAGCAGTGTACAAAAATCTATAGTTAATCTACCATTTTATGCAGCTAAAAGATTAGTCAACTCTGAATTCAAAAAAATTATTGCAAAATATTACTATGAAAAATCAAAGAATAAAAGATGGGAACTACCAAACATTCAAACAGTAATTCCTGAGTATCCTCGAAAAACAGCAGTTGCAACCTTCAGGTTGATTATCACTGGTCTACAAAAATTAGCTTTTTCTCTTTCACAAGAATTAAAATAACAGATTCTAAAATTATTTTTCGTGTTGAATTCAAATATAATTACAGTTTGTCCGCATCGGGCAGGAGTTTTGTGTGATATTCATTTGAATTTTTATAATATTCTAAAAAATCCGTAACTAGCTATCTAACTCAAAATTATAACTACTGATTCTGACTTACCTAGAAAGTGGTAGATAGTGATTTTCGGGTATATTTTGCATCTGAAACGTCTCTCATTTTAGTCCAACAGTAGTCAGCCAGCATATTGGAACTCCACTTGCCTTGGTACCTCTTCTCTATCGTAGAAATTTGCTGATGAAAACGCTCACTGTGTTCATCGCTGACAGCTCCAAGGTTTTCGGGGAAGAAGTCCAAGAAGTGAATTTTTAAAGACATGTTGCATCCCACAGCTTTATAAGAATGCAGAAGATCAGCCACTATGTCACGATAGTTTTCTGCTTTATGGTTTCCAAGAAAATTGCAACATAAACTTTTGAAAGACTGCCAGGTCACTCGAAATGTTCATCAGCCATTAATGATCAGATTTGTGGTCCTATAAAAACTCCTTCTTTCAATTTAGCATCACTGACTTTGGGGAATTTCGATTTCAAGTACAAGAATCCATCAGAAAGTTTATCCATAGCTTTGACGAAATTTTTCATAACTCCTAACTTAATATGCAATGGAGGTAAAAATATTTTTTCAGGATTCACTAAAGGGACACATGCCACATTTTTCTGGCCAGGGAGAAGAGATTCACGTTTTGGCCATGACTTTCTAACGTAGTGAGAGTTCTTATCTCTGCTGTCCCACTCGCACAAAAAACAGCAAAATTTGGTGAACCCAAGTTGCAAACCAAGCAATAAAGCAATGACCTTTAAATCACCACAGATATTCCATTCATATTTTCCATATTGTATTTTCTCTAAAATTAGTTTCATATTTTGATATGTCTCTTTGATAGCGGCATGCGCTTCTGGTATTGATGGAAGTTCAATGCCAATATGTAGCAGCACAGCCTTCAAACCTACTTTAGAGGAGCCTATGAACAATCGCCACTCATCTGGTCGGTGTTGATGCCCAAAAGTTTCCATAAGTGAACAAATATTATTACAAAACACAACACCATATTCTCAGAGAAGTATTCTTTGAAAATACTATGGCGGCTACGATAACTGCTTATTCTTACATCTTTTTGGAGTAAATTCCACCCTTTGAGTCTAGAAGTTAAAACTTCAGCTTGCAGTTTAGACAGATTTAAATCCCGAATCAGGTCATTAAGGTCTTGCTGATTGGGAAAGTATGGTTCTGATGAACAGTTACTGGCTTCATATGTAAGATCATTTTTATTTTCATCTGAATCATTTTGAGTTTCAGTTAGGTCAGAATCAGAGTTATCACTTAAGGTTGTATCTACATATACTGGTACGGGGAACTCTTCACTGTGTAAGACAGGTCTCAATGCAGATTGCAAATTCGAATACTTAACTGTATATTTTGTTATATATGTGATTCCTTTAATATTTGTCAAACAAAAATAACAGTCAGTTGAATGATCCTTCGGTTCCCTCCAAATCATGGGAATTGCAAATGGCATATGATGTGTACCATTTTTCCACCCAGTCAGCAGTCAGCAGTCTAACACACGAAACACAGCATGTATTTGGGGCCCAGCTCTTATCAAAATCACCAACTTGACAGCCAAAGTAAAGATGATAACACTTCTTTACAAGTGGGGTCATATTTCGCCTCTGAGACTTGAAGGTCAGCTCACCACAAATATAGCAAAAATTATCTGCATGATTTACACACTTTCTTGGCATGATGAAAACATTAAGCACTGAAATACAACATACACAGTACACTTCTAAACAGAAAGGAAGGAAATATTTCACTAGTGAACAATGTCACAGTCAGCTCAATACTGACACATCACAATGCCAGACAGGTCTGAGCATGTCTAAACATGAATGAACCTGCACAGTCTTGTTTTGTGGTGCTTCAGCATGATATTACAAATAATTTCAATAAATACGGCTTGAGTAAAATAGCTACATATGAGGTAAAGGTTCCTATGACAGGTCAAAGAAAACGCTAAAATCATATTTTGAAAAGTAGCTTTCACACAAAAACTATACCCGATGGGAAAATTCTGACTACATATCTGAATTCAGGATGAAAAAATGCACTAGATTCACTATTCAGATTTCTTGTGAAAAAAATCTTGTTGACCAGTGTTACAGGATATGATTGTCTGGCAAAACATTTAAACAGAACTGGGATATATTCTTCACCACTCTGTCCTCTATGTGATCTGCAAGAGGAAATGGATCGAGACCACCTTCAAATATGCCTGGCCACTTCTAGTGCCCCATCCATCAGTGAAAAATATTGGAGAGCAAGAGGATTAATGACTTCATTGTCAGAAATCCAGCATTAGCTAACAACAACAACAACAACAACATATTTTGACAATTCCATATTCATAATCAAAGGACGCAATAAATGTAATATTTTGTTTTAGAAACCCGATATATCCAATATCATGTATTTGATCTAAGGATGAATAAATTGAATTAAATCTATTTGTGTGTTATCACTGTCTATACGCCAAGTTACCATTGTTTTGCTGTTTTAATAAACAAAATAAGTGATTGTCATGCTCGACAGCCGAGGTGAATATGCCTCATCGCTTTGTCAAGTAGTACACCAGTTTTAAGAATGGACCCACACTGGAAAGTTTATTGATGACTTCAACTCTAGAAGTAACCCCTAAAGTGTTGTTGTTGTTGTAGTGTTTAACGCCCGCTTTTACCACTACGGCACCGCAGGCGGTGACACTGATGATATATGGAATGAAGATGGAGCACCGGTGGAATGAGTTGGCGGGGGAAACCGGAGCACCCGGAGAAAACCCGCCTTGACGCCGCTTCATCCACCACGAATACCACATGCGGGTCCCTGGGATCGAACCCGGGCCGCCTAGGTGGTAGGTCAGCGCGCTAACCGCTCGGCCACGGCGCCGCCCCTAAAGTGTTGCTAGTAAGTATTGTTCACATTGTAGTTATATCAGTTTTAAGATGGGACCCACACAGGGAAGCTTATTGTTGCCCATATCAACTCTTAAAAATAACTCCTAAATGTTCCTAGTAAGTATTAAATATTAGTCAATTTAAACCAAAAAGGTGAGTCGATTAATAACACTACACAATGCTTATAATTTACAGGAACATGTTTTGGAGGCTGACCTTCCTCCATTATCAACCGGTTCTCCCTAGTATGAATGGTTCCTTGAACCACCACCAGAGGAGACCTCAGAGGAAACATCACCATCCACGCTAGGGAGAACCAGTCGATGTCTGGTTCATAATGGAGGAAAGTCAGGCTCCAAAATGTGTTCCGGTAAATTATAAGTAAGTTTTGTGTAGTAGTATTAATCTATTAATTTGCTTCAAACTGATTATTACAACAGTTTTTAATCTTCTTAGAAAGAAGATAAGTATTCGTCACATTGCAGTTATATAAGTTTGAAGCCTGAACACAAACTCAGAAATTTCTCAGAATTCTCACCAACTCACCTTCTTCCCTTTGTAAATTGTGCTTTTGTTCACCTTAGCAAGGAACTTAAATACTCTATACTACAGAGCTTTTCTTCAGTAACCTTCATGAATGCTGGTTTTAGGAAACATAACCTATTAATGAAAAAATGGTTGTTATAGTCTAATTTTTAAAAGAAGATACATGTCAAATGCCAACTTCTCCATGTGGAGAGCTGCAGTGTTGGCAATAAGCAGATAGCGAATACCCTCAATACTTGAGACATATAAACAAACGTTCGGGTTTATCTCACGGCAGCAAAAACATTTAATCTCTAGTAGCCTACTATCAAAACAAAGGTAATTTGTTCTCAATACAAATAAAGTAATATGATAATTATTATTTATTTATGCCAACTGGCTTGAGAATTTAATGCCATTCTTGCAGTTTGTCACAATAGCTCAGTGGTTAGAGCGTCCGCCCGGCAAGCGGAAGGTCTGTGGTTCAAATCCCAGTTGCGGCATTGAATTTTTAAGTTCCAGTTCTACCTCTTAAAGTAATATGAATTCACTGTATTTCTTTGAAGCAGGCTAACAACACACTATGCAACTGAACATCCAATCAAGTTCCATTCCCTGCACCAGCTTAGCGTTAACTGACCTGAGTAGTAAACTACTTATCAGTGTGGCTAATGTGGCAACCTTTGTTTACGCTTTCATAGCATTGACCTTCCCCTCTTACCCTTAACCCCCCTTGCTAGACTGCTGCCATGTATCTTCTTTTAAAAATCAGACTACTGTCCAGTAAGTCCTATGTGAAGCTTCTAGACCACTGAATATGTGATATACCACATTGAATTGCATAAGCAGCTGGTTAGTTACTCTTAATGACTACTTGGGCAGCCAATAACTTAAAACTAAACAAAGGTACCTCAATTAAATCTATTGTTACCCTCATGTCCATCTAATATATTGTGTTCCCTGACCTCCTCTGTTTTCAAGAATAAATATTTTGATTTTGACTTTCAAAACATTTGTTTTCCATAAGAGCAATATTTGTTATTGGCCTGACAAATTAATAACTATGCATATCTGGTATAAAGCATTTGCAGAACAACAGTGCTCATCACTCCTATCTATAGCAAACTGAGTTTTCAGCTGAAGCCACTATTGAAGTGTTCTCTTCGCTGCTACAGACAAATTTCACTTACTCTTACACTTCTCAAAGACTGTTTTCCTTAATTGTTCCATAGATATGCTTGTTAGTTGATGAATGGGAGAAACAGTTGTTATGTTTGTCTGATTAGAAAATGTAACTTCTGATGCAATGCTTTGTGCTATTGAACAATTTATGAACATAAACAACAACTTAAATAAACCAAAAGAAATGTTTAAATTAAAAAAAAACTGTAAATAATCTATAGTGGAAGAAAGAAAAGATTATAAACTACAAATGATGTTAATGGGCAGGGTTTAAAAGTAGAATGTTATACCATGCCTGTGAAGCAATAGGTATCTCAAGTACCAGCATTAATTAAAGTTTCACATAGAAGAATGAAATCGTAATAATGATTAAATAATAATAATAATAATAAATAAAACACTAAGCTATTATAGCAAACAAACTTATTGTTTCTTGAGAGGTAGAACTGGAACTTAAAAATTCAATGCCACAGCTGGGATTTGAACCACTTTGCCCACACATGGCTTGTGTGTTTAAAAACACCAACAGTAAGTTTGTTGGCATAAATAAATAATAATTATTGTTTCTTGTTGATGATGCTATATTCATTCTCTGTAGTAAGTTTGTAGGGAACAACCAGGTGTCTGTAATACCGAAGGGAAGATAGAGAAGACTTATAAAATCTGTGTGAATGTTTTATTTAAACTGTGAGAATGTGTTACAAGATGATGTTAAAGAAGCAAAAACATTGTGTTGAGGTTTCAACACATGCACTAAAAGTGCATAACAGTTTTAAACTTTTATCCATACGGATCTCGTACAACTCTCAAAAATTAAATAACATAACAAATAAAGATTAAAGCAGCAATAATGAGAAATAGGTACTTTACAAGATTTAAGAAATTGTAAAACCATAGATGGTCTAAAATCAAAACAAACTTAGTGCTACATACAAGTGAGCGAAAACTTAAACTGGGGTTAAATAAGGAAAAATTGAAGCTATTAACAGTGAAGCAACAAGATTCTAAAGTAAGAACAAATTAGAAACTAAAAACTTCACTTATCTTATTGTTTTGGTGCTAACCCTGGGGTTTCAAGCTGTGTCCAGCTCATTCTCAAAGCCATATAAACAAACTCGTTGCCAAGCAAGTGAAGTGAAGTGATAAGTGAAGTTTTTAGTTTCTAATTTGTTCTTACTTAGTTAAGCTGGGGTATTTATAATAACTTCCACATAAAATTGTACAAACGAAGATAGATTTGAGAGGTAGAACTGGGACTTAAAAATTCAATTCCACAGCTGGGATTTGAACCACAGACCTTCCGCTTACCAGGCGGGTGCTCTAACCATTGAGCTACTGTGAAAATCTGCCAGAATGGTATTGAATTCTCCAACCAGTTCGTATTTCTCCTCTAAACCACAAAGACAGTCTCACATCAGAGACAATTACCCCAATGGTGACTTACTATTTAAGTACTTTATGTCCCAGGATTAAACCTTCAGATGGTAATTATTATTTATTTATACCAACCTAATAATTGCCTTACGGTACCCTGGGAACAAAGTCTTAGTGAAGCAACTGAAATTCTTTACTCTTCCTGCATTCGTTGAAACTCGCAAATGCTATATATTGTAATCAGACGAAACTTTGTGTTATTGTTCTGTAAACATTTTCAACCGACTCTTCATAATGAGGATGCTAAGACAACCTGTGATTCTGAATTCTACCGAGAAAGATATTAAAATATGAATGGTAGATGTTAAAGATCCAGATTCCCAAACAATATTGGTATTTACATTAATAGCAATTTCCCCCCCACTGTAGCACATTTTCTTTCTGCAAAATCGAGTTGTTAAACTAATTTACCATTACTTTATCACATAACTTAGAAAATATTGTCCAGACCATTAGCGGTCTTCCCTAACCTAATACGATTGATGTTCAATTGCAGTATTTCACGGCCTTGTAAATCACATAGCCAACCGTCTGTGCCAACCGTCTGAGACAAAGTTAATGTTACACGTTACTACCTCTATAGTTAGTGTGGCCGTATAGCTTCCGATAGAGCTCTTGGCCAAGGGAAAAAAAAAATGTTACATGCAGTTTTGTAGTTAGATACTTGAATAGGAAACTACATTACACATTTCTCAGAGAAGAATTTGTACTTGCTGAAGCAACACTGGAAGAATTAACAAATATCGAATCTAGTGTTTTCACAGGTATGATATAACACTATATTTATGTTAATTTTCTTGTCATTCGTGTTCCTATTTTGGTACTCAAAAGACTCACAGCCACGAATTCTCACTATTCTATATATAGCGCGGTTTATTCTCTTTGTTGTTGCTATTAAAGAACCCCTCATAAATAACACGGAAGATTGCGCTATAGGATTCTGGAGTAGTAACGTCTACTGCAGGAGTAATGGACGACGTAATATTAGTACTACTGAGCTTTTTACAATTGATTTTGACTCCGCTAGTTACGATATTCTTTGTACTTATGGATTAGATGTGTTTTTGTATCTCCCATCTCTAGTGTAATTAATGTCCACTGTGGTTAACTGAGTAGTTTAACCTCAAAATGAGTAAGAGGTGAACTCTGAATTTCAGGACATAACGACCCACAGCTTTGATGCTACCTAAGGTACCGTTTCTTATTTTTTCAGCATTATAACAACTTTTAAATAAGGTTAATTGTGATCTAAAAGTATTATCAATTAATTTATAAATATTTTTTGCTTATGAAATCACTGTCACAGCTAATTAAAATGTGAAGTAAAGGTGTCTTATGTTCGAAAAGCTGAATAATTTCAAGTGCATCAAAACTTTGATGCATGGAAACACCCACTGTCGTAATTTTGCCTTCTACGTAGAACTGGTGTAATGAAACAGCATCATTTTTATAATTTCTATAGTTTCACAATGTATTCTGTTCAAAAACATTTCCTACCCTCAAAACCTGCTAGAAATATGCAGAATAATAAACCAACATATCTTTCATAGGTTCTCCAATGTAAATCAAGTCAACCAACATAAAAGCTTAAACTATTTCTAGTAAGTGTAGGTTGTTTGTACCTGACCGTGTACATGAAACAATGAAGTATTGGTGCATGCGTGGATCGGCTAGTTGAAGCGATGGAGGGGTTATTGCCAACTGAAGATACAAAGCCAGATAGCAAGCCTTGCATGCAATGGCAGTAGTGCCAATGTTGCATAAATGTAACCAGTTCAGCAATCGTGTATTGATGTGTGTATTAGTAATTTGGGTAGTGATATGTTAGTATTATAATTGTTGTTCAACACCTTAAATACCTACCGCAACATATGTATGACTGGCATTCAGGTGGAAATGCATGTTATGAGCTCCCCTGAATAAATAAATAAAACAAAAACTTGACATTGAGATTTCATTGAAAATATAAGTTATGATAATTTCTGAATGTAATATAATATTATGTAGTCCCAATCTTCCATTGCCTCCCACACCATTAGTCATTGCGCATGCACCAGTTCTTTTAAAATATTTCCCGAGCTGGATGTCAAGTCTAGTATCAGTTACCAGTGAATTCTCATTGCGCATGCACCAGGACTTCTAAAATATTTCCCGAGCTGGATGTCAAGTCTAGTGTCAGTACCCAGTGAATTCTCATTGCGCATGCGCTAGGACTTCGAAAATATTTCCCAAGCTGGTTGTGAAGTCTAGTGTCAGTACCCAGAGAATTCTCATTGCGCATGAATAATGATTCAACATGTAATAGGTAGAAGTGCTTTATTCCAACCAAAACTTTCATACCAAGTTTCCAATGGAAATACATGTAATGCAAACCAATAAATTGAATATCTGGGAAATATTTAACTCTACCAAAAAAGTATTTGATATAAAATGTGTACTTTAATGAGACCTACACTTTTTCTGCAGTAATATTTCCTGCATCTGTTCCAACTCGGCAATTGTACAAAAGATTAATTCCAGGGAATCAGAGAGACATGAAGATGAAAATTCTATTATTGACACACAGTATGTTTAATGATGTCAACATAAAGCTGAAAGCCTATATTTTACTGTGCAATGCTTTAATTTACCAAGTTTCTACTGTAGAGGAGATAAATTTTACTATTAAAACTTCCCTGTGGGGTCTTGAAATCAACACTGGAAAAGTGCTTTTTTGGCAAGCTTGTCTATTCTGTAAGGAGTCATATTTAAGTGCAGAAACTTTGGAGATTTAAGAAGTGAATTCAGAAAAAGGAGATCTGCACAACAGAAGTTACTTTTAGGTGTCTGTTGTTTTATAATAACATCCTTACTATTTCAATGCAAACTGTCCCACCCGTAACACCAAAATATCATTAAGTTTTCTTTAGCAGTAGTAGTTTGCCTGATTGTAAATGAAAATCCTGTGAAAGTAAGCTATTTTATATGTACTACACAGCTGTTATACTTATGGGAAGGTTGTGTTATGGTAAACACTAGATTTATGTGTTACGGGTGGGACAGTACAAATTGTTGTCATTATACTCCATAATGTCACAGGATGAAATTCAGAGCGCCCATTGGTCGCATGACCAAATTACCATTTTTACAGCAGTGGCATGGTGTCAGACTAACCCTGAATCTGTAGTAGTGGTGAGTGATGAGCTTAATCATGGAAAGCATGCAGTTTGGACATTCTTATTAGAAATCATTAAAAGATTAAAAATGAAGCATCCTCAGATTAAGCAGCTACATATATTTTCTGATGGATGTGCTGGGCAGTTTAAAAATAAATTCACACTCACAAATATGACATTTCTTGCAAAAGCAGTACAGATCACGCTGGTAGATTGGAGCTTTTTTGCCACGTCACATGGCAAGGGTACTGTAGATGGCGTGGGTGGGTCAGTAAAGTGAGCTGTCTGGAACAGGGTGAAAGCCAAGCGCTTTACTGTACAAACTGCCGAGGACTTCACTGTTTGTGCTAGACAGTGTATGAATTCAACTAAAGTGCTGTCTGTTCCTAAGCATGCAGTTGCAGCAAATGTTGAAATATTGGAACAAAGGTTTTCTGGAGTCTGCCTGATTCCCAGATTGCAGTCCTTCCATTATTTTGTTTGTGTAAGAGAAGGTATGCTCAAATTTGGAGCAACAGCAAAATCAGAGCTACACATAATCGTAACCTTGCCAGAATCAGCACAACTTGTAGATGATACGCTGAACATCTGTGTTGGAGATTTTGTTGAAGTTGTTCTTCCTGTCATGGGGAAAAAATCTATTGTGACTTGGTCTTACATGGCAGAAATTAAGAACAAAGATGCTGAAAATGTCACTTTAATTTATATGGAAAGAAGTGGCAAATTTTGGATATGGCCTGCAGTGAAAGATGAGTCAACGGAAGATAGATCTGTAGTGAAGAGAAAGTTGTGTGTTCCAAGACCAGTGAACAATAGGGGACACTTCTCCTTTGATTAAACCATTCTTTATCTCTCTTGCTATAAACTGCAAATGTATTTTATTTAGTGCTGTAGTTTAATCTAAATAGTTAATTTTCACAGTATTTAATAGGAATGTGCAACACAATTACATAAAGATATGCATCAGACAATTTGTCCCACCTGTAACCCTACAAGAGTACTTAAATAGTGGGGCTAACTACTAAAATTTGTTAATTTCATTCTCATATTTACACATTTTGTAATACAATAATGCCACTTTTGTTTGTATGTAGTTTGGCTCAAATATGATACTACCAGACCAGAATTATGTATGTGAAGTTGAAATTGTTATATTCTATGTCAGATACTTGTCCCACCCGTAACATTCATTTTATTAACTATGTATCACACAATTTAATATATATGTCAGTCCATTGAGTTTGTTTGTATTAAAGAGTTCATCTGGTTGCTGAAAACTAATTTACATTAACATTTCTATTATTTTTTAAACATAAGGTGTAAAAATAATTGTGCAACTGTCCCACCCGTAACACTGGAATTGCTCAAAAGTCATTCAGAATAAAGAGCATTTCAGAGACTATTCACAGAAAAGTCAACATATACATTTCACTTGTCCTAAATGTATGGTATTATAAACCGTAAACGTATAGTATCATAATTAAAATTGTGAAGACATTTTTGAGAAAATGAACATTTTGAAACAAGTTCTGTGTAAAGGGTAATCCCCATCCACACATGGACTTTTTTCCTTCGAAAAATACCTTTTGCATTCAGAAATTATCAGAACGTATATTTTCAATGAAATCTCGATGTGGAATTTTTTTTATTTATTTATTCAGGGGAGCTCATAACGTGTATTTCCACCTCAATGCCAGTCATATGTTGCGGTATGTATTAAGCTGTTGGCTAACAGTTATAATACTAACATATCACTACCCAAATTACTAATACATGCATAAATACATGATTGCTGAACTAGTTATGTTTATGCAACATTGGCACTACTGCCGTTGCATGCAAGGCTTGCTATCTAGCTTTGTATCTTTGGTTGGCAATAACCCCTCCATCGCTTCGACTAGCCGACCCATGCATGCCCCAATATTTTATTGTTTCGCATACACGGCCAGGTACAAACGACCTACATTTATGCTATTTCTGTTGTTTGTATTCTCTCGGACTGGAACCTTTAATATGTATAAAAGATACAACACAATTAAGATAACTGGATATTTAATTTAACACTTTCGCCGTTACATGGGCAAGCTATCAGAAAAACAAACAGAGTTGCTAAGCTACAAAAACAAAACACAAAAGTTGTATAAACGATTACAGAATAACCAACAATTTCTTCTTGAGCCTTCCATATCTAAATTGGTTTCAATGTCTATTGAATTCAATGTTGTTGTTGTTAGCTAATGCTGGATTTCTGACAATGAAGTCATTAATCCTCTTGCTCTCCAATATTTTTCACTGATGGATGGGGCATTAGAAGTGGCCGGGCATATTTGAAGGTGGTCTCGATCCATTTCCTCTTGCAGATTACATAGAGGACAGAGTGGTGAAGAATATATCCCAATTCTGTTTAAATGTTTTGCCAGACAATCATGTCCTGTAATCAACCTGAAGGTTGCAACTGCTGTTTTTCGAGGATACTCAGGAATTACTGTTTGAATGTTTGGTAGTTCCCATCTTTTATTTTTTGATTTTTCATAGTAATATTTCGCAATACATTTTTTGAATTCAGAGTTGACTAATCAATGAGAAAATCAGCTTTCTCATTACCACTCAGTCCGTAGTGAGCTGGTATCCATTGGAAGACTAGCTGTTTTTGAAGTGCTGTTAGATGGATAAGGATTTTCCAAAATTCTATAATTGTTTGGTTTTTTGGTGACGACTTGGAAGTAATTGCTATAATTGCTGCCCTGGAATCTGAGAGAATAACTGCTTGCTGAAAATGTGAAATTCTGTACAAAAGATTTTGCAGGGGCATTCGAATTGCTTCAATTTCTCCATCAAAGTTTGTAGTTCCATAACTTAAAGATTTGTAATAGGAAAAGATATAGTTTGATATCAATGATCCATCAGTATAAATATGGAGTCATTCGTGTTCTGGAAATCTAGTATGGATTGTCAATAATTGTAGAACACTAGCAGAAATATCACTTTTCTTAACTTCTTCTGTCAGGTGTAAATAATATGTGATGTCTCATGTTTGTGTCGGATTGACTTTAGATATGAAGTTTTCCTTTGAATTAGGAAGGTATACATTCTTCTTGATGTCTTGAATTTTGGAAAGAAAGCTCTCCTGAGTCTTTAGTGTATGTGTAAAATTTCTCTTGTGCCATGTATTGAATGGGAGTCTGATCAACTTTTCGTGTTGAATAAGAGCCGCTTTTTCTATTTCATATTCAATGGGGCATTGGTTGGTTAGTATTTCCATAGCTGCTATTGGTGTGGTTTTGATAGCAGCTGTAATTAATCTCAGACTTTGGTTTTGAAAGATTTGAATCTTTTTTGTGTTTGCTGTTACAAGAACTTCGCTGCAGTAAGTAAATAATGGCTTTATATACACATTGTATGTTGTGTTAAGAGTTGCTCTGGGACATCTCCACTTTATTCCTGTTAGACGTTTTAACAGTGAAAGGCACCTTTGTATTACATTTTCTATTTGTTTGGTCCATTTAAGTGTAGTATCAAATGTAACTCCTTAATACTTTGCTTCCTTTGTTTCTGGTAATTGTTGACCAACAAAATTTAGTTCTATTTTTAGTGGCTTTTTTCTTAGTGAAAAGATTTGGTAGTTTGATTTTGTTGTATTAACAGTCATTAAATTTTCTTTGGTCCACCTTTGTAATTTGGTTAAGGATTGTTGCATGGTGTTTTCTAGTTCTGTACTTTTGCTTTTTGGTTTTGAAGTCCACATTACTAAGTCATCAGCAAATAGTGCACACTTCACACCTGACTCTTGTATTTGTTGTGGCAGATCGTTAATAAATATATTAAAAAGTGTTGTGCTGAGCACTGCGCCTTGTGGTAAGCCACGGTGTACTTGTTTGTATTTAGATATGTTTCTTCCATATCTGGTTGCAATAAAGCGTTGCGTTAGGAAATGACAGCCATGAAAACATTGGACCTTGTATCCCTATTTTTTTTTACTTTCTTTAGTAGTTTTGTTCTGCATATAGAATCATATGCACTTTGGAAATCAATAAAAACTGATAAATTATCTTCTTTTCTATTGAAGGAGTCTGTGATTTCTTGACTGAGGAGTAAGACTTGTTCATTTGTAGAGTGGAACTCTCTAAATCCAGCTTGACATGGGGAAATTTAATTTTTTGATTCTAGAAACCAATTTAACCTGTTTGGCACCATTCTTTCCATCACTTTTGCTATTATGCTAGTAAGAGCTATTGGTCTATAATTTTTTATTTCTGACGCTGTTTTGTCTTTCTTTAAGAGTGGGACAATTATTGCCTTTCGCCATTCAGCAGGTACAGTGGTTTACCAGGATAGATTGTAGAGTTTTAGTAGTTGTTGTTTTGCTGTTTTTCCAAGGTTTTTTATGAACTCTGGATGTATGTGATCAAGTCCAGGAGACTTTTTGTTTTTTAGATTATTTATTGCAATGTTTAGTTCTTGCATATTAAAATTTTGAAAATAGATATTGCACTGAGTGTTAGGATCACATTCTCTTTCTTGGTTCAAATCTTTCTTAAATTCTTTACGTTCTTTTTTATTATTTCTTGTTACTTTATGTGAATTAGCATACTATTTATTGTATGTTTCGGCTATGGCTGCATCATTTGTTAATATTTTATTGTTGTGTATGAGGTGTGCTGTTGTTTTCTTTCCTATCCTTGACATTTTTTGTGAACTTACGAGCTTTGTTACCCTCGGTCCTATAATCCATTTTTTCTAAGAAATTATTAAAGTGATTCTTTTTAGCAGTATTAATTTCTTTTTTTAGTGAGGCACATTTCTTCTGCCATATTTGTGTATCCTATATGTTTTTTGTTTGTTCAGCTGTATTTCTAGCTATATCCCTTTGCTTTTTCAGTTCTTCTAACTGGGGGTTCCAAAAGGGTTTGAAATTTTTAATTCTTCCCCGAGGAATATGTTTTTTTGTGGTTTCTAGGATAACTTTACAGAAATTTTTGTTCAAATGATCTGGTTGGCCATGTAGCTGTGAGTTTGTATGTTCTTTAAATTTATGTTCCAGTTCAGTTTTATAATTGATCCAATCTGCTTTTTTGAAGTTCCAATAGAGATTCGTGTGACATTGACTGTTATTTATATTATCTAGTTTTATATCAGTAATTACTGCTCTGTGACCAGAACTTGGATCTTCTATAACTTGTTTTTTAATTTTTGAAACAATATGAGTTGTAGCTATCAAGAGGTCTGGGTTACTGCTTGCTCCAGAGTAATGTATGAAGGTTGTGGGATCTTCTTTACTACAAATCAGTTCAAAAGGTGTGGTATTCACAAATTCTTCCACTATCTTCCCTGTAGAATCCACTTTTTCATAACCCCATCTTTTGGAATGAGCATTGAAATCCCCAATTATGATTGTTTTATTTAATTGGTCAATAAGAGAGAGATCTGGTTCATTCCTGGGAGGATTGTAAATACTGTATAAATGTAGATGTGTTTTGTTATCCCAAAAATTTAGCTTTATTAATTCACTTTTATCTGCTTTATCCATTTCTTTAACAATTTCAAAGGAGGATTTAATATCCTTTTTGACTCCAACTAATATTCCACTAATCTGTCTATTTTTGGGTAGTAGGTGTAGTAGAAAACCAGTAAAATTGAAGTATTTAAGTTGGTCATTTCTTAGATTTGCTTCCTGTATGAAAAAATATATCGATATTATAGTCAAATACAATTTTATTCAGTTCTACTCTTTTTGTTTGTGTGAGACCACCCGCATTCCATTTTAGAAGTCTGATGTTAGATCTTCTATTAATATAATGTTTTGGTTCTCGAGAAGTAGTCCCCACCCGGAGATCCGAATGGGGGACTATTTTAACTCCGGAACATTGTACCCCTCGAGTTATATTGCATAAATATTGAAGAGACTTAGCAATAAATGTAACCGCTTTTTAGAGAGCACCATATTTTTATGTTTTGTTGGTCGCATCGCTCTCTCACAACCCCCAGAATGTCTGGAGGACCACACCTGTCGTTGGTTTATGGGTCTCACCGACCTGACCGGGAGAGTTATCAAAATAAATTCACTGACCATGTCCTCTGATTACCAACCATGACAGGTCAGCATGTTAGGGGTTAAGGTTTTATAGAGAAATTAGAGAAATGGAGAGGTTGGAGAAATAAAGACTCCCTAGCCCTCAGGAACCCTAATATCATCGGGGTCGAAAGAGAACAAGAGTTGACCAAGGTAAGGTCAGATAGAAAAGTTACAGTGAGGAGAAAAACACCAGTAAGTGGAAGTAATGTTCTGCTCAGCTTGGGTACCTTGTGGTCGCTATTCACATATCCCCTAGACGGAGACCCCTGGCATTATTGAATCATATAAAGTGTACTTTGCATACAATGTAATGTATACAAAAGCTAATTTAATGTAATATTAAATACAACTTGTACAATGGAACATGGGTCAATAAATCTGTTAAAAAAAAACACTGACCATGGAAATGTTTTACGTTATTACAAGTTTTGACATCTACATTCTTTCTGTAGTAAGTTTATGGCAATCCTTTGAGATTACTTGTAAGACAAAAGTGTGCATTATTGAATCATATAAAGTGTACTTTGCAATTTCATTACAGAAAAAGAAATGAGCTGTCAGTTCACAGACATTAAAAACTAGTGACAGATCAAAGGAGGCAGTCGTTTCAAACAAACCTGTCCTCTTTTGGAAATGTAAAGGAACCATTCCACTATTCTGAACTGGCACTTCTTTACTAGCAGTTTGGTGGTCTGGGACTATAATGCTTCTTGTTCGAAGTTCACACAGGGAAGATATAGCTTTAATCAGTCCTTCCTATTTAGCTTTTCTTATATAGAAGAATTATGGCTTGAGGACAACAGAAAATAATATGTGTTGGAATCGAATTTAATGTAGAAGTGTACATTGTTTTATCTGTGGACTTTCACTCCAATCTGAATACTCCATGGAAACTGGTATATACATGGATACTATACCACATGCAGTATAGTGCTTCTGGTTTTAAGTTTATATGAACGAGAGCTGAAAATAAGAACAACTACATCTATTAACAACAATTCACTCTGTCTTTTTAACTACAAAGTGCAATAAGCATATGAATAAAATGTCAAGTAGTTCTTTACTTTAGCAGCGACACCTCTTCCTACATCCTAACAAAGGTGCTACACTGGCAATGAGTTCATACCCACTAACCTAAACCTTTTCCCAGAGAAATGGTTAAAATGAGAAGACCCACACTGCCAACATATGACTTTAAGTTACAAAGCATATCCAAGTGATGCTTTTTATAAGAAAAAGCAGTTGTGAGCCTGCACTGCGAAGCAGTGACAGAGCATAGCTGTAACTTTAGTGTATCTAAACTCAAATAAGTCCTTAGGTTGCCAGCTTTCAGTCCACCTTCTCAGCGTCCATGTCTGTAGCGTAGTGAAAGCATGCCTGCCTCACATCCAAGAGGTCATGAGTTTGAGTCTCGCTTAGGGTGAGTTATCTGGATAAGGTTTTTCCCTGAGGCTTTCGCTTATCCTGAGAAGATGAATGTTGGATAACTTAATGTTCTATGAACCTCAGGCTCATTTGAGCATCATTTCACTCATTCACTGTTCAATATGTCACTATGTTGTAGAATGCTAATAACAAAAAAAAGCCCTCTCAGTAATAACAAAATGGCCATGAATCTGGACCTGTCACAAGAATTTTCTTGTAAAAGAAGACTACCTAATATGGGGGATGGTAGTTTAGATGCTTTGAGGGAACATCTACTCCTGCCATCACTAATAGGATATTTGAAACAACCCATTTCACTTTGTTAAACACATTTGATTCATGGTACAAGTATAATAGCTTAGCCCTGTTTGTTCAACATTTCAGGAATATATATTGGAAAGAAACTATCACAAGTTGAAAATGTGTCTTGAAAATTAAACTAACTGTAGTTATTCTAACAACTCAGAGCATATGCTGTCCATGGGTGGTGAGTCAATTTTAACCAGCTTTAGGCCCAACCAATTTGAGGAAATTACAATTGCTAAGGTAAACTGAGATCATGTGTTGTCCATGTACATCTGGGACAAATAATTTTTAGAGCTATCACATATGTTTGTAAAGTCAGGTAAGTAAATAGTACCACTGCTTGTGAACAGTGAATTTGCAATCTTAATTTGTTATGTTATTTACTTATTTCTTTAATATGATGTGCAGACTTTTGGTAGAATTGTCATTAGTGTTCTCACTTCCCAGTATAACTGTCCATGTATTCCATTCCGAAATATCTGCAGCGCACTACACTTTCTCGGTTTGGGATACTTCATCTTGAGCAATTTCCATAACTGTTTGGTTGGGGCCCCAGTCTTGATGTTTTGGTGTTACATCACCCTCTCACAAACCCCAATATGAATGGAGGGCTGCACCCATTTTTGGTCAACAGGTTCATCAAACCTAATCAGAAGGATCACGCTCATCCATCAACCATTTACCACATTTTCCACTCGGGGATCTTGTTCTATGCTGTGGTCAGACACCGTGATCTGTTATGTGTCTTCTGTAACTTTAGCCCATGATTTAAATCCTCTTCCAGTGGAAATATCCAATACCCTAAATTAGAAGTTATTTCCCTAGTTATAGGCTAACCTTAGTTCCCCTCACCTCTTACCAACCAGCAAGTTGAGAAAACGCTGCTTCTTTAGTACTTAGTGTGGTCGTCTGGTTCATTGGGTACTAAGCCCCTCCACCAGGTCAAGCTGTTAGTCCCATGGGGAATTTCCTATGTTAAATTGCAAGTTAGTGTTTTGACTGCATATTTAAATGAACATTGAGTTTCATAAGGGTGCAATGGCTTCTCAACAGTAGATTGTTGCTCTTTATATTATTTTATGGAATTAACAATACTTATAAAATGAGTAACAATTAAACCTGATATAATTAATGTTTCTCCACACAATAGCCATGTGTAGGACATGATTGAAAAGGGTAGAGTGAGACTGAAAAATTGAATGCCATGACCGGGATTTGAACCACGGATCTGCCGGTTACTGATTGGCTGCTCTAACCACTAAGCTATCGTGGCCAACATGCTGATATAACATTAAGTTTTCCAACTCGTATTGCTTAGTGGTTAGAGTAGCCGGACAGTAACCGATAGATATGTGGTTCAAATCCCGGTCATGGCATTCAATTTTTCAGTCTCACTCTACCCTTTCCAATTATACCTGATTTCACACTTGGAAAAGGAGACTTGTATTTCTTTACACAGGTGTTTTATATGTTGTGTTTTTTATTGGGGTTTACACTTACAGTATTCCTTTTATTTTACTTACACTTTTATTGGATTAGACTACTCTTTGTATATAATTAAAGAGGAAAGCAGCATTTATAAGCTTTCAGAAAATACAAACATTTCATTAATGCGTGAGCAGTCCAAATATACAAAACATGTTGTTATTGGTATTGTCACCGCGCTCGCCGCATCTAATTGCCGACAACAGCAGTGTCACCCATTGCATTATTGTCGGCACTACCGCAAAGGAGCCGAAGGAAAGAGACAGAGAGTGGCCGCATTGTTGGGGCGCTTGCCGAAAGAGAGAAAAGGATAGACACTTCGAGAATCTTCTCTGCTTTGTATCTCACCGCAATAAGTGAACGTTCCTGAAGCTTCCAGAATAGTGCCGGGGAGATATAAATAGCGGTAAAGTGTGAGAAGGGACAGTCCAGACAGTCAGTCAGACGTATGTGAAGGTTGAGTAGTCATGCCGACGAAGACGGACAGACGATGTGAAGCGTTGTGGCGACGGAGAAGAGTTAGTTCTTTGTGTTACGAATTCGGAGCCGTGCTGTTGGAGAATCGGAAAAGACTTTCTTGTTGTTGCAACGAGTGTACAAAGTTACTGTTTACGGAAATAAAAGTGTTTCTTTATCTCGACTACATCTGTCTTCTTACTTTTCAACACAACCAAAAGTCACAGTATTATTAAAATTTGATAAAGTCTCCTGTTGGTGTGACATGGTTTTCTTATTCAATTGCTTATCAATTTTTTAGTTTTCAGTGTCTGTGGAATTAAGCTTTCTTTTTTAGATCGTGTAGCATAACAAACTATTACATTTCTCATTTACACCATTACTATAGAAGGCAGATTTTCAGTTTTTGGTTTTAAATTTTTGAACAAAATTAGTAATACTTGGATTCTAGCAAATGATTGTTTTGATTGCCTACTTCAATGTCACCAATCAACTTAAAAATTATGAATGTTTGTGGATCCTCACCTGAAAGCTTGTTTATCATAGGTATGACTTTATGACGTAGGATTTTTGTTTTATCTATGAATAAATTGTCAATGATTAATGCTGAATTGTTATGAATCCTTGTTGGGAAATCTATTATGTATTGAAGATTAAGGTGACACTCTGACCAAAATGGCCAAAAATGTGATTTTTTCAGAAAACATTTTTTTTTTATTTTGAAGAAATGTCTTCAACATGTCCAGAATATGGCCATTAAATATTATGTGTCAAATCCACCTGGAAATTGGTGTATTTCAAATTTATTTAGACTCTTTCAACATTTCCAGTAAGTGTGTTCCAAAACTTTAAACAGGTTTTTCTCCATATAACAATTTTTTTGCTTTGGAGTAAACTTTTTTGCAATAAACATTGATGGATAAAGTTGAAATTTTTCAGGATATGTAAAATATATCTTGTTAAAGAAAACTGGGCATTGCTTTGTTGATCACACTTGTACATAAAAGTATATGCTTTTTTAATTTAAAAGGTGAGTTAATTAATAACACTGAACAACACTTACAACATATTTTTCCGGGACGCGTTTCGAAGGTTAACTTTCCTCCATTGATAACCTACGAAACGCGTCCCGGAAAAATATGTTGTAAGTGTTGTTCAGTGTCATTGATTAACTCACCTTTTAAATTAAATTAATTACAACAACACTGTTTTCAAACTTTTATGAAAGGAAGATATGCTTTTTTCTTTGTAATTATTAGTAATATTTCTTTTTATTCTGTTCTAAATAAAAAAGTTCATATTTCTAATAAATAGTAATATTTTGGAAAACTAATGCATAGTTTTATTGCATAGGCATAGAAAAACTAGCCTACCAAACTTCAGGCCTCTAATTTAATTCTAAACTGCAAAAAGTATACCTTTTATTACTATTCAATTTTTTCCAAAACATAAAAAACAATTTTTATTTATTTATGCCAACAAGCTTACTGCTGGTGTTTTTAAACACAAGCCGTGTATGTGGGCAATGTTTAAGAGGTTGAATCAGAAACTGAAAAATTCAATGCCATAGCTGGGATTTGAACCACGGATCTTCTGCATCGAGCGGCTGCTTTAACCACTAAGCTACCATGGCCAACTTGCCAGTACAACATTAAATTCCCCAGCTGATTCATACTTTTTCCCGGTTAACTACAAGAGAATCTCACATCAGAGATAAATACCCCAAGGGCGACAATTTTAGTAGTTACTTAAGTATCTAGTACTTTAAATAGTAGTTACTTAAACCTGGGACATAAAGTACTTACAATTGTAAGTTGCCCTTGGGTATTTGTCTCTGATGTGAGATTCCCTTGTGGTTTATAGGGAAAAAGTATGAATTAGCTGGGGAATTTAATGTCGTACTGGCAAGTTGGCCATGGTAGCTTAGTGGTTAAAGAAGCCGCTCAGTGCGGAAGATCCGTGGTTCAAATCCTGGTTATAGCATTGAATTTTTCAGTTTCTGATTCAACCTCTTAAACAATCTTTAGTTTAAAAACTGTTTAATATAGAGCAGTGAAACTTATACTAACAGTATATGATGGCAGGTGCAACTTAATCTAAAATTTTCATTAAAATTGATTAATTAGGGAAGAAAGTCCATTTGGTACCAGAGTGTTGCCTTAAATGAGTATAACTAGATTGTTAGTTTATCTTTGGTTCCATCACTATTACTCATATTTACATCAAAATTGCCACAGACAGATTGAATTCAATAAAAAGCTGAACTTTTAACAGTGAGGCAACATAGTATAAAATAAAATGTGGACTAGTTCAAGAACTTGCAGCAATTACTGACATAAATAAAGCTTTAAGTCTCTAGGTTAGTTTCTATTTTAGATTTTAATATCACTAATATAGGATGATGTAATTAATTTTTTCTAATTTACTTAAAAGTTGCTGAGACTACTTGTTGGAGATCTACATATAGTTAATATAATAACTTACGTATTAATCTCTAGTTGAGTGACACAGCATTCTACATCTTCCTCTTTACAGTAGAATGGGATATTGTTGTTCCTGCATTGTTTTCTGAGAAAGGTACTTATACAGCCACCATGCATGGTATTCCTGCAGAAATATGAACACAATTTAAAGTGACTTATATTTACACATTTTAGTTCTGTGTCTGACACATGGTATTTGGTTAAACAAATTACTGACACATACCTCTTGAGCTGCTGAATTTGTCTACTTTACCTGTTTAGGTCCCATAGAGTTCATTGAAATTATTGAGTGTTGAGTTTACTTGAGACTATAGAAGAGGAATTCAAGCTGGATTTATGTGATTACTGGGACTGGCCTTGAGTGATGAAATCTCCTTTCTGATTTTACCACAGTAAATGGGGCCTTGCATTCACAACAATGGGAAAAGACCTAGGAATGTTTGGCATGGTGCTGCATCTCATGTTCTTTGCAATAAGTCCCACAAGAGCTCTCTTGTCTTAGTGATACAGCTGCAGCCCATGAACTCACCTCAACCTGAGGGAAGGTACATCTTTAAAGTTAGTATTCTTTGCACTAAATCTCCAAAGTTCACACCTCAGGTCCGCAATCATAGAGTTCTGCTAGGGGTTATCACATCTGGAAAATGGCTCCACAAAACTAATATTAGTGTACGAGCCTTCATTGACAGTATGGTGCAGGTGTTTAAAACTAGCTGTCAATGAAATAAAGTAAGTACCTGTTTCACCAAGCAATGTTAAATTTGAACTCAGTGTTAAACTAATATAACACTGAAGTTAATGCAAATAATGTTTCATTGAGAAATGTTAGCTTTACTTAAAGTTAAACTCAACATTTGAGTACCGCTGAGTTAAGACTAAAGCACATGTCAGTAGTCACAGAATGGCTGTAGCAAACTAAGCTGTTTATGGCAATTTGCTGTATTTCACAATTAGATTGCCATTTCTAATGGAAGAATAGAACCTTCATCATACTAAATTTGAAAAAAGGCAACAGAAGAAACTTTTAAAGAAATAAAGGCTTTCTAAAACATTTGTGACAGTAATTTTACAGCAAATACCTGCAATAGTTTAGGATATAAGACCTTTACTGGCACTTTTCATTTAATAATAAATGTTACACTTTCCAAAACTACTGTACGTGGGTTTATTTGAAAGGTTTCTGAAGTAATTACCTCAAGCAGAAAATAGTATTTTTGTTGGGGTTTGCCTGATCCTTAATTAGTGGTATCAGATATTTACGTACTTTGATTTCAATGTTGAATTGACCATTCAGGTTTAAACCTTTGTAAATGCTTTTTGTATTCTGATACTTATGAAGCTTATATTCATTTACTTGGTTTGTTTGTGAACAGAGTTCTGGGGCATTGAACATGTAACAATTATGGAACATGCATATTTACTGGTAATATACCCACCACAAATAATACTTGTTTTCCTGCATCTTGTATTCTGTAAGAAAAAAATAAAAATTTGTAAGCCCTTATCATTTCACGAATAAACTACGCAACATTCATTGCCATAAGTCAGTAAGAGGAATAAGGGCCCAGATTTTGATGGGACCTAAAAATACTTGAGTTATTAAATTATGCAAAAACATAAAAAAGATCACCTGAAGACTAGAAAAATCACCCAAAAAATTGCATAAAAATGCTTCCAATAGATGGTAGATTTTGGGCTTGTAGGCCGTTGTCCAGTCGATGAATGTTCTGACATTTCGCCCAAGACTGCGTTGGGCATCTTCAGAGAACGTCTCATAGCTGGTTGACAACTAGACAATACAAAACCAAAGCCCCAGAACACCAGCAGAACCAATCATGTGGCAATTCCCACAGCCCCATGATAGTGATTGACGTACAGACAACCAATAGAATATGAGAGGCGGTCCCTCTCACCTATAAATAAACCGGATGCTCCATGAATCGCCCCCCCGTTGTCAACCAGCTATGAAACATTCTCTGAAGATGCCCAACGCAATCTTGGGCGAAACATCAGAATATTCATTGGCTGGACCACGGCCTACAAGCCCGAAGTCTACCATCTATTGGATTAATGCTGGCCATGAAAACCTCAGCATGTATGTAAAAATGCTTGTTTATTTATCAGCTTTTTGCCCATTTTACATATATATTCTGTCTTTCTATGAGTAAATTAAAATTATAATGAGAATTAGTTAATTAAGAAATGACGATTATTGTTAGCTTCGAGTTTGTTTGTGTGCATGTGTGTAACAGTTATGTTGAGATAATAAAAAGGGAACACTAGGAATGGGAAAAGAAAACTGCTGTTAGATAATTGAATACATCAGATGGAGACATTAATGAAAAAATATGGACGTACTTATACATATTACAATTTACAGGTGTGCCTCATTCTGTATTAAAGTAGATCTGTAAATTGCAGAAGAAAACCAAACCTTGATTGATCTTCATTATGCTCTTGTACACTACACCTTGCAGTTTCTGGAATATTCATTCCTATCATAACTCATCCAGAAAATGAAGTCTGCCTATGATTTCAAGAACTTGCAGCAGATACAAAGATAAGGGAAGCTTATGGTCTCTAAGTTTTTGTTACATTTATAGGTTTATGTTGCTTCACTGTTAATAGTTTGTTTTTTCAGCATATAATCTGAGTATTTTTAACATTGGTTGGTGCAACCAGTCCTAAAAGAACTAATTTTGCATAATTAATGAGCTGAAATGACATATAGAGGAAATTCATAAAGAGGAGGTGTGATATAAATAATATTCTTTCACCTTTTGCTTACAGTGAGATGGATGTAATGTTGACTTTACTGAAACCATTGGCAAGCACCTTATTGAAAAGTAATGTAGGTTTGTGGTGGTGATATGTGTTATTGATGATTATGAAAACTAAGTTCGCAGGCTGCATTGTACTTGAAAAATTATATTTGACATCAGGACTGAAGCCATGGAGTATGTTACTCTCAATGTTCTTACTGCTTTACCTGATATGACAAGATGTCCATGCAGGCAGGGAGCGAAATCCGAGGGGGATTTCCCCCACCAATGGTTTTAGATCCAGAATTTCCCCCTCCACTAAAATATCCCGGGGTAGGGGGCAGTTTATGTAACGAAACAAACAGCACAACTACTAAAATGTTTTCCCCACCACCAGCTTTTAAAAATTTTGCACTCTGCCTGCAAGTATTCAACTTGCTCATTTTAGTACAGCAAGAAACCTTAAAGGTGATTTCAAATACAGAGGTATAGTATGTACTTCGTGGGCAACTTCAACTTATTGAGGTTAAGTTTTCAGTTTATTTGCTGCACATGACTAATCTAAAAGAGTAAATTAATTAAAAACAAAAATAACCCAAATAGTTGCCTACATTCAAAGTTGCTTTTGAGGTAAAGTTATTACCTGACACTTAAAACAGACACAAAGTTTAATGCTTGTCCAGGTACTTGAATAAGATAGCTGGGTGATAACAGCATTGTTATAAAGGGGCAAACTTCTTGAGTTGCAGTCTAGGGTGAGGCATGAACTTTCTCAAGTCTTTTCAAGGGTTATGTTTGTTTGCAAATGAACAGTGGAGATGTGGGGCAAGGTTTAAACAATGGATTCAAAGAATCTTATAGTTAATATTATACATATTTTGAGGTTTACACATCTTTCTTTGTACACAGACTTGTTACTGAAATTAAGAATAGCAACATCAGATCCAGAAACAATTTTGAGATGGATACCAAAGTGGAAATCAAAGAAGAGGAATCTCTTTCTGATGATGTGGCCCCTCAGAATGAGACAGAATTCTTTTGCAAGGCCGTTGCAATGAAGAGAAACAGTGATGCTGTTTATCTGGATAATCAGTGTGACATACAAATCAAAACAGATATTAAATCAGAGACTCATTTTATCAATCATGTAAAACAGATTAAGTCTGAAGGTGTTATGTGTAGCGACAACTGGGAGATAGATAGGAAAACAGAAACTGATGAGCAGACTCTGATTTCAGAATTTGGTTCACAGAGCAAGGGAGAACCTCTGCCTGAGTTAGGAAAATTCAAAATAGAAATTAAAGAAGAACCTTTGTGGCTTGAAACAGAAACTTCAGCCATGTGTGATGATATTAAGGTAAGTTTTATCGAATTCCACTGCAATTAGACTTTTTATATGCTCAATAATACATTTGGATTATGTAATGCAAAATTAATAAGCTTTTAAGGTAGTTTGTGAATGTGTAATATGTTTTGTCAGATGGTATATGTAAAGTTGAAAGCAATGGAGAATTAGTTCTTGAAAATTCTGTTTGATGATCCTTCTGTTAAAATCATTCCAAGATGTTCTGTGATACTTTAACCCCTTTTGATCTGCTATACTTAAAATACAAGCAAACAGCTGTTAGTAGCAAGTCAGTTCCCCATTTCAAGCTGTTTTTAGTTCACTTAATACATGGCAGTCAATAAATCTTGTAGAGCGACAGAAGTGTTTGATGCTGTTAGTAACCCCCCCTCCCATCACACTCAATTCTTCCTGTGTCATACTCTATTTTAAGCTGACCTAGTATGTGGCACATGATAAATTTTGTAAGGGGACGAAGGGATTGCTTTTGTGGGTTTTATTAGGAAGACCTGCGTTAGACATATACTGGTCTACAGAAGATACGCTATTAACTCAATTTTGGGGAAAATGCAGATCAAACAGCATCTTTTTGTTAATAGCTTGTCAGGTATCTAGACACATCAACATCAGAAAATATACTAATGTAACTCATAACTCGTTAGCAATTTTTGCAACATGGCTGTGCGGTCTGGGAAACCTTTTCCTCTGAGTGTGTGTGAATAAAAACATAAAACAGGCAGGTTCTGTCTATATTTCAAATCTGTCCCGTATTTTGAATAATTCTGTAAGTCAGTTATAGCAGCTGTTAATTTTTAACAGGTTCGACATTTAATGAGGATTGCATATTTTCTTGATGAATAAGATAGAACTGCATCTTAGTTAAGAAACTGTTAGGTTTACCATTTGGAGACATGTATATGCACACAACTGTTTTTGACCACATAGTTTTACTAATGATAGTTCAAAGTCCTTACCTTTTTCTAAACCTTCCAAATAATCAATATTTATCATTTTCAAATATAACCTAAAACAATACAGACCCTCATGTTTAACCTCTTCAGGGATATGGACGTGAAATCACGTCCATTTAAAATGATGGACGAGCGATATGGACGTGTATACACGTCCTGTGCGTTTGTGCATTTAACCCTTATTTATCCACTATCTAACTCAACTTATTTTAATTTTCCCCCTTTGTGAAACATTTAATTAAATTCTATATGCTTTACTGGCTTACCTTTATATGTTCCTTCTGCAGTGATATGCCTCAAAACAGGGATAAACACACAAGGGCACATCTCCACATTCACCACAGATCATCCCAGTTTCCTTACGGATTTCCTTCTTGCGGCACATGAAACACCTTCTTTGCTGTTGACGGTATCCTTTTAGGATAATGTTTTCCTTGAAGTCTGAGGGGTGCAGGGGTTTTGGATTTTCTATCCCCAGTATGAAGAGGCCTCTCAACCTGGTATTGTTCAATTAGGCTGCGAGCTATTGATAGTCGAAAGTCCAGGTAGGTCATTGTCCTGTGTGGGTTTAGAGCTCTCCAAATTACCAAACAATTGTATATGGTTATATCCAGCTGGTGCAAAAATACCTTTTTATACCATTTCACTGTTTTTCGTAAAGAGGGATATGCTTGCAATACCTGATCTACTAGATCGACACCGCCCATGTGCATATTGTATTCCTGGATAACGTCAGGCTTGAAAATGCACATTTTGGTATGGGCATCTGTTTTTCCAGTGTCAATCATCAAAATCTTAGAGCTGCAATTGGATAATGCCGTAACTACCCTCCTGTCCTGCCAGGCAAGGTAGGTCAAAGGTGGGAGCTGACGCAGCTCCATTTCCCCTCTCCTTAGAGCCTTCGTATTCACATCTTTTGGCAAACCAATACGATTTGAACGTACTGTTCCAATTGCATTAGTCTTTCTTTTGTGTAAGGCCATGAATAGGGCCCCCACCTACCCCTAACAGAATCATTATTTTGCAGACAAGTATTACCATCTATGTCAAACACTTCCTAAAACTACATTGCCTGTTAAGTTCACTATTTGTTCTTTTTACGTTTCTTATACTGACATTGTATCTTCTTAGATCTGACTGCACAATTTTTGTCATTCATTCCTGCATGTAACAGTAGTACTTCTGCCCTACCTTTCCCCCTTTTAACCGTGCTACCTGTTGCTTGGTTTGTGTACTTTAGTTCTCGGAAAGCAGCACTCTATATCCCCTAACCTTGCACAGGTTTCTTGAAAATTGGAGCATAGATTCTCCAAACTCTATCACTTGCTCATCCTTTTTTCAAGCTTGGATACTTAATTTTTTGACATGCTTTCATTTCCTTTAGCTCTGTGAATCAAATATATTTTTGAGAAAATTGGTCAGCAAATGGCATAACTGTTTTAGTACATTTTCTTTCTGGTTTTGCTGTTATCAATCTTGGATAAACTTGTATCTCCTGTGAGAGGTAGAATCGGAACTAAAATGTTAAGGGCTACAGCCAGGATGTGAACCACAGACCCTCTCTTTCTAGTATGACTGCTCTAACCATTAAGCCAGTGTCACAGTCTGCCAGTATGACATTGAATTCTCCAACCGATTCTTTTTTTTTCCCAGTACACCACATCTCTAATGTGAAATTACCTTAGTGGTCTATCAAGAAAAATACGGATTGGTGGGAGAGTTCAATGTGATGCTGGCAAGTTGTTAAAGTAGCTTAATGTTTAGAGCAGTTGCACATAAGGCTGTGGTTCAAATCCCAGCTGTGGCACTGAATTTTTCAGCTCTCATTCTACCTCTCAAACATTACGCACAAACAACTTGGGTGTTTAAAAACAAAAGCAGTAAGTTTGCTGGCCTAAATATATAATTGTGTCTTCTTGTTGTAGTACCCCTAGTTGAGTTTTCAGATCTGCTTTTCCTGTCTTTAGAAATTGTATTTCCGAATGAGTACCTTTCAAGTCTTTATTTAGTAGTTCTAAAGGGTTATCAACAAGTCCCACCACACTGTGCCGGTGTCTACTGCTCAAGATAACTTGGTATTCTGTTTATCTACATTACCTTTCATGAATTCCATATGTGAATCTATCATATACTTCATTTTGTGGAATGTTATAAATAACTATAGACTCGCAGCAGCCAGTACTGCCACCGGGTGTCGGTCTGGGTGGCTCAGTTGGTTAGATGCTGGCCTACTGATCCCATGGTCGCGGGTTCAAACCCGGCCCAGGTCGATGGTTTCTAAGTGTGCCTAAAAACAACAGCTCCATGTCAGTAGATTTACTGGCATGTAAAAGAACTCCCGCGGGACAAAATTCCGGCACACCGGCGACGCTGATGAGATCCTGGCAATTGACAGCGTCGTTAAATAACAAAATAATTAAAACTGCCACCGGAATTCCCATCTAAGAGAACTTTGGTTACAGGGGACTGTGGATCATTTCTTTAACCCTATATAATCATTTGAAGAGACACTACTGGTTTAGCTTTGTGTATTGTATTTGTCCTGACTACTAATCTAATATTTTCTGTTTTCACACTTGCAGAATTACCTCCAATTTTCTGTAAATGATGTGCTATATTCTGCATTCTTACTCCACCATCTGCAACCATGAATTCTATGTTATGCAGTATCTTTATTTTTAGTTCACTCTGTATAGATGATTATGTGAAACTGAACATTTGAATTATTGTGTTACAGGATAAGGACCTACCTCCAATAAAATCTTCAAGGTAAGATTTACTCTGTTTAATTACAAGCCTTCTGCTTCTTGTATTACGTTTACTGTTAATTTTTATGTCACCTTTATGGTGTAGCAAATGATACAAATGAGAATGTAATAATCAATACATCAAACAACTTATTGAAATTGTTTGTATGATTGAGCCCACAGACACTGGTGGTTTTTACACCCTTATACAAGGTCAAATACAAACCAGATTCTTAGTATTCTGTAGTAGATACCTGCAGGAAGTTTTATATTTCTCTCAAACATGTATTTAGCTAATGCTCTGGAGTCAATAATGAATTCATTCTCCTTCTTGCTTCCTGGTACTTAGATATTATATCTTGATAATGTTGTAAAGCTGCAGAGTTTTATAGATGTTCTCTATCCATTTGTATATCTGGAGAGCAGAATGTACAATTTGGAGAAGTTAGTATATCAATTCTGTGGAGATGTTTTCCCACGCAATCATGTCCAGTAGTAAGCCTCATCATGGCAACGGCAGATTTACCTCACAATTCCGGAATTACAGAGGGCTTTTCTAGAAGTATTTTCATATTTCTATTACCAATTTTTTCAGTTTGTCCAGATTTGTAATTATCATTAATATTTTTCTGTATCATTCTTTTAATTGGTTCATATGAAAAGGCTCTTATTTCTTTCTGTTTAATTTTACATCGGTTTTTGGCTAATATATCGGCCTTCTTATGACCCTGAATTCCAAAATGGGCAGGAAGTCATTGTAAAACTACACGTTTTCAAAGTGTTTGAATGGTTTGGATTATATTTTGTAGTTGTAGAAATTTTTCTATCTTTGGATAGGATGTTGATGCTACAGCTTGAATTGCTGCTTTGAAATCTGACAAAATAACAATATTCTTGCATTGTTACAGCCAAATAAGAATGTTTTGGAGTGAAAGATAAATAGCTAAAACTTAAGCAACAAAATTTGTAGTATTTCTTCCAACATATTGGTAGATGGAAAAGAATTTGCATGATCCACCAGCTCCAGCTCCTTATCCATCTAAGAGGAATCCATCTGTATAAATATGTGTCGTGTTTATAGAAGGGTAATTTGTGTGTATAGTTTGTAAAGCTAAAGCCTTGGCCATGTCTGGAGGAGTTTCTCTTTTATTTATGGAATAGTTTAAATTTAGATTATTATCAATGATGAAATGATCAGTTCGGTTGGTACCATATATTATGTTCTTGTTTTTTGGTATTTTTAATTTTTCTATTAGTTTTGCTATTTGTGTAAATCCAAATTGAGTTTTCATGGTTAGATTAGATACTTGATATCTTGCCCATTTATCTGAAACTGGGAGCCTTTTTCTCATAGGTAAGTAATGCTTGTTCTTGAAGTTCTGTTATAACTGGTTTCTTAGAAGTGAAAATATGTCGATTCCACCCAAACATTCAATGTCAAGATTCCATAGAAAACACATCTTGGAGTCCCATGAATGGAAAATAAGCTTTTCAGATAAAACAACTGTGAGAAACTGAGAGAGAAAGGGAGAGAGAGAGAAAGCATAACTGAAATGAAATTCAATATATTCCAAGTTCTCATCATGGAGATATACAGTACACTTATTTTCAAGAAAGTCCTTCCTTCCCAAACTAGTACTTCCATAGATCTTTTTATTGTTGTTTGCCCTTTGATAATTTGATTGAAATGACATTGGTTTTACATATTTACAGAGTAATAAAAGATAGGTGTTGAGTTTATGTAAAGATTGAGTTGCTACATTGGTTTGTGGCCTGCTGAAAATGAGAGCTAGTAGCTGAAGAAGTAAAGAAACAGGTGTTCTATCTCTGACTTAGCATTTGCATAAATTTTAATTCACTCAAATATATCTGGTACTTGCTTAGGAATTTCTTTTCAGTAAGAGTAAATATTTCAGATTTAATTCAAAACACAATGCACATCAATTCTCTTTGTAAATTTAATAATTTGCAACATATGGTTTACTACTGTTTCAATTTTTGGTTCTTAAAATATGTGAGTGAGTGTGTGAGTTTTGTTTAAAGGCCCGTCAACAACTAGGTCATTAGGACCCAAAGTCCAAAAATAAAACAAGCAAACAATAAAACCTCACCTTAAAAAGCTAAAAAGTGAAAATTAAAACAACAAAAAATGTTAGAAGATTTAAAAACATGAGCTAAAAAAGGTAAACGTTAAAAAACTGGTAAAGGCATAACTTTCGAAAAGCGAAAGCTGATAAAACCTTTAAAAGGTAAAAAACTAGATAACATCAGAAGTAAAAACATCCTAAAAGTTCATATCCGCCAAGATAAAAGAAATCTTACACTTGCTTACGAAAGTCGATGCTGGCAACAAGCTGCAGTACTGTATTTACAGCTACTGGATCATTGTCTAACTCGGTGCACAGTGTAAGACCCAGGCCAAGGGACTGGCACTCATGAGCATACCGTGGACAATCAATAAGGACATGTGCGACGGAGAGTGGAATGTTACACGCTGCACAGACAGGCTCTGGATCACCGCGTGAAAGGTGTGCATGCGTGGCTCTTAAAATATGTGAAGAGTATTGAATATTAAGTTTCAATTACAGCACATACATTACACTTTTGAGAATTTTACTGTCATTTCAGTATCTTATAGCCTTGTTTACCTACAGCAAAATGTGTAAAGAGATCTTCTGTTATGATTTGCTGGTTTAACATAGACTGAATAGGAAAATAAGCATTTTAATAATAGACGATAGAAGAGAGATACAATAGTCACTAAAGAAAATAATGTGCATCTTACATTTAAGGTTTCTCTTACATATTACTTCTCTACCATATTGAAGGTACAGAAGGTAGTGCATTCCACCCAAGAATTTAATGTTGATATTTAACAAGGAATACACGTTTCGGGCCTACTGAATAAAGCAGAAGGCTCTTTAGAAAAGCATGTTTGTGCCTGTGAACAGTGCAACTGAAAACTGCAAAGTCTGTTACATACCAATCCTTGTAGTTAAGTTCAGCATCTTCCAAAGATGTAACACAAAATAAATCCAAGAAAATCCCACTCACAACCCCTTCCTGCTAAAACTACCATTTACATGCAAAAATGTTTCTATACTTTTATTTTCTGTGATATGACTCATGAATTTGCTTATAATAAAATATGTTTATTATATTTTTATGACAAATAAAATATATATCGAATTTTCAGAGCATTGGCTCTACAGTCCTCTTCAGAATGACTGACTTTTGTATAACTGGTAAACTGAAAGTGGCAGACAATATATAGCTTAACCATCTTTGAAATTTCCTTTAGAATTATTATTTATTTATGCCAACAAACTTACTGTTGGTGTTTTTAAACACACAAGCCGTGTGTGGGCAAAGTTTAAGAGGTAGAACTGGAACTTAAAAATTCAATGCCACAACTGGGATTTGAACCACAGACCTTCCGCGGAATATTCCTTGTGAATATTTAAATGCATATATTTTTAGCCAAATGGGAATATGTTTTTTTATGTGCTGGTCATTCAAAAAGAATGGAATTTCAAGATGTAAACATCTGTTAACCTCTTGAGCACTATGGACGTAAAATCACGTCCATTTAAAATGGCAGATAGGTGCCATGGGCGTGTATACACATCCTGTGTGTTTGTGAATTTAACCCTTATTTATCCCTTATCTAACTCAACATATTTTAATTTTCCCTTGTTATGAAACATTTAAGTAAATTCTATATACTTTACTGGCTTGCCTTTATATGCTCCTTCTGCAGTGATATGCCTCAAAACAGGAATAAACACACAAGGGCACATCATCCCAGTTTCCTTGTGAATTCCCTTCTTGTGGCACACAAAACACTTTTGAGATGGGCAGGACTTCTTCGCTGTTGGCGGTATCCTTTTAGGATAATGTTTTCCTTGAAGTCTGAGGGGTGCAGAGGTTCTGAATTTTCTATCGCCAGTATGAAGAGGCCTCTCAACGTGGTATTGTTCAATTAGGCTGCGAGCTATTGATAGTTGGAAGTCCAGGTAGGTCATTGTCTTGCGTGGGTTTAGAGCTCTCCAAATTACCAAACAATTCTATATGGTTATATTCAGCTGGTGCAAAAATACCTTTTTATACCATTTAACTGTTTTTCCTAAAGAGGGATATGCTAGCAATACCTCATTTACTAGATCAGCACTGCCCATGTGCATATTGTATTCCTGGATAACGTTAGACTTGAAAATGCAAATTTTGGTATGGGCATCTGGTTTTCCAGTGTCAGTCATCAAAATCTTAGAACTGCAATGGGATAATGCCGTAACTACCCCCTGTCCTGCCAGGCAAGGTAGGTCAAAGGTGGGAGCTGACGGCCCTCCATTTCCCCTCTCCTTAAAACCTTTGTATTGGCAAACCAATACGATTTGAACGTACTGTTCCAATTGCATTAGTCTTTCTTTTGTGTAAGGCCATGAATAATTTAGGAGAGCTATACCAGTTATCTAAGTACACAGTTCTACCCTGATCAAGCACAGCTTCCATTAGGTGCATTACTATGGAGCCAGATAAGCCCAAATCTTTGTCTCCAGTATTCTCAGTCCTTTGACCAGTGTAAATGCAGGTATTGTAAAGATATCCCATTTTACTTTCACAAACATCAAAACTCTTTTTGCCAAATCTGGCCCGTTTTGTTTTTATGTATTGCTTCCAACCTAAGTGGCCCTTCCAAAGTATTAGGCTTTCATCAACAATGACCTTTTCACCTGGCACATAATTTTCTTTGAAGTTTTAAATAATATAATTGAAAACAGGCCTAATTTATGCAGTTTGTCATTTACATTCTCTGTGCAGGTGAAATGAACAAACTGCAAAATTGAAGTAAACCTGTTACTTGAAATACATTTTCCAAAAAAAGTAGTAGCTAGCATGTCATCTGTGGACCAGTACATGTATAATGCAGGTTTACGAATAACCCCCATAAGTGTAATTAGACCAAGTAGCCTGTAAATCTCATTTGAGTGTTACTTCTGTCCAACTTTGAATTCTGCTCTTAGGCCCTAATTTACCTTTAGAGAGCAGGTCTTCCTTCACCTTACTCGCATACACCGTATTTTATCGCATAAGGCCCCACCTCATATATTTCCTTCCCCTATGAGTTTTCATCACTAAAAATGATTTAGCTGTTAAACATCACATAATTCCCTCTCCTGGTTTGTTCTTATTGGAGCCTCCTTCCAATGACTTGATAATGGACAACAATTGATGCAGCGCTGCCTGTCATGGACAACAATGGATGCAGTGCTTGCCACAAATATACTCGTATTGCCATTGTCACAAGGTATCGTAAAATTGAAATGCGAAGTTGCAGATGTGTTTCTAAGTCAGTTTGTTACAAGTTGTCATATTGTTAAGAAGAACTTTAAAACAAAACTGTTGTTATCTTCCTTTCATAGAAGTTTGAAAACAGTGTTGTTGTAATTAAATTAACTCACCTTTTAAATTAAAACTGTTGTTTCTTGTGCTATTAATGGTTCTGATGACATGTGGAATAGTGAACATGAAGATGTATTATCTGAGCCAGATATAAATGAAAATAGTGATGATAGTGAGATCGCAGAATAGTCAGAGAAAAGAAACAATGAAACAATACATTGTAGGCCCAATGAAACTGGAGTATGTATCCAGTTCATTCACAAATTACTGTATACCTATATAACTTTTACATAATACTACATGGTTTCCCTTCCTTTCTGAATTCCTATAAGCACCACTCGCATAATTCCCTCCCCAGTGTTTTAAGCACATTTTTCAAGAAAAAAAGGGGGGGAATTACACGATAAAATATGGTACATTTGTTTCAGTAACAATGAGAGACACTAAGTCAGTAGTAAAAAATATTGTGAAAATGTCAATTGGTTGGCTGTCAGAAGTCAGCTGAGCCTGGGGTTGCACACCAGAGCCTGTGCTCGTGAAGATGTGCCTATTTGTGTTGCAGTTGTTCTCAGCACTCCACAACGTTGACTCTTCATGAACACCTAAACGAATTTGGTCACGTTCTTCCTCACTGCTACTCGTACCTATATCCTCAATCATTATGCAAATCGTTGTCACACAACAAGAAGTCCTCCACATTATCTTGTGTAATTTCAGAGGCCCTTACACTTCCACAACTTGCTAACCTTTTTGTGGCGCTGCTTGTGGATGCCATGTTTTAGCTCTGAGATATAACACTGAAAAGCTTCTCACTTCAGCTCCAAGCAGGAAAGTATCTGTATGTATTTCAGCAAAGAAAAAAACGGAGCCTGCTACCCAAGTTATGAAACACGCATAAGGAAAATTTGAAAATATGCTTTATTTTTATAACTCACAGACCACACATACACTATGCTTTATTTCACACTATGCTTTGTTTTGCTGATGCACAGGCCACACATACAATGGACCAACTACTGTTTCAGAGAACTTAAACTAGTTGCGTTCGACAGAGGAAAGTTAACTTTTCACCACAGTGAAACTAAATATTGCCATTTCAACGATTTGTTAATGCAGTTGATGATGTACATGTACACTGTATATATCAAGTTTTATACTAGTTTTGTTTCATTAAAATAACTTAATATTTGCGCAAAATACAGCTGTGTATTGACGAAGCACTTTTAGTGCATTAAGATCAAAAGAAACTACAGTTCAAAAGTATTGGAAAGCACGAATGCTAATGGCTTCATTGCCAGATGCAAGGCACTAGAAAACAACAACAACAATTAAAATGCCCTGCACTGGATATTGGGTAGCAGTTCTCGGCCTGCGGAGGTTATAAATGGCCAGCGCTCAAGAGGTTAAAAGCAGGGACTATGTTGAAGGCCTATTATATTCTACTATTGCCATTATGCCAATAAGCAAGTATGTATCAAAAGTATTTCTGCATATGTTCATCTCAATTAAATTGAAATAGAAAAATTAGGAAGTGAAAGAAGTGAAAGTTAGTACAAGAGTGACTAGGGAATATGTGAGTGAAACACATCACTATTTTTGTTACTATGCTCCATCCAGCTTTAGATCTGCACCTTGTATTGTTCCATAACCTGATGTTCATATTGGCTGCAACTAATATAAACGAACACCACATGGACTCATGCCTTGTTGCAGCAGAATTATATTTGCTCGGGAGTTTCAGGAATAGTGCTGCTATTGTGTTACATTCAAGTAGTCTTTACTTGTCATACATCTTGAAAACTCACCAGTAATCGCCGATATTCAAGGTACTTGTTTTATGGAGTGCTTTGGTTTCGGCTAATCATGGGTTAGTTGTTGATGACTTCTGTTTACATCAAGTGTGGATCTAAGGGTGGAGCGATTATAAATCAGTAAAATGGTACAACGATACTAAATCACTTTTGTACAGTCTTCTGATTTCAAACTACACTTTCCACAATGAATTGGCATATTCTTATTTGTTCCTCAAAAAACAATATTAACTTACAGGTTCAAACAATTTTAGCTTTTATTGTTCCCCATATTCCTTGTCTTTCCATATCATGTTGTATTCCTTACTATTATCCAAACATCTCTTCATTTCTTTCCTGTAGTTTCCACACATTCCTGTTCCTATCATGTTAAGGGCATTTGCTCTCTCATTTGACTAGCAGTTGGTTTCTCTTAGGTTGTGCACAATCTTAATATGTCCTCAGTTGCCCTTTTCATACATCTGCATATTTATCCACTGTCATCTGTATCACGAGTATGTCAGTTGTCTTCCCCTACTTGATGCCTGCCTGATATTCTTTCTTTGGTAATGCTCTGTGTTGTAATACCTCTGCCGTTACTCCTGTGCATAGACAAGCAAGTAGTAAAAGGAGTACAGTGTTTTGTTTAGGGTACATCACATCGCACATCTGATAGAATGACCAAATCCTTGTATGTGTTCAGTCAACCACCTTGCTGTATGCTGTACTGTTCACTGATACACAAAGGTGTGTTCTTCTTCATCACCAGACAGAGCAGGACAAAAGTTGCAGTGTTCGACTGGATGCTTGCTATGTAAACAAAACATACTCCTAGGTTAACTCTCATTTGTGGCTCTTTTTGTCTTGGCTCTATTTTATATTTGAATTGCAATTTATCAGTAATCCTGTGAAATATCTTATTTTTCGATACTATATCTCCATGTACAAATTTTATTTGTGAGAAGTTATAAATGTTCTGGTTGAATTCCTGAACATCTTGGGGAGAAGAGGTATTGAATGCAAAACAGAAAAGTCAAATGAATATCAAATTATTATGTTTGTCTAATGCTTGGAATTCAATTAAAAATCATTTTTCTCTTTACAGTACTTTGATACTTGATCTTTTGACACTTGAGATTTTCACATCGCACCAGTCATTATTCTCTATAAACCTTCTGCTAGTGCAGAACTAGCATTCTCTATTTGTATGTACATATTTCTTCTTCTTGTTCTTCTTCCCCCCCTCCCCCCCCCCCCCCCCCCCGTTTCACAAATATCACTGATAAAAGCTTACACCAACACAATTGCCGTGAGGCAGAATTAAAAAATGAAATTCAAATTAACAACAAACTTAGTTTATGTATCTTTGAATAAAGCTAGTAACAGTGATATGAATCTAAATGATAAAGAAAACTGAGTCAGATTGAAATACTTAACATCACTTACATGTAATTAATCTTGACCGGTTTCAAGAGCTTAGCTTGCTCTTATGATTAGAACTGCCCGACTGTTTTGTGTAGATGTTTGATGTGTGGTTGGTTGGGCTGAGATTTAGTGCTGGGCTGATGATCTCCCATAAAGGGTTTGATGGTGGCAAATCAAAGTTAATTACACAGAGTTTGTTTTTTATAATATGAATTTTCTCCCAGGTATGCAACTCTGTAGCGTGTTTGTTAGCTTTTAAAAGTTTTATGTTCATAAGTTATGGAAGTTCATCAGCCTACCACTAGATGTCAGCCCAACCAACCACACATCAAACAGCAATTACAAGAAACATTCCTGTGGTTCTGATGATGTGAGCAAATTAAGCTCTTGAAACTGGTCAAGATTAATTATATGTAAGTGATGTTAAGTGTTTCAATTCGACTCAGTTTTCCTTAAATTCCAAACTAAATGTTTAACTTCAGGATCCTAGAAAGGTTGAGACAACAATTTTGAAGAAAACCCTCCACCTCTGAAAAACGGAAAGTTTGTTAAGTACCAATCCTTGTCCTTAGCTTTAGCACCTTCCAAAGATGCAACACAAAATAAATCCAAGAAACTCACTCCCTCTCCAAAACTACCATTTATATGCGAAAATGTTTGTATACTTTTATTTTTGAAGATATGATTGTGATGATTTTGCTTAAAGCGGCATGTGTTTTAAGATATTTTCATGCTAAATAAAATGTGTAATTTATATTTTCTGGCAATAACCTCTATGGTTCTCTTAATAATGAATAATTTTTGCATAACTGGTAGACAAAAGGCTATAGCATAAAAGAGTTAGATCTTTTTAAAGCCTACAATTAATCATTTTTTATCTAACCATTTTTGAGGTTTCCCTCTGAATTTTAAATGCCTATATTTTAATCAAATAGGAAGTTATTCCTTTTTATGTTCTCCAGTTTAAGGAGAATAGAATTTCAGAAGCCATCATGTGGTGAATTTCTGTTAAAAGATAGGACTATCTTTTAAGCCTATGTTCTACCATTCCCATTGCACCTATAAGGAAATATAGTGCTCTTTAGTGAGTGTATCCCACAAACCAATGCTGCTCAGTTGCACTCCTAAATAATCAAACTCTCGCTAGCTCTAATCCGTTATCCTCAAAATGTCATTGCATATATTTCTTAAATGTCTTTCCATTCCTGAATACCACCATTTTTTATTTCTCTGCATCTAATTTTATGTCCCATGCTGTGCAAAATTTACTTTCGATGTACACAAAACAGCATAATCCTAGGTTGACTATTTTTAGCTGTTTTGTCTTGTACCTGTACTTTGTATTGTTGCAGTTTATCGTGATTCTGTAACATGTCACACCCTTTATGAATACAAGCAATACCTTGTGAGCAATTATCAATGTTGTGATAGAAAGTATAAACACCTTAAGGAAATGTGGTATTGAATTCAAAATGGATATGTCTGTATCTAATGCTTGACATTAAATAATAAATCATTCTTCTGTTTATTTCCCTATATTTTGAGACTAGATTTTGTTGATAAGAGATTTTTATATTGAGCTGTTCATTATTATTGTCTACAAACATTCTGCTGCTACAAAACTAGCACTCCATTCCTATCATTTTTCTTGCCTTTTTGGAAAATGACTGACAAAAATTTACTGTTAGCAGAAATGCCTCAGAGCGTAATTTAATAATGAAATTCTGGTATATTCCAGGCTTAGTGTTTAACTTCAGGATCTTTGAAAATTGCCACAAAGGTTTAGCAGAAAATCCTGCACCTCTTGCACGAACATTTTTTTCTTGTATTATCTCAATTTCTTTTGATAGTTTTGATTTCAGTATTGTATAACTATTTTCATGGCTAATATAATCGGTATTTGCATTTTATTTGGAAAACCCCTGAATACCCCTAATGTTGAATAAGCAAAATGCTCTTATTACTTTTAAGACATAAAGGATAATGCATTATAAACCTGAAACTTGTGAAATGAGATTTCTTGTTGATTTCAAATTCATGTAGTGTATAAATTTTGCAACCATTTTTATTAGTTTATTTATTATGATGCCATAGAAGCATAATGATGTAATGAGCAACATAATTGCTTTACATAAGAATTTACAACTATAGTCACTTATTGCTGAATGTATGTATGGTTAGTAGACAGAGCTTGTGTTTTCAGATTTAGCTCTCTTATTATTGCATTTAGGTAATGTTAAATCCTTCAACATTTCAGATTACAAACTGAAGGAGTTTCCATTGCTGTCACTGGTATATCACCATTGCTTTCTACTGAAGTCTCAGGAGTACACTCAAGCTTATATCCCAAAAAGGACAATCCTGAATTCAAATATCAGAAAAGTGATGTCACAGAAATGGCAACTGCAGAAAAACATGTTATCTCAGAACACTCTGGTAAATGTAGTGAGGGAGAGGAAATGTACATAAGGCCTTTACACTTGAAACAAAAGATTTTGATCCATAAGAGCACAGTGCTACTAAAATGTAAAGCTTGTGATAAGGGCTTTACCCAGTTGTCACGTTTGAAAAAACATTATTTGCTTCATGAGGGTAAGAAGCCACACAAATGTAAAACTTGTAGTATGAGCTTTACTTACTTGGCATATTTGAAAAGACATAATTTGATTCATGAAGCTAAGAAGCCTTACCAATGTAAGACTTGTGGTAACAGCTTTACTCAGTTGTCACATTTGAATAGACATAATTTAATTCATGAAGGTAAGAAGCTGTACCAATGTAAGACTTGTGGTAAGAACTTTACTCAGTTGTCACATTTGAATAGACATAGTTTAATTCATGAAGGTAAGAAGCCACACAAATGCAAAATTTGTAATAAGAGCTTTACTCACTTATCTAATTTGAAGAGACATAATTTAATTCATGAGGGTAAGAAGCCACACAAGTGTAAGATTTGTGATAAGAGCTTTACTCACCTGTCAAGTTTGAACACACATAGTTTACTTCATGAAGATAAGAAGCCACACAAATGCAGAATTTGTGATAAGAGCTTTACTCAGTTCTCATATTTGAAAACACATGACTTGATTCATGAAGGTAGGAAGCCACACCAGTGTAAAGCTTGTGATAAGAGGTTTACTCAGTTGTCAAATTTGAAAAGACATTATTCGATTCATGAGAGTAAGAAGTAGTGTTTGATTAAGCACATTACTTTACCAGAACTATATTGACCAGCGCGTAATTTGCCATTTCCTCATGCCGAAGACAGTGATATTATTTACATAGAGACTCCTCATAGGACATAGCACTTTTGACATCAGTTTGAAACATAAACTCTTGGATGAGTATAAGGTAAAGCAGTACTTGTGAACTATGTCAGTAAAATATACAATTAGTTTCATAAGTTGTTTTCTAGTGCCTTGCATCTGGCAATGAAGCCATTAGCGTTTGTGCTTTCCAATACTTTTGAACTGTAGTTTCTTCTGATCTTAATGCTTCACAGGTCTTCAAGTGTTCTTCATTCATTTCTGCTGGATCGTTACACAAGACACATTGGTGAGGCTGAGATACCTATTCATATTCATGTATGTGGCTTTCATGTAACTGTTTTCTTAACGGGCACCAGTTTTACAATGTGGCAGTTACATCACCCGACTTAAACCCCCATTTTGCAAGGGGGACCACACCTATCGTTGGTCAACGGGTCCATCGGACCTAGCCGGGAGGACTTAATAGATGATATTTAGATCCACCGACCTTCCCCTCATGTGCCTCTGAGGGACGCTGTTGTGCTGTGATAGGCCAGCACATATGTAAATGACATTTCCTCCATTTTAGATTAAACAGTTATACCGCTGTGATTCGGTCATAAGTCATTTCTTAGTTTTTTTCTTTTTAAAATACCATAAAACAGGCTAATTTAAACCATCTTGGATATCTTCGGCCATTAGAATGCTGAACTTTATTTCTCATTGTGTCATCTAGACTATTAATTTTGTTAAGATTTTGTACAGTTTATTGTACAGCCAATGGAACACATTAGTTGAAAGGATGTTTTTCATGCAACTTGGGGTGTAACATTGACAGCAGTAGCAGCTGTAGCATTGATAAATGTTTGCAGGAGTGAAAACAAACGTACACCTAGCTAAAGCTTGAAGGTATAGGTAATTCCTATTTCACAAAATTAATGAGTAAGCATCTGTAATTACATGTTATTTAAGATTGAAGCAGTTTAAACCATTAGTAATCCACTGAATTAGTTGCATTTGGCTCAACATTAAATGTACATCCTGGCATTTTGTATAAATAACAACACACAAGAGCATCTAAAGATCTGCAGTACTTCTGTCCATAAAACAATTTTATTATAACATTAAGTGATAAATTAATTTGGAGATATAGGTTGCAGATAATGTAGAAAATTGACATTATAACAAATTATGCAGAGTATGTTGTATGCTTCTCTCCATTTGTGAATGAATTTAGAAACAAATTAAACAAGTTTTACACTAGTAGAGAACATGGAATTCATAAAACAAGTTATTATACAAGATGATGTAAGAGTGAAGTGCTGAAGTGCTTAAATAAAAATATTTAAATCAGTGAAATTTGATGAAAATTGCCAAAAAGTTTGATTTTTGCGTTTTGCATTTTTTATTATGCTTAGACTTTGTACTTAACAGCAAACTTCAATTTTCTCAATATCAGCCATTTTTAAAGCTCCAGGAGGGTATTCATATGTGCTATTGTTGATGAGCATTCCTCAGTTAACCTCATCTCTACAGCTTTGAAATGCATTTTTCGTTTTCACTGGCTCTGATTTTGGTCTCTTGCAGGGAATTTTATTTCAGAAAGGCTGTGCTGAAATGAATTTGATATTCAAGCTAAATTGTCACGAATCTGATATGTTTTGCTTTCAAACAGAGAAATGTAGTCGGTGTTCTGTAATTCTATAATCTTGTCAGGTTATTTCACTGTTCCAGTTATATATTAGAAATTGTTTAAGTAGTTAATAGGTTTTAAGTTACTTGTTAGTTTATAGTAAAGCCCGAACAAGCTGATATTTTGCGTATAAATTTGCCAAAGTACATAGTGTAGAGGTTAGCAAAGAACAACAAATTTCTATATTTTGTAAACAATATGAAGGTGAAAGGAAAGTTTTCATGTTAAGAAACAACCAGGCAAGCTCAAAATTCTAAAAAAAATGCTACTGAGGCCAAGAAGAAAGCAGCAGCGTCCCACATACGGTGCTGGGGAATTTTAAGTGGATCGCATTTAGGTAAAGAACAAAGACAACTTTAAAATTTGTTTTTCTCAGTTCTTTTTTACTTTCTCTACTGGTAAGTAGGGGAAGTATTATATTCCACCCAAAAATTCCATGTCGAGATTTCACCGGAAATATATATTTTGAGACCCCCTGAATCCAAAAAAAAAGCATTTTTAGAAAAAGGTCCGTGTGTGTGTGTCTGTCTGTGGACAGCATAACTCAAAAACGAAAAGTCGGTTAAAAACCAAAGTTGGTATTGAAGTTTAATGTATTTCAAGGATGCGACACGAAGATTTTGAAGAAAATAGCCCCACCCTAAACTACCCTTTACATGGAAAATTTTTCGAAAATTTTGATTTTCTTGAATATAGCTTTAACGATTTTGATTAAAATGTCATATATTTGAGATATTTTGATGACAAATGAAATGTATATCTTGAATTTTCTGGCTATAGCCCCTGTAGTAGTATTTGCTCTGGACGACTTTTGCATAACTGGTAAACCATTAGAGATAGACCAAATCATACTATACAAAACATGTAGATCTTGATAAAATACACAATTTAGCTCTAAATAAATTTTCTTGTAGGGTGAACCATTTCGGAGATATTCCTTGACATGTGTGTGAATTTCGGAAAACTTAGAACTTTCGTGAAATGGATCATCGTTCATTTTTTTATATGTTAAGTGTGCTAAGACAACAGAATCCCAAAGCTTTAAAACATTTGGCTATCACACAAAGCCTACTGTATGTCTAATATTTCCCTTGTACCTCCAAGGAAATAAGCAATAAGATAAGTTGTACAAATGTTTATCTTAACTAACGCGAAGATATGGGAGTAAGAGTTTGTAAGAATGGTTAGTACAAGAGTGGATAAAGTCATGTGAGTGTAACACATCAGATTTTATGTTAACCGTTCAAAGAGAACAGAATCTCAAAGCTTTAAAAGATTTGACTCGCTCAAGGCCTACTGTATTCTAATATTCCTCTTGCACCTACAAGGAAATAAGGAATAAGATATTTTTTACAAGAGTAGAGAAAGTCATGTGAGTGTAACGCATCAGATTTTTTTCAGCATTTTCCACTATTCAAAATGCTCCTTGGACCCTAGCTTATAACTTATTAGCTTGAAATTTTCAGGAGACCTTCAGAGATTAAAGTATTAAAGTTTGTCATGTGCTAGTTAAAAAATATGAAATAATTGAGCTAAAATTATATATTTTTCATAACTCATACTGAAAAAATTGAAAATATTCATATATAGTATACAAAAAAGTTTGTTCTCTTGAACTACTTAGACATAAGCACTTTTGGTACAATAATTTCTTTATATCTGTATACTGAACTCAAATTAAAAATGTAGGAGGGATGCAATAAACTCAAGGGTCCGAGGGTCATTTCATATGAGCATATCAAAAAGTGATGTACTATTAATAAATATATTAATAATTTAAAAATGGTTTGACATGTGACACTGAAGTTTTGAGTATACTATTTCCTTTATGTTATGAATGTGTGCAAAAAAATTCAAAGCAGTCAGAAGAGTACTGTGGAGTTCTTAATTTTCACCTATACATTGCCTTAATCCCGATATACAAACAGTCGACCACCTTCGTAGCACGCTTGCCTCTGGGGCAGAGGATCCGGGTTCGATGCCCGGTACCGCCGTGAGGACTTTTCCCCTACTGGGAGGTCTGGCACTTAGTGTACTCAGGCTCGTTAAGTCCCAGGGGGACCAATTGAGGAGCTACTTGATGGAGAAGTAGCGGTCCCATGTCGAGGAGGCTGCATAACTGACCTGGAGAGCTCAGGGCACTGACCACATCTCACCTTCCAGTACTGCATCCAACAAATGATGTCTGTAGCGGGCAGAGGTGGGGACAGCGACCAGGCAGGAAGCCTTGGCCCTCATGGGCTGATGCGGTGGGGTTTACCTTTTTTACAGAAACAGCTATACATAATAATTATCACTGAATTTTGTGTCCATAAATGCAGTGGAATGCCAACAATATGTATAATAATTATCAGTGAATTTTGTGTTCATAAATTCCAGCAGCATACTGACATTATGCGTAATATATATCACCGCATTTTGTGTTTGTAAACATACACATAATACCAACACTACTAGTATACCTCGCACTGAATTTGGTGTTCCTAAACATGAGCATAATACCAATGCTACATATGATAATTATCATTGAATTTTGTCTTCCTAAATGCAAGCATAATACCAACTTTACACGTAATACTGACACTAAATGTGATAACTGTTACCAACACTACATGTAATAATTATCACTTAATTTTGTGTTCATCAATCCCAGCTTAATACTGACACTGTATATCATATTTATCACTGAATGAACTTCCTAAACACAATTATAATATGCTGCTTCATGTAATAGTTAGTACTGTATTTTGTGTTCCTAAACACAAACATTATAGAGACTACACAATAATTATTAGTGAATTATGTGTTTGTAAACATTAGTGAAATATCAACACATAATAATGAGTTTTGGGTTTGTAAATGCAAGTGCAGTATTGACACTAGGAAGTAAACAGTGCATGCAAAAGAAATGAACTGATATAGCAGCTATGTGACATTGACTCTATAATTTGCAGTGAGACACAATAGCCTACTATTAGCATCAGGTAAAGATTCCAGCAAACAAATTCAGTCACTGTGCTAAATGGAAAACGTGTGATATTCAATATTACTTCTGCAACCTTGCAATTGCATCTGTCGTTGCTATGGAAATGATGTATAGGCGCTTGCCTCAAATTGGTGCCTTCAGTGGTTGCAATGAGATCAGAGTGATGTACTAACCCCTCCTGCCCCCGCTCCCCTGCTACAGTTTTCAGAGCACATGTGTACATTGGCCAGGAGATGTCAATCAACAACTAAGAGTGCACCAACAGTGGATTATAATACACTTTCGCCTGTTACAGAACAGTACTGAACATTACTAAAGGAACTACAGAAGTGCAAAACGAAAACATGGAATGATTTCTACCAGAGGTATTATCATTGTTATTACTATATACTACTACTTCATGTATCACCACTTTAGTTACGCTGTGTTAGTATTTTGAGCATATGTGCATTTCTTTGGTTGGTAATGCTCCTGCTGGATAGATAATGCCCTGGCTGCTAATGTACAGGATAACTCTGGGAACATCCACTTCTGTTCTTTTAAAATAAATTAATATATGGCAAAAAATTAACATTTTCCTTAATTGATAATCATTTTCCCTTGTTTGCCTACCTGATAAGGAATAAACGGAATGTGGATGAGCGTTCTAAAAGAGTCTTCCGGGCTGATTTGCCGTGGTCTGCTGGAGTAACTTGGTCCAGACGTTTCGTCCACTACTGCGGTGGACATCGTCGGTGGCGTGGTCGAAGTCTTCTTGGTGAAGGTACAGTTGCGTCTGAGGCATTGATTCAGATTCAGATTTGTTTATTTACTAATTGTGTCTGGTGCTGGTACAGCAGGCCCAGCTTAAAGACTTACATTTTCATTTTTTATTTACAATTTTTTGGTTTGTATTCTATATACAATGGGTTTTCTAGGAAACCCATACAGTGGCCGTCTTTAGGCCACCGGGAACAGTTCCCTCTTGCAATGTCTTGGGTTTTTGGTTTCTAGTGTTTTTGTTATTGTTTTTTGTTTATATACATATATACACTTTATTTACACGCATGCACTCCCGATTTCACTCTGGTGTATCGTGAGATATGCCCTCACACACACACGCACATTAATAACACTATTTACACACGCTATTTACACATTTCCGCGGTTTTCCTAGGCGGGCAGGTTGCAGCTCCTGACTGGTTCCCTGGGGTGCAGGCCTCTGAGGTAGCGTGTGTGCGGCCTGGGGCCCTTGTTTGCGTGGACGCACATCAGTCGGTGAGCCGAGCGACGTCTAAAACATCTTGATTCTTGCGCGTTTTCGAAGTTTTGGCTCACCTTTGCCGATATTGGCAATGACGTAATTGTCATGGTTTCTGATGCGCGCCCATGCCGCGGATGCTCTTTTGGTTCTTGCCTCAGGAATGGAGGGGATCTGGGTTTGGTGGTGTAGGGTTTGGTTGGTGGTTAGGAGAGGAGCAGAGAGGATTTTTCGAAGGGAGAGGTTTTGGAGGGTTTGGAGCTGTTTCAGGGCGGTTTTCGAGGCGTTTGCCCAGGCCACACACGCGTATAAAACCACTGACAGGATAAAAGCTTTGCACAGGATGAGCTTGGACTTTAACTGTAGCTGTTTGCTGCGGAAGATGGGGGCGCATAACTTTAGCCGCTGTCTACCTATGTTGGCCCTATTTTTATGTGGGTGGACCAGCACATTGTGCGGTCCAAGGTCACCCCTAAATATTTAACTTGACGACAGTGCAATATCTGACCACCGACCGTTAGATCCATTGCCAAAGTGTGATGCCGCTTAGAAAAATGAATCAGCTGGCATTTGTCGGGGTTAATTTTTATTTTCCAGTCATGTTGCCATGGGAGGAAGTTGTTAACATAACGTTGCATTTCTGCAAGACCGAATCGTGGATTTCTATGGTGGTTGTATATTGTAGTGTCGTCGGCATACATGGCGACCTTACATCTGGCGTTCACTGGAAAGTCGTTTGTAAACAATATATACAAGAAAGGGGACATTATTGCCCCTTGTGGGACGCCAGCCCGCATCATTCGCTCTCGAGAAGAGGAGCGGCCCACTTGGACGTAGAACTTCCGTTTTTCTAATAAATTGTGCAGCAGATGTAGATAATTTTGAAGTGCCGGGAAATTTTGGTGCAGTTTATAGATATGGCCATTATGCCAGCACCGGTCGAATGCGGCTTCTACGTCCAGAAATAGCGCCAACGTTGCAGCCCCGTTGTTAAATTGCTCTGTTATGTCATCTGTTAGCCTGAGAAGCTGTAAGTCAGTAGAATGTCCTTTTCGAAACCCATACTGTGAATTTGAGAATTCATGAGATTCCGAGACTTGTTTTTGGATTTGAGAAAGTATAAGTTTTTCGAGCACTTTACCAATCGTAGACAAGAGACTAATGGGGCTGTAATTTTGCGGTTGTGTAGTGCTTTTTCCTTGCTTTGGAAGCATGATTACCCTGGCTCGTTTCCAAGTAGAGGGGAAGTAGCCTTGCTGCAGACAGGCGTTAAATATTTTGGTCAGTTGCACCAGAGCTTTTCTTGGGAGATGCTTAAGTTCCTCATTAGTCACTTTGTCTGCGCCGTCAGCTTTCCCATTAGGTAATTTCCTAATGAGCTTGTAAACTTCCTGCGGTGTTATTAGGGGTAGCTGTTGCACTTGCTTCTGCGCCACCCAGGTTTGTACCCATGTCTGTACCTCCCGTTCTAATTCACGGTTGGTAACTGGGTTTTCGCTGAATCCATCTTCAAGACAGTCGGCGAAGACCTCGGCTTTCTCCTCTGCAGAGAAGTGCAAGCCGCTTTGAGTGTGTAGCGCCTCAGTTGCGGAGTTGACGTTCGTGGAAACTTTGAAAGCCTTGAGTAATTTCCACAAAGAAGAGTCCGAATGGGTGGTACTCAGCATTTTGTTTTCCCACTGTTCAGTTTTGTTGATTTTAATTTGATGCCGAATGATGTTGCGTAACCATTTTGCTAGCACTTTATATTCAGGCTGATAGGTGTACCGCCACAGTCTAGTCAAACGTCGTCTCCGCGCAATGAGTTGCTCTACCTTGGGGTACGTGCAGAAACCGGGTGGTCTTGCGGTGTAAGTGGTAGCGCTTCCCTTGGCCGTGTGTAGCGAGGCAGTAAAGGTTTCAACGGCGACATCTATGTCTGCCTCGCTATAGTATGACAGTCTGGGTTGCGCCATCCTATGCATTTCCACGATGAACTTATTCCAGTCGGTCTCAGCCCTCCTTCGAGGACCAGAAGCACCGGCTGAAATGCCACCCTGTATATCGAAATGCACGGGAAGGTGGTCGGAGTCCAGGCTGTGATACACTGTAAAGTTAATTAAAGGTGTCGCATTTTTTGTTAAACCGAAGTCCAAAATTTCAGGGTCAAAGTGCCCTGATCTGTGCCAAAATGTGGGATCTGGGGGAAGGTGCACCTCTATGTCGTCATTTTCCGTTATAAGTTCAGCCAGATTTCCAGCCGCGTTTGCTCGGTGAGGAAACCACCAGGGGTGCCGGGCATTGAAATCTCCTGCAATTATAACGTGCTCCTCTAAAGCGAGGATTTGTTCGAGGTCACGTATGAAACCTGAAGAGTTGGGGGGGCCGATAAAGCGCTACCAACATCACCGTTTGATTATTTACACGTGTTTTAAGTGCTGTGTACTCTAACGCTGCCATTGCAGGTAGCGTAACAGAAGCATGACCAATATTGTTTCTGAGCAAAATAGCAATTGTCTGCCAATTCTGTCATTCCGAAAGATTTGATACCCCTGGAGCTTGAAAGTGTGCTCTTGTTGTAATTTTGTTTCGCAAATGAATGACATATCAATTTTGTTACGCCGCAGGTAATTTTCAAGTTCGTGTTGCTTCCTGTGGATGCCACCTGCATTCCACAGGAGCGCGCGAGTCATGGTACTGTTGCAGCTTTTTAATCTTGCGATTATGGGCCGCAACTTTGTTAATAGCACTGGGAGGTTTAAATCCTTGAAAAGGCTGAAAATTTCTTTTAAACCTCCCAGGTCGCTGGTGGGCGCCTGTGAGGGCTGAAGTTGTGGAGGGGGACCATTCTGGGGTTGCACGGGTGCATTTTGCCCTCCGGCGGCTCCTGCAAAGGAGGTGCCGTTTTTGACCAGGACCGGGTAGAGGATGGGGCGTGGCCCTGGTTGAGTACCAGGAGAGTTCCTGGCTGCGGCTGCCAGTTGACGGCGGTGACGTTCCATTTTAAATGTCTCGCACCCCCTATAGCTGGCAGGATGCGCCTCCTCACAGTTGGCACAGTGGGGTACAACGTCCTCCTTGGCCTTTCTTGGGCAGTCAGCTAGGTGGTGGAGGTCACCGCAAAGAACACACCGGGAGGTCATATTGCACATTTTAAATGTATGTCCTAATTGTTGGCAGTTGTAGCACTGTGTGATATTTTGGGAGGTTTTAAGGACCTCCACTGTGACCATCATGTAGCACACCTCTCTTTCCTGCAAAAGCTTTTGATTTTCAGTGGTTCTAGACAAGCTTACCTGAAAATTTGGTAGAGGCCTGCCGCGGGAAACCATTTGTCGAACTTGCACGCTGGTGTAGCCCTTCAGTTCTAAGTCCTCTTTGACGAAGCCCACTTGCAGATCTGCAGGCAGGCGTTTTATTACGTACCGCAGAGGTTGATCACTTCTGGGTGTGAAACTGAAGTTTTCCTCACCGGCGTTTGTCAGGAGCTGCATGATAGGGGTGGCGTCTTGTTTTCTCTGGAGGAAGAGCTTCAGGCAGTCCCTCGTTGTCTGAAGTTTGTAGGACCCGTTCGGAAGAGAGTTCCTTAGGGTCTGTAGTACTTTCACAGCCTGGTGGACATCCGGGATGATGATCATGGGTGGTTTTTGGTTTTCTGTTTATTGTATGCTGGATGTTGCTGTTGTTGTTGTGGAGGAGGAAGTACCTGGCATTGCTGGGTGTGGGTGGGGAGTGGGGCGGGTTTTTGTAGGTGTCTTTTGGTGTTGTGGGATCTTAGGTTTTTGGAACTGTGGGATGTGATTGTGTGTGGGTGTAGGTAGTGCCGGGTACTCCGTCTCCTCGCGTTCTGCTGCTTGTAGTGGCGCGAAGGAGTTGCGTAGAGTGAGGGGGTGGGGCGGTGTCGACTGCCGTGGTTGTCTTTTGCTGTTTGTGGACTGGCCGGGACGTTCACTTTCGGAATCACTTCCGTTATCCCGCGTCCGCTTCTTCTTTGGCGCGGCTATCTTCCACCCCTCACTCTGTTTTGCGAGCTCCCTTTTCTTCATCGCGTAGTCCCTGTAGCACAACGCGAGGTCCTGTGTGAACTTGGTGAATTTTGTGGAGTCTGCGTCTAGGTTTGTCGAAATGTTTGTGTAGTAGTTAATCTCGTTTTGAATATCTTCTACTTCTTTCCTTAGTTTCTCGAGGGAGCGTGCCTTTCGCTCTTCCTCCATTGTCTGTTGATCTTGGTCGTCCGCCAATATGGGTGGAGGGGGCTGGATTTGTGCTGCTGCGGCTATGGTGGCTGAGGCTATAAATATTGGTTCTGGCGCGCCGCTCTCGGCCAGTCTGTCGTGAGCGGTCGGCCCGGCAACATGTGTTGCGCCTGATGCCATAGTTGCACTTTCACTTTCACTTTGTGTTTCGCGGGGGTACGCCAAGAGCGCCCCACGCGATACACAGATCTAAAACTTACAGTAAGTATTGTGTCACTGTCACTGTGCATATATTAATAAACTAGTTAACTAAGAAGATATATACACAAAAAACGCAGGTTATTTACACATTTACTATGTACAACACTTTTGCATACTTCACTTGCAAAAGAATGTTAAATGACTGTATATTATCGTAAGTAAACACTATGTACACTCCATGTAACAGCTACAAGATAAAAAACACTATATACCCGTCTGTATAATGTATAAACCCTCCCGGGAATAACTACGGGAAAAACGTCACTTGCGCAAGAGCGCCGTTGTGCTGGTAACTACACTTTGATTTCCCCCCGGGAATACATCGGGCAAAGTGTAGCTACAGTATACGGCGATGGCCGTGGACGTTGCCCGTTACCGACGGGCCGGTTGCCGCGCTTCCGGATGTTCGCGCTCCCTGCTTCGGTTACACGTCACACACCGCTCTCACTCAATGAACCGCTCTGCTGACTCTGCCCTGAGGCGTTGACTGTCTGGGATGCAGAATTTATACACGGAGGGGTCTTCTCTGATTGGCTCGGGGCTCGCTGAGGTAGTGCGGTTGGTCTGATCCCAAACATTCCCAGAGATTAAATCCCTGTAGACCAAAACACCATACTATCGCGCAGGTAAAGCCGTATAACGGCTAGGTACTGCGGTAAAGACACTTCGGGTGGGGGAATAAGCTTCCCCACTCGACTCGAGCTGCCTCTGGAGCCTCTGGGAGGCAACTAGCTGCATCTTCGGCGCTACTAGATTCTGATTGGTTTGTGTTGATTGACTGTCTGTGTTGTTTAATGTTATCGATGATGGGGTACCAAGTTTTGTTGAGCTTAAGGGCTTCCTCTTTCCTATTGAAGTTATTGGCAGGTTTATAAATTTCTATTGCTTCGCGCTGCTTCACAATCAATCAGGACTTCCCTACATTATGGACTTGGTAACACCCCTCCAACAGCGAAAGCTGAATACCTTACAGTCCTCCAAGCAAGCTTGGATTCAAAATTCTAAATTTTAAATGAACCTCCATTATTCTGGACCCCTACACCAGCAGTGTCCAACGGAAGTTGCACACTGATTAAGCAGCCGCTGAGGAGCAAAATCTTGCTACCTCCTTTCAACCTTCTACCTCATATTTAACCCGCCATCCTGTAAAACCCCACATCCCGTCATAAAGTGGTTAAGCCCTTACAAGGGCAGGTACACGCATGACACACCTCGGGCTGTTCTCAGCCTGCCAGATAGCGTCGTCGTCGACTTGGTAAGGGAGCGATCCCGAACCATGCACTCCAAACTTAACTCCCACGCCAATCAACTGGTACGGGCATTAGGTCAATATGACCACAGAGCACCCCGAAGCAGCAAAAGTTACCGCCTACCCAAGGACGCCCTTGGATAAGGGTAATGCCACTCCCATCTTCTATCACATCATTACCCCAAGACCTATTCCTGCCCCCTTTCTGTATCCTAAATTAGGTATACAGAAAGAAACCATTGCTCAGGACACAAAAGCATGACAACGCAATGACAACCTCCAATAGCGCACAGATAAAGTCGCATTAGCGGCTAGGTGCTCTGCAAACACGACATACCGTACAGGAGAACCTGTACGACCTGATCTCGATTGCTGGATTGCTGTAGTCAAGCATGGTAGTGTGAGATGTTAGATAGAATGCTGGTGTCCTGAAACTTGATGACATGCTCCTCCTCCGCTTCTATAGCATGTTCAGCGACCGCTGACTTTTCAAATTGTCCAAGACGGAAAGTCTTTGAAAAGTCAGCGGTCGCTGAACATGCTATAGAAGCGGTGGGGGAGCATGTCATCAAGTTTCAGGACACCAGCATTCTATCTGACGTCTCACACTACCATGCTCGACCACAGCGCGAAGCAATAGAAATTTATAAACATGCCAATAACTTCAATAGGAAAGAGGAAGCCCTTAAGCTCAACAAAACTTGGTACCCCAACATCGATAACATTAAACAACACAGACAGTCAAGCACCACAAACCAATCAGAATCTAGCAGCGCTCGAGAAGCAGCTAGCTCCCTCCCACCAACCGCACTACCTCAGCGAGCCCCGAGGCAATCAGAGAAGACCCCCTCCGTGTATAAATTCCGCATCCCAGACAGTCAACGCCTCCTCGCAAAACTCGTGCAGGACCTCGGGTTCTGCTACAAAGAACATGCCCTCAAAAAGCGGCGATTAGTCATCCTCAGTGAGGGGTGGCAAACCGTTACCATAAGAAACAAAAGAAACAGAGGAAGTGGCCGGGAAAGCGATTCCGACAGTGAACGTCCCGGCCAGCAGCGCCAAAAACGAGTGTCAAAACAGAAAACGCCACCATATCCCCTCACCACGAGGGACACCTACGCGCCGCTGAGGACAGACAACGAGGCAGAATCCGACGGCGAGACGTCAGAGGAACCACAACCCGCAATAGCCTCCACCTCCAGAGACACCTTCCCTAAACTACCCCCCACCAAAGCCCCCACTCAAGCACAGAAGAGACGTACCTCCCCCCCTTTTTTAATTAACGTCCTCCAACATTTTGTCATATCGGACAAATGAATGAAATGAAATGGGTGAAATGATGCTCAAATGAGCCCGAGGTCCATGGAGCTTTAAGTTACCCGACATTTCGTCTTCTCAGGGTAGGGAAAACCTCGGAAAAAACCCTACCCGGATAACTTACCCTGAGCGAGATTCGAACTCGTGACCTCTTGAACGTGAGGCAGACACGCTAACCATCACGCTACCGAGGCGGGCACGTACCACCCCGACCACCACATCCGCTCCCACCCCCGCCCCAGGCACATCCAACAACACAACAACAGACCACCAGAAACCACCTCGAAGAATAGTCCCTGACGTCCGATAAACGGTAAAGGTCCTCCGCATCCTGCGTGACTCCCTCCCTGCCGGCACACACAAACTGCACACAACTAAAGATTGCCTTAAGCTCTTCCTCCAACGGAAGCAAGACTCAATGCCGACAATGCAGCTCCTGAAAGACGCCGGGGTAGAAAACTACAGTTTTACTCCACGTGGGGACCAGCCTCTTCGCTACGTAGTCAAACGTCTACCAGCGGACCTAGAGGAAGACTACCTGAAAGAGGACCTGGTCCAAAAAGGCTACACCGGCGTCCATGTACGACAAATGACATCACGTGGCAGGCCTCTGCCAAACTTTCAGGTAAGTCTTGACAGGACCACCACAAACCAAAATCTACTACAGGAACGAGAGGTATGCCATATGATGGTCACCGTGGAGGTCCTGAAAACAAATCAAAATGTAACCCAATGCTACAACTGTCAGCAGTTGGGGCACACTTTTAGGAACTGCAACATGACCTCCCGGTGTGTCCTTTGCGGTGACCTCCACCGTCTTGTTGATTGTCCAAAAAAGGCCAAGCAGGGCGTTGTACCCCACTGTGCAAATTGTGGCGAAACGCATCCTGCCAGCTACAGGGGGTGTGAGAGGTTTCGTAACGAACGTCACCGCCGCCAACTGGCATCCATGGCCAGGAGCTCTCCCAGTGCTCAGCCAGGGCCAAGACCCATCAGACACCCGGCACCGGTTCAAACAGGTACCTCCTTTGCGGGAGTTACCAGAGGGCAAAAGGCACCAGTGCCACCACAGAATGGTCCCTCTCCACTACCCCAACAGATGCCCACTGGTGATTTGAGTGGGATAAAAGACATTAAACCTGTTCAAAGATCTAAATTTGCCATCATTAATGATGAAAGCGCAGCCTTTCCTCGCCAAATTCAAGAGCTGCAGCAGCACTTAGGAGAAAATAGAGACCATCATATGTCTCCTCTCAACCCTTTTGGAATAAATGGCCCAAGTAAGGGGAGGCACAACTTCAACCCGTGCACTCCTGTGGAATGCAGATGGCATCCACAGGAAGTAACACGAACTTGAAAACTACCTACGGTGTAACGTCGCATTCATCTGCGAAACGAAATTAAAACACGAGCACACTTTTAAGCTTCATGCATATCAAATCTTTCGAAACGACAGAATTGGCAGACAAGGGGGAGGGACTGCTATTTTGCTTAGAAATACTATTGCTCATGCTTCTGTTACGCTACCTGCAATGGCAGCGTTAGAGCGCACAGCTCTCAAAACACGTGTAAATAGTCAAACGGTGATGCTGGTAGCACTTTATCGGCCCCCAACTCCCCAGACTTTATACGTGACCTCGAACAAATCCTCGCTTTAGAGGAGCATGTTATAATTGCAGGAGATTTCAATGTCCGGCACCCCTGGTGGTTTTCGCGCCGGGCAAACGCGGCGTGAAATCTCCTGGTTGAACTTATAACTGATAATGACGACATTGAGGTACATCTTCCCCCAGAACCCACCTTTTGGCATCGATCAGGGCACTTTGACCCTGAGATTTTGGACATTGTTTTAACAAAAAATGCGACACTATTAAATAACTTTACTGTGTATCACAGCCTGGACTCTGACCATCTTCCTGTGCATTTCGACATACAAGATGGTATTTCAGCCGGTGCCTCTGGCCCTCGAAGGAGGGCTGAGACCGATTGGAATAAGTTTACCTTGGAAATGCACGGGATGGCGCAACCCAGATTGCCATACTATAGCGAGGCAGATATAGATGTCGCCATTGAAAAATTTACTGCCTCGCTACACACAGCCAAGAGAAATGCTACCACATACACCACAAGACCACCCAGTTTTTGCACGTACCCCGAGGTAGAGCAACTCATTGCGCGGAGACGACGCATGACAAAACTGTGGCGATACACCCGTCAGCCTGAATATAAAGTGCTTGCAAAATGGCTACGCAACGTCATTCGGCAACAAATTAAAATCCACAAAACTGAACATTGGGAAAATAAAATGCTGAGTACCACCCATTCGAACTCTTCTTTGTGGAAATGACTTAAGGCTTTCAAAGTTTCCACGAGCGTCAACTCCACAACTGAGGCGCTGCATACTCAAAGCGGCTTGCACTTCTCCGAAGAGGAGAAAGCCGAGGTCTTCGCTGACTGTCTCCAAGATAGATTCACCGAAAACCCAGTGACCAACCGTGAAATAGAACGGGAGGTCCAGACATGGGTACAAACTTGGGTAGCGCGGAAGCAAGAGCAACAACTACCCATCATAACATCGCAGGAAGTTTTCAAGCTCATTAGGAAATTGCCTAATGGGATAGCTGCGGGCCCAGACAAAGTGACTAATGAGGAACTTAAGCATCTCCCGAGAAAACCTCTGGTGCAACTGACCAAAATATTTAACGCCTCTTTGCAGCAAGGCTATTTCCCCTCTACTTGGAAACAAGCCAAGGTTATCATGCTCCCAAAGCAAGGGAAATCAAAACTACCGCCCCATTAGTCCTTTGTCTGCTATTGGTGAATTGCTCGAAAAATGTATCCTTTCTACAAAAATGTATCGACTACAAAAACAAGTCTCGGCAACACAGGAGCTCTCAAATTCACAGTTTGGCTTTAGAAAAGGACATTCCATTGAACTACAACTCCTCAGACTAACTGATGACGTAACAGAGCAATTTTATAATGGGGCTTCGACGTTGGCGCTATTTCTGGACGTAGAAGCCGCATTTGACCGGTGCTGGCACAATGGCCTCATTTACAAATTGCACCACAATTTCCCGGCTCTTCAAAATTATCTATACTTGCTGCACAATTTTCTAGAAAAGCGGCAGTTTTACGTCCAAGTGGGCCGCTCCTCCTCACGGGAGCGAGTGATGCGGGCTGGCGTCCCACAAGGGGCAATAGTGTCCCCTTTTCTGTACATATTATTCACCAATGATTTCCCAGTGGACGCCAGATGCAAGGTCGCCGTGTATGCTGACGACACTGCAATATACAATCACCACAGAAATCCACGTTTCGGCCTTGCAGAAATGCAACGTTATGTAAACAACTTCCTCTCATGGCAACATGACTGGAAAATCAAAATTAATCCCGACAAATGCCAGCTGATTCACTTCTCTAAGCGGCATCACACTTTGGCAAAGGACCTAACGGTCGGTGGTCAAATATTACACTGCCGTCAGCAGGTTAAATACTTAGGTGTCACCTTGGACCGCACAATGTGTTGGTCCACCCACATAAAAAATAGCGCCAATAAAGGCAGACAGCGGCTAAAGTTGTGCGCCCCCATCTTCCGTAGTAAACAGTTGCGACTGAAGTCAAAACTGATACTATATAGGTCATTTATTCTCTCGGTGGTCCTGTATGCATGTGTGGCCTGGACCAATGCCTCCAAAACCGCCCTCAAACAACTCCAAACCCTCCAAAACCTCTCCCTCAGAAAATCCTCTCTGCCCCATTCCTCACCACTAACCAAACTCTTCACCTCGAAACCCGGATCCCGTTCGTCCCGGAGGCATTAGAAAAACGAGCAATGGCGGCATGGACGCGCATTAGAAACCACGAGAATGACGTGATCGCCAACATTGGCAAAGGCGAGACGAAGCACCGGAAGCAGACTAGGATCAAAATGTTCTAGAAGCGGCTCGGCTCGCCGACTAATGCACGTCCACGCAGCCTCGTTCCTAGGCCACATACATGTTCCGGCAGAGGCCCTCGCCTCGGAAAATATTCAGGAGCTGCCACCGTGGGACAGTGTATATACGAAGTGTAAATAGTGCATTGCGCTGGGACGCATATCTCTGGTGTGCCCAGTGAAGATGTGTGCGTGTATGTGTCTGTAAATAATTTGTAAATATGTACATAAGTATATATAACACAAAGACGAAATAGAACTAAAAAAAGACAAAAGAAAACTATTCTCGGTGACCTACAGACGGTCACCGTATGGGTTTTTGTATATACCGAAAAAAGTGTAAATATGAACAAAGTCAACTGCACCAGGCCAGTACTTCTCTAACAAATAACTTGAACTTGAACAACGCCTCAGACGCAACTGTGCCTTCACCAAGAAGACTTCGACCACGCCACCGATTATGTCCACCGCAGTAGTGGACGAAACGTCTGGACCAAGTTACTCTAGCAGACCACGGCAAATCAGCCCGGAAGACTCTTTTAGAATTTCGAACAACGGCCGTGAAAGCCTACGCCTTCTCGTGGAAGAGCATGTCTTCACCAGTTCAATATTACAAGCATAATTAAATGTCTCTGTGTGTATGGCAGATGTAAGTGTAAACCTGTAAAGAGATGTTTCGAACTTGAATACAAGAGAAAGCTCACACATATACAGCAGTGTAATGTAGAGCTGCCAACCTATGAGAGATAAAATTAAAACTGAATGTGTTGGCATATGTTAGTGTGTATGACAGCCCCTTCATTATGTGACGAAAGAACCCTTACCTAACTAATGTAATGTGAAATAAGTATTATGCCATAACCTCACACAATTCTGCACTGGATTGCACCAGTTATACTCTTTTGTCAGTTTTCATACATAGGCACCAGGGCCCTGTCTTGCAGTCAGTCCAGAGATGGCACAAGCACATTTCCCATTCCAAAAATTACTGCAGCCAGTTTTCAATATTGTTTCTACAAGAGTTCACAGTCCAGAAAGAATCCTAGACTCAAGCTTTTAGAAGCTCTGACAGTAAATGCAAGTTTTGATCAGATAAATGAATATGCTCCTCAATTTCAGTCTAAATGTTTGCAATGTATCAAATGGTAATTCCCAGTAATAATAATGATGATAATGATACCTTGAGTTTGCAGGTCCTCTAAGGAAACTTATATCTCCTCTTCACTTCCAGAGCTCTCTGACCTGTATGATATTCATACTACAAATAATCCTCTGTAGCAGGATCATCTTGTAATTCTTTGTTGGAAGATGTGTCAACTAGGAGCACCTATACACAGTTTGGAAAACCTGAAGAAAAAGAGTCCAGTTGAAATTCCTGTGCACATGAATACCATAGAAACCATGTAGAAAAGTGTAAAGTACTCCATTCCCTACTTCAGACAGAAAGGCAATTTTGAAAGCTAGTTAGTGGAACACATTTTCAAATATGTGTAGTCCAGGAAGTTGTGAATACATCACTTCCTAATGCAAAGGCTGATCTGTATCCACCACCAGAATAAAGATTATATATACTGCTTCATATAGAGAACTCTGCCAATCATTTTTCATACACTTATATGGAGATCATTATGTTGTTTAGAGTTTACATGTTTGACATACTTGCAGTATTATTTAGATGCATTTGGAGTGCAGATGTTGCAATAGCTGGACATGAGAAAGCATGGATGAACAGGAGAGGGAACGTTCCCATGATGTCTCAGGGGGATATGTGTTAAGCAGATGTCTCACAGTTCAAAGCATGGCATGTAACAAAAGTGCATTGTGAGACATTGGCGGTTGAATCCACTTTGGTTGCATACAATTTCTATCCCATTTTTTGTATCTAACGCAATTGAGTAGCATCTCTCCAGACATTCTGGGGGTTGTGAGAGAGTGATGTAATTGCCAAAACATAAAAATATGGTGCTCTCTAAAAATAGGTTACTATTACTGCTAAGTCTCTTCAAGTTAAGAAAAGTGATACTCCAACTAGTGCTCTAAAATTATTGGCATTAGATAAAATCCATACTAGATTTCCAGAACACAAATGGCTCCATATTTATACTAATGGATCATTGATATCAAACCGAGATGGAGCAGGGGCTGGAGTCACGTGTCACCTCTTTTCCGATTAGAAACCTTTAAGTTATGGAACTACAAAGTTTGATGGAGAAATTGAAACAATTTGAATGGCCCTACAAAATATTTTGTATAGAATTTCACATTTTCATCCAGCAGCTATTCTCTCAGATTCCAGGGCGGCAATTATAGCAATTACTTCCAAGTTATCACCAAAAAACCAAACAATTATGAATGTTCGAAAATCCTTACCCATCTAACAGCACTTAAAAATACCTAGTCTTCCAATGGATATCAGCTCACTGTGGACTGAGTGGTAATGAGAAAGCTGATTTTCTTGCTAAAAAGGGTACTGGCAATGTGCAGAAATCTATGGTTAATCTACCATTTTATGCAGCTAAAAGATTAGTCAACTCTGAATTCAAAAACATTATTGCAAAATATTATCATGAAAAATTAAAAAATAAAAGATGGGAACTTCCAAACATTCAAACAGTAATTCCTGAGTATCCTAAAAAACTGGCAGTTGCAACCTTCAGGTTGATTACAGAACATGATTTTTGGCAAAACATTTAAACAGAATTGGGATATATTCTTCTCCACTCTGTGATTTGCAAGAGGAAATGGACCGAGACCATCTTCAAATATGCCCGGCCACTTCTAGCACCCCATCCATCAGTGAAAAATATTGGAGAGCAAAACGATTAATGACTTCACTGTCTGAAATCCAGCATTAGCTAACAACAACAATTTTTTCATCCAACAACATGAAAATAGCCAATCAGCGTCAGCAATGTAAGAAAATGGTGGATTGCGCGTGAAATATGTAGTCAGCTATTGTCTACGTACAGCTCTGCCCCTACTCTACTGGAAGCTCTGCATTTGTGAGTCACAGTTGTGGTTTTTAATCTCTACTCTGTTTACCTTGGTTTTCAAAATGAAAAACTGGTTTGTGGAGCCCATACTGTAGCTGATCAAAGCATATGAACATTTCAAGCTTTTATACAATACAAAAAGTGAACATTACCAGGACAGGCACAAGAAGAGGGATATCCTGGAGGTTCTGCCCTTCTGGCCAATATAACAGGTAAATATACTAATAGCATTAATATACTATAGTGTATATACATAATTTATTCAGCAGCAGCACCCATCTTCCCTGATGATATACTTGCACTCTTTCACCATGTGCTGTCCACGACTTATTTCCAGTGGAACCAGTCCTTCTACGAACAGCTAGATGGTGTCGCTATGGGCAGGCCCCTGAGTCCTGTGGTTGCTAATTTTTACATGGAGTATTTTGAAACCTTAGCCCTAGAAACGGCCGCACAAAAACCATTGGTCTGGTTCCGATATGTAGGCGACACCTTCGTTATATGGCCCCACGGAGAGAACGCCCTTCAGGACTTCCTTCAACATCTGAACAGCATCAATCAACGCATTCAGTTCACGATGGAAAAAGAAAAGGATGGACAACTAGCGTTTCTGGACGTCTTGGTTAGCAAGAAGGCCGACGGGACACTTGGACACACGGTCTACCGCAAGCCTACCCATACTGACCGCTACTTAAACAAACAGTCCAATCATCATCCCAGACAGAAGCGTGCAATGATCAAGACACTTGCAACCCGTGCTTCCCGCATCTGTGAGCCACACTTCTTAAAACAAGAACTTGGCCACTTAGAACAAGCATTACTTTCCAATGGCTATTCAATCCAAGAAGTAAGAAGAGCTTGCCGGCCTCCTAAGACTCAACCTGTCATTCGGAATCCAGATCAGCCCAAAAGTAAGAGCATTGTGTTCCTACCATACTTAAAAATTGTCACCGACCGAATTGATCGCATATTACAGCGACATAACGCCAAGACAATCTTTAAACCCACCAGACAGTTAAGCAGTTTACTACGATCACCCAAGGATCCCCGAGAAGCTTTGTCATCGGCTGGAGTATACAGTATTCCTTGTGGTTGTGGCTCAGTTTACATTGGAACTATTCAGCGCAGTGTTAAGACCAGACTCACAGAAGACAAAAGAAGCTGCCGCCTGGGCCAAACTGATAAGTTTGCGGTCGCTGAACATGCCATTAATGCAGTCGGTGAACACAGTATTAAGTTCCAGGATACGCGCATCCTTGCATCTACCACACATTACCATGCCCGACTGGAAAAAATGAAAATGAAAATGTTTATTTGGGCATGTTTACATCATGCCCGGGCTCTTTAGGGAAATTCCTCTTCAGCCTAGTGTGGTATTTGTTTCTTGTTCGGGTTGGGATTTCCCTCGACTTTGGTGCGTATTTGTGTTTATTGTGTTTTTGTTGACGTTGTGTAGTGTAGTATGTTGTAATTTGTGTATTATGTGTATCTGTGTCAGTTCCCGTGTTCCACATCCATGGCTCCGTTCATGTGCTTCTGCCTAAGAAGACCCTAAGTTTTGTTGCTTGTTGTTATTTTATTTTGTACTGCCGCATGGCTCATTGGTATTTTGTATATGTGTAGTGTATTTTGTATGTTATGGGGTTTTAGTGTGTGTTTTTTACTTTGTGTCTAAATGTTTTGAAAGTGTTGTAGATGGTCTTGTAGTTTCTGTTCTTCTTGTTCTTGATACTTGTCATAAACATGTATGAGTGTAATAAATGGAGGGGTTTTGTCTGTTGGTGTTTCTTGTATGGTCTTCATCTTTTGTGCAGTGTTTATAAGTGTTCTTCTGTAGCTTCTTGTGTATGCATTATGTATGTATTTTATGAATTGGTTTGCTATGTGTGTGTCTATGGGTGGTGTGTTTGTGTATTGATGTACAATGTTGGATTTAAATGATGGTGATAGTTTGTGAGCAGTCCGTAGGCATTTTCTTTCAAATGCTTTTATTTTGTTCATCGTAGTTGTTTTGATGAGGGGCATTGTGGCTACGGCTGCATATGTGAGTTGTGGTCTGACTAGTGTGATGTAGAGTTTGTGTAATATTTGTGGTGTGAGTCCTCTTTTGTTGAGTCTGGCCAGATAGTTTAGTGTTGAGTGTATGGGACGTGCTTTATTGAGTAGTTGTGTATAGTGTGGTTTTATCCTGAGTTTATTGTGAATGTGTACCCCTAAGCATTTGACTGTTTTTTTACATGGAATTGTTTGCTTGTTGAAAGTGAGTGTGGCTGTTCTGTATGTGTGTTTTATTATTTTTCTAATTACAATGGCTTGTGTTTTTTGTATGTTTATGGTGATTCTCCATTTTCGTGTCCATTGTAGAAATGTGTTCAACTGTTTTTCTAGTTTGCCTCTGGCTCCTAGAAGTGTGGCGTGTATACTCCAATATGCAGTATCGTCTGCATATTGGGCTAGACGTATGTTCTTGAGTATCGGTTGTGGTGTGTCAGCTGTGTATAATATGTACAGGAGACCCGAGATAGCACTCCCTTGTGGTGTTCCTGCGTTCATGTGTACGGTATGAGAAAGTTGTTGGTTGATCCGTATTTGTCCTGTCCTGTCTGTTAAGAAGCTGGCTATCCAACGTACAATCCGTGGTGGAATTTTGAAGTCCGTAAGTTTGTAAAGTAGTCCGTTTGTCCAACATTTATCAAAAGCGGATTGTACGTCGAGGAATGTCGCTACTGTGACAGAGGATTTGTCACAGTAGCCCGACTACAGCGAGAGGCTATTGAAATTTACAAGCACCCTAACAACTTTAATAAGAAGGAAGAGGCCTTAAGATTAAACAGCAACTGGAATCCGGTCATAGAACATCATGAGAAGCAGGATAGCAAGGTAAGCCAATCAGAAGAGACGCCAGACGCCAGATGGAGTTCGAGTCGAGCGGAGATGAGGTGATGTTTTCCCCGCTCGAGTGTCTTTACCGCAGTACCTAGCCGTCATACGACTGCGCGATGGTTTTGATGGTGTCACTACAGGGATGTTTATCACTGGGAAAAATTTGTTGGAACAGGGGTTTTTATAGGAACGGGAGGGATTGTAGGCAGGGATTGGTCCACAAGTGGGCTGTGCGCGAATTCTACGCGCTAATCTCTACCAGGGTTCTGGCCGTCAGTCACTCGCTGAGAGGTGAACTGAAACAGGTGATTCTCTCTGTTTTGAGTACAGATTGCATTTTCGCCTTTCCCATCTTAAGATTAGATCGTAGGACTTAAGATCTTTTGGATGGTAGTCGGCGCCGCTGTCTCTGGTCATATTGGCCCCGAGTATTCACCAGAGGGTTAGGGTGGTTCTGGAGTTTGTTGTACATTGTTCGAGCGCGGGTTTTAATCACGTCGACAATGCACGGGATACCGGAATGTTCGTGTAGGATATGGGCAGGAAATCTTCGGCCAGTATCATAGATCATCCTTAATGCCCGGTTCTGCAACGTCTGGAGTCTGATGAAGGTGGACCTGGCCACCACTCCCCAGATCTCGCATCCGTACAGGACCAGAGGCGGGATGATCGCTCGATACAGGTGAAGCTTCAGGCGTAAGGGCATGATTTGGGAACTGAGGATGGGGTACAACTGCCGGAGGGCAGCGTGGCCTTGCAGTACTTTGCCCCTGACGTGAAGTCTATACGTCAGCCGCCGGTCCAGCGTGACCCCGAGATACTTCGCCGTAGTGACCCAGGGGATCCGACGGCGCCGAAGCACGAGGTCCCGTGGGAGCCGGTTGGCTATCGTATTAGCCAGGAGAATCGCAGAGCTTTTCTCCGGGTTAATAGACATACGCCAGTTCTCGCACCATCTACTGATGGCACAGAGGTGGGCTTGTACTTGTCGGTAACTGTAGCGCGGGTTCTTGTTAGTAGCGAAGATCATGAGATCGTCCGCATACTGACAGATGTGTGTGTTGGGCTGCGTCGGGAGATCGGCCATGTAAGCTGCAAAAAGTGCCGGTGACAGTACACTGCCCTCGGGGACTCCTGCGCCAATGGGCCTTTCTCGGGAAAATGAACCCTCCACCTTCACTCGGAAGCTACGTTCCTGTAGGAAACTAGCCACCAAGTAAATGTATGGAGGGGGATTTCGTGCTGTATGAGCTTGTAGATAAGCCCTTCGTGCCAGGTGGTAGAGAACGCCTTTTCCACGTCAAGCAATACTGCCACCGTTTTGGCCCTTTCCTGGTAAGCCAGGGAGGCCTTTTCGGCTACTAGCAGTAGTTGCTCGGTTGTGGAATGGTCAGAACGAAAACCAAACTGATGTTCCGGTAGGAGGCCTTTTTCCTCTAAAACAGGTCGAAGGCGGTTCAGGAACAGTTTCTCGAAAACTTTCGAGATAACTGGTAGGAGGCTAATGGAACGGTAGCTAGAAGGAAAGATCGGATTCTTGCCCGGCTTCAACACGCATACCACACGCGCCCTCTTCCAGACTTCCGGAAAATGGCGCATGCTTAGGCACGCGTTGTAGATCCGAGTCAAGTGCATCACGGCTCTAATGGGAAGGCGCTGGAGCATTTCCGCTGTTACTCGGTCCTGCCCAGGGGATTTTCTAGGTTTTAGGTGTTGGATGGTGTTAGTTACCTCGCGAGGGGTAGCTATCGGGATGTGGAAATCCTCGTGGCCCGCAGGTCCAACTTCTAAGAAGTCTTCTACTGCTTGTTCCACGAGGTCAGTATGATCGTCGTTCTGAGGGTCGACTCTAGGCTGGAATTGAGTTTCCAGAGAGTCTGCTAGCGCCTCTGCGTTTTCCCTCGGTTCAAAGACAAGTCTTCCCCGAGGGCTATGCACAGGGTGCTGGTGCACAGTTTTATCTTTCCTCAAGCCTCGGACGATGCGCCATGGTTTCCTCTCCTGGAGGTTTACATGACGCAACGTGTTTTCCCAAACTGCTTGCCTATGTTTTCTTAGGAGTCGTCTCACCAGGGATTTGAACCTCTGGTGTATTACTCCTATCCTAGGGTGACGGAATCTCTGCCATAGCCTTCTAACAGCGTTTGTCGCTTGAATGAGGCGTTTCAGTGGGACAGGGATAGCTGTAGGGTTTGGTGCGTCGGATGGAATGCGGTGCGTATGAGCACGCACCGCATTTAGGACAGAGGTTGAGAACCCCGTGGCTGCCTCCTCGAGAGCCTCTATGGAGTCTATTCGAGGGCATGCTTCCACGGAGTTGTGGAGGGCTAGAACGGCTGCATCCCAGTCGACTTCCTCAACCCAATCAGGCACTCCCAGCGCAGTTAGATTAACGTCTGAGTCGACCACAACAGGGTTGTGATCAGAATCCAGAGCGTTAATCACGGAGAGATCCAGGTGAAATGGAATGTTCTTTGTGACAATGAAGTCTATGACATCCGCGGCGCCGCGTGCCGGGTAGTATCTTGGACCTCTCGGCCCGTGTGCATGTAGGGCGGGGTTCCCGCTAATGAGACGGTACAGTCCCCGACCCTTCACGTTCTGGGTGCGGCTGTGCCAGCTTGGGTGTTTGGCGTTGAAGTCGCCTGCGATGCAAACCCTTTGGTGTAGGTTTAGGAGTGCCGTGATGTCCGCTTCATAGAAGCGCCCGTCCGGAGGATCATATACCGCTACAAGTACCACGTCGCAAGCGCCTAAGGATAGCTTTATGGCGGTTGCCTCTAGGTGTTGTAGTGGAGGAATAGTAACAGGAATATGTGTGAGATGGTTCTTTATGAAAATGGCAGTACCACCGCCCTGTCGGCCGACCCGATCAGTCCGATGGGCGACGTAACTTGGCAGACTAAACTGTACACCGGCGTGCAAGTGTGTTTCGCAGACCATAAGGATATCAATCCCATGGCTGCTTACAAACTCTAACAGGCCAGGTCTCTGCTCTCTAACTCCATTAGCGTTCCAAAACGCAGCTCTAAATGATCGCACATTTCTATGCGCCATTTAAGAGCTTGTAGAGTTAGCGTAGAGTTCCTTGGCCGTTTGAAGCATTATAAGATGCTTCTTCACAGCCAATAATTCGGGGTTGAGGATTTGCTCCCTGAAGCACCGTAGAATGGGGAGGGAACGTTGTACGAGGTCCGCAAACCAAGTTGCCAGTTCAACAAACTCCGCCATGTCCTCTGAGCCGAAGGCGTCTCCCAAGACATGTGACTGAGTGCTTATTCGTTCAAGTTCAAGTTCAAGTTATTTATTAGAAAAGTGTTGACCTGGGGCCGGTACAATGGGCCCGGCTTACAGGGTATATTTAACATTTTTTTACATTTGGCTTTGTTTATATATACACTTTTTCGGTGTCTACAAAAAACCCATACGGTGACCATCTGTAGGTCGCGAAGAATAGTTTTCTTTTGTCTTTTGTCTGTTTCGTCTTTGGGTTATATATATACATATGTACATATTTACAAATTATATACAGACACATACACGCACGCATTCACCCACACACACACTCGTACACACATACACACATCTTCACTGGGCACACCAGAAATATGCGTCCCAGCGCACTACACTATTTACACTATGTACACTGTCCCGCGGTGGCAGCTCCTGAATATTTTCCGAGGCAAGGGCCTCTGCCGGAACATGTATGTGGCTTAGGGACGAGGTTGCGTGGACGCGCATTAGTCGGCGAGCCGAGCCGCTTCTAGAACATTTTTATCCTAGTATGCTTGCGGTGCTTCGGCTCGCCTTTGCCGATGTTAGCAATCACGTCATTTTCGTGGTTCCTAATGCGCGTCCATGCCGCCATTGCTCTTTTGTCTATTGCGTCCGGGATGAACGGGATATGAGTTTCGAGGTGAAGAGTTTGGGTGGTGGTGAGAAGTGGAGCGGAGAGGCTTTTTCTGAGGGAGAGGTTTTGGAGGGTTTTGAGTTGTTTGAGGGCAGTTTTGGAGGCATTACCCCAGGCCACACATGCATACAGGACCACCGAGAGAATAAATGACCTATATAGTATAAGTTTTGACTTTAGTCGCAACTGTTTACTACGGAAGATGGGGGCGCACAACTTTAGCCGCTGTCTGCCTTTATTGGCGCTATTTTTTATGTGGGTGGACCAACACACTGTGCGGTCCAAGGTGACACCTAAGTATTTAGCTTGCTGACGGCAGTGCAATACTTGACCACCGACCGTTAGGTCCGTTGCCAAAGTGTGACGCCGCTTAGAGAAATGAATCAGCTGGCATTTGTCGGGATTAATTTTGATTTTCCAGTCATGTTGCCATGAGAGGAAGTTGTTCACATAACGTTGCATTTCTGCAAGGCCGAAACGTGGATTTCTATGGTGGTTGTATATTGCAGTGTCGTCAGCATACATGGCGACCTTGCATCTGGCGTCCACTGGGAAATCATTGGTGAATAATATACACAGAAAAGGGGACATTATTGCCCCTTGTGGGACGCCAGCCCGCATCACTCGCTCCCGTGAGGAGGAGCGGCCCACTTGGACGTAAAACTGCCGGTTTTCTAGAAAATTGTGCAGCAAGTATAGATAATTTTGAAGAGCCGGGAAATTCTGGTGCAGTTTATAAATAAGGCCATTGTGCCAGCACCGGTCAAATGCAGCTTTTACGTCCAGAAATAGCGCCAACGTTGAAGCCCCATTGTTAAATTGCTCTGTTACGTCATCAGTTAGTCTGAGGAGCTGTAGTTCAGTGGAATGTCCTTTTCTAAAGCCAAACTGTGAATTTGAGAGTTCATGTGTTGCCGAGACTTGTTTTTGAAGTCGAGAAAGGATACATTTTTCGAGCAGTTTACCAATAGTATACAAAAGACTAATGGGACGGTAGTTTTGCGGTTGTCTGGTGCTTTTCCCTTGCTTTGGGAGCATGATAACCTTAGCTCGTTTCCAAGTAGAGGGGAAATAGCCTTGCTGCAAACAGGCGTTAAATATCTTTGTTAGTTGCACCAGAGCTTTTCTCGGGAGATGCTTAAGTTCCTCATTAGTCACTTTGTCTGGACCGGCAGCTTTCCCATTAGGCAATTTCCTAATGAGCTTGTAAATTTCCTGCGGTGTTATGGTGGGTAGTTGTTGCTCTTGCTTCTGCGCCACCCAGGTTTGTACCCATGTCTGGACCTCCCGTTCTATTTCACAGTTGGTCACTGGGTTTTCGGTGAATCTGTCTTGGAGACAGTCAGCGAAGACCTCGGCTTTCTCCTTTGCGGAGAAGTGCAAGCCGCTTTGAGTGTGCAGCGCCTCAGTTGCGGAGTTGACGCTCGTGGAAACTTTGAAAGCCTTGAGTAATTTCCACAAAGAAGAGTCCGAATGTGTGGTACTCAGCATTTTGTTTTCCCATTGTTCAGTTTTATTGATTTTAATTTGTTGCCGAATGATGTTGCGTAGCCATTTTGCTAGCACTTTATATTCAGGCTGACGGGTGTATCGCCACAGTTTTGTCAAGCGTCGTCTCCGCGCAATGAGTTACTCTACCTCGGGGTACGTGCAAAAACCGGGTGGTCTTGTGGTGTATGTGGTAGCATTTCTCTTGGCTGTGTGTAGCGAGGCAGTAAAGTTTTCAATGGCGACATCTATGTCTGCCTCGCTATAGTATGACAGTCTGGGTTGCGCCATCCCGTGCATTTCCATGGTGAACTTATTCCAGTCGGTCTCAGCTCTACTTTGAGGGCCAGAGGCACTGGCTGAAATGCCACCCTGTATGTCGAAATGCACCGGAAGATGGTCGGAGTCCAGGCTGTGATAAACAGTAAAGTTATTTAACAGTGTCGCGTTTTTTGTTAGTACGATGTCCAAAATCTCAGCGTCAAAGTGCCCTGATCGATGCCAAAAAGTGGGTTCTGGGGGAAGATACACCTCAATGTCGTCATTATCAGTTATAAATTCAACCAGGAGATTTCCCGCCGCGTTTGCCCGGCGTGAAAACCACCAGGGGTGCCGGGCATTGAAATCTCCTGCAATTATAACGTGCTCCTCTAAAGCGAGGATTTGCTCGAGGTCTTGTGTAAAGTCTGGGGAGTTAGGGGGCCGATAAAGTGCTACCAGCATAACCGGTTTACTATTTACACGTGTTTTAAGTGCTGTGCACTTAACGCTGCCATTACAGGCAACGTAACAGAAGCATGAGCAATAGTATTTCTAAGCAAAATAGCAGTCCCTCCCCCTTGTCTGCCAATTCTGTCGTTCCGAAAGATTTGATACCCCTGGAGCTTAAAAGTGTGCTCGTGCTTTAATTTTGTTTCGCAGATGAATGCGACATCAATTTTGTTACGCCGTAGGTAGTTTTCAAGTTCGTGTTGCTTCCTGTGGATGCCATCTGCATTCCACAGTAGTGCGTGAGTTAAAGTTGTGCCTCCCCTTACGTGGGCCATTTATTCTCTAAGGGCTGAGAGGAGACATATGATGGTCTCTATTTTCTCCCAAGTGCTGCTGCAGCTTTTGAATTTGGCCAGGAAAGGCTGCGCCTTCATCAATAATGATGGTAAATTTAGGTCTCTGAACATGTTTAATATATCTTTTATCCCACTCAGGTCACCCGTGGGCGCCTGTTGGGGTAGTGGAGGGGGACCATTCTGTGGTGACACTGGTGCGTTTTGCCCTCTGGTAGTTCCCGCATAGGAGATACCTGTTTGAACCAGGGCCGGGTGTATGATGGGTTTTGGCCCTGGCTGAGCACTGGGAGAGCTCCTGGCTATGGATGCCAGTTGACGGCGGTGACGTTCGTTGCGAAACGTCTCGCACCCCCTGTAGCTGGCAGGATGCGTTTCCCCACAATTAGCACAGTAGGGTACAACGCCCTGTTTGGCCTTTTTCGGGCAATCAGCCAGGCGGTGGAGGTCACCGCAAAGGACACACCGGGAGGTCATATTGCAGTTCCTAAAAGTGTGCCCCAACTGCTGGCAGTTGTAACATTGCGTTATGGTTTGGTTTGTTTTCAGGACCTCCACGGTGACCATCATATGGCACACCTCTCGTTCCTGTAGAAGTTTTTGGTTTTCGGTGGTCCTGTCAAGACTTACCTGAAAATTTGGCAGAGGCCTGCCACGTGAAATCATCTGTCGTACCTGGACACCGGTGTAGCCTTTTAGGACCAGGTCCTCTTTCACGTAATCTTCCTCTAAGTCAGCTGGAAGACGTTTGATTACGTAGCGAAGAGGTTGGTCCCCACGTGGAGTAAAACTGTAGTTTTCTACTCCGGCGTCCTTCAGGAGTTGCATTGTCGGGTTCGCGTCCTGCTTCCGTTGAAGGAAGAGCTTAAGGCAGTCCCTCGTCGTCTGCAATTTATATGTGCCGGCAGGAAGGGAGCCGCGCAGGATGCGGAGGACCTTTACCGTGTGTTGGACGTCAGGGATTATTATTCTTGGTGGTTTCTGGTTGTCTGATGCTTTTGCTGCGTTGTTGGATGTGCTTGGGGCGGGAGTGGGGGTGGGAATGGTGGGCTGGGTGGTGTGTTTCTTCTGTGTGTGTGTTTGAATGGGGGCTTTGGTAGGGGGTAGCTTGGGGAAGGGGTCTCTAGAGGTGGAGGCTATTGTGGGTTGTGGTGGTGGATCCTCTGACGTCTCGTCGTCGGATTCTGCATCAAATTGTACCCTCAGCGGCGCGTAGGTGTTTCTCGTGGTGAGGGGATATGGCGGCGTTTTTTGTTTTGAGACGCGCTTGGGGCGCAGCTGGTTGGGACGTTCACTGTCTGAATCGCTTTCCCGGCCGCTTCCTCTATTCCTCTTATTTCTTGCAGGCACTTGTTGCCACCCCTCGCTGAGGATGACTAATCGCCGCTTCTTGAGGGCATGCTCTTTGTAGCAGAACCCGAGGTCCTGTGCGAATTTTGCAAATTGTTGGGATTCCCCATCCATATTTGCCAGCACATTCTGGTAGTAGATGATCTCTCCCTTTAGTTCATCTACTTCTTTCTGAAGTTTCTCTATTTCTATTGCCTTACGCTCTTCCTCTGTCATCTGCGTCTTCTTGGTTGGTTGGTCCGTGGTTCGTTGGCCGTTGGGAGCTGTAGTCAGTGGGGCTGTAGTGGGCGGGGCGAGTGCGGTGGCAGTCACGGCTGCTGCGCTGGATGCCATCACTTGCCTGACTCCGCTCTCGGCGGCCGGCGGATCAGGGGCATTCTCCATCCCCTGGACCAATGCCTCCAAAACCGCCCTCAAACAACTCCAAACCCTCCAAAACCTCTCCCTCAGAAGAATCCTCTCTGCCCCACTCCTCACCAGTACCCAAACACTACACCTTGAAACCCAGATCCCGTTCATCCCGGAGGCAATTGAAAAAAGAGCAATGGCTGCATGGACGCGCATTACAAACCACGAAAACGACGTGATCGCCAACATCGGCAAAGGCGAGCCGAAGCACCGCAAGCATAATAGGATCAAAATGTTCTAGAAGCAGCTCGGCTCGCCGACTACTGCGCGTCCACGCAACCTCGTTGCTAGGCCACATACATGTTCCGGCACAGGCCCTCGCCTCGAATATTCAGGAGCTGCCACCGTGGGACAGTGTATATACGAAGTGTAAATAGTGCAGTGCGCTCGGACGCATTTCTCTGGTGTGCCCAGTGAAGAAGTGTGTGTATGTGTGTGTGAGAATGTGCGTGGGTGAATGCGTGCGTAAATGTGTATGTAAATAATTTTGTAAATATGTACATATGTATATAGAACACAAAGAACAACCAGAACTTAAAAAAGACTAAAGAAAACTGTTCTCGGTGACCTACAGATGGTCACCGTATGGGTTTTTTGTTAACACCGAAAAAAGTGCATAGATAAACAAAGCTAGATGTAAATAAAAATGTTAAATATAGCCTGTAAGTCGGGCCCATTGTACCGGCACCAGGCCAACATTTTTTTTCAAATAAAACTAACTAACGACGCATCAGATGAGTTCAGCGCAGGTTCAGCAGAGAGGAGAGAGCTACGCGCGCGAGTCGGGTAGTGTGGTGATTTGCCGCAACCGGTCAGTGCGCCAGTGCAAGCCCGGTAATGAACCCGTCGACTGCCGGGAGGCCAGTGGCTACCAGCGGCGGCCAGAAAAGTGAAACTCTCCGAGTACACCCGGATGGAAGTAGTGTTCATAAACCACAGATAGTCTCAGTACACCCAGACAGGATTTGCTTTTCTTCAATCTCCTAAGCGAAGTGCGTAATGCGTAGTGAATGAATGAATGAAAAAGGTATTTGGGCATGTTTTGCAACATGCCCTGGCTGTTATAGGGACAGTGCCTCTTCAGCCGCGGTTTTTGTGTTTTTGTTGTGTTACGGGGCGGAGGAGTCTTTCGTGTGTGCGTTTTAAAGTGGTTTTGTGTGTTCGTGGTGTGTTTGTGTGGGTTGGTGTGTGTGTTCATCTCTGTATGTGTGGTGGTGGCTTCTACCCTCTGAGAAGATTGTAACTTTGTTCTATTGTGTGGTTATGTATGTGTGTTGCTGCAACAGCTCTTGCTTAGTTTTTGTCTGTGTTGTGTGTTATATGTGTGTTTGTTATGTGTGTAAGTGTGCTTGTGTTTACTGTGTGCTTATGTTTTTATGGTATTGGTGGTATCAGTGTGCTCAGTATTTGTGTAATTGTCGTGTTTGTGATGTCGCGTATGTGCTTTGTAATGTTTTGCTATATGTTTTTGAGTTGGTCTTGTAGGGACTTGATTTGTTGTTCTGACTGTGAGATTACTTCTTGGAAAGTGTTTACGGTTTCGTGCTTTGACATGTGTTTTTTAGTTTCAGGGATCTCACTAGTGTTCCCTATATATAGTTCCCTCCCCCCTGTGTAAATAGATTAGTGTGTGTAATTTATAGTGTTCGTGCTTAGCCCAAAAAGGCAGTGTAATATCTTTACGTGTTAGCGTGGGCCACAGGGTGTGCGCTAGTCTTTTGGCGCGCATCGCGTAGCGTGCCCACGCCAAGTGGAGGCTCCCAGAAGCCCTTGCGACTGGGAGCAGAGACAAGAGGGGGGAATGGCAACAGCCACAGATACACCAGCCATGCTGGCCGCTGGGAGCGGACTGGCCCAGCGCGCCGCTCTGCCGGTTGTACTTATAGCTTCAGCCGACCCAGCCGTAACAACCAGCGATCCGCCTACGTACCCCGCATTGGTCGCAGTGCCGACAGTCCAGCCACAAACATCTGCCGAGACCCTGGAGCAGGAAGAGCGACAGGCCAAGGCACACAGTAAGCTCCAGAGAGAAGTTGCAGATCTCAGCAATGAGATCTTATTTTACCAAAATCTACTCGGCGAAATGGACGGGGAGTCCAGCGATTTCCCAAAAGTCGCCCAGGCCTTCGGACTGTGTTACAAGGAGCATGTCCAAAAGAAGAGGCTCCTTGTAAAGCTAGGGAAAGGGTGGAAAACCATCCCTATCTCAAAAAAAGAGACAACTGAACCGCAGCAGCGACAGTGAGTCAGACAACGAGAACCATCACCATAAGCCCGGCAAACGCAGTAACCAACAAAAAACGCCGCCACACATCAAAGTACAAAACCAGTTCCAACCCCTAGCAGCACAGGACGCAGAGTCCGACGGCGAGACGGAGGACCTACCTCCTGTTACATCCCAACCAAAAAACCCACCCCAACCTGGACCACAACGACCAGCTAAACCACAACCATCACCAAAACCAGTGCGCAAGCAAAAGCTGACATAACCCTCCACTTCCACCGCCACTCCCACTCCCACACAGAACACCACCCAAAACCCAGAACTACAAAAACCTCCACGAATAATAATTCCAGACAAAACACACACAGTTAAGGTCCTCCGGCTCCTCCGGGACTCCCTGCCAGCTGGAGCTTACAAGCTGCAAACCACGAGAAATTGCCTCAAGCTCTTCCTCCAATACAAGAAGGACGCCCACCAGACCATGCAGCTCCTGAAGGACGCCGGAGTGGAAAACTTTAGTTGCACACCCCGGAACGACCAGCCTCTGCGATGTGTAGTCAAACGCCTCCCAGTGGGCATGGAGATTGACTACATCAAGGAGGACCTGGAAGAGAAGGACTACACCGGCGTCCAAGTGCGTCAACTGATTTCCCGCGGCAGGCTTCTGCCTATGTTCCAGGTAAGTCTCGACAGGACCACCTCAAACCAGAAAATCCTCCAAGAACGAGAGGTGTGCCATATTATGGTCACCGTGGAGATCTTGAAAACCAACGCCAATATAACCCAGTGTTATAATTGCCAACAGCTGTGACCCACTTATAGAATGTGTCAAATGACCTCCCGGTGTGTCCTTTGCAGTGGCCTCCACCGCCTTGCTGACTGCCCCCAAAAGGCAAAGCAGAACGCTCAACCCCACTGCGCAAACTGTGGGGAAGCGCATCCTGCCAGTTATAGGGGGTGCGAAACGTTCAGAAACGAACGCCACCGCCGTCAACTGGCAACCATAGCCAAAACCACTACAAGTGCTAAACCAGGGCCCAAACCCATCCTTCACCCGGCCCTGGTTCAACCAGGCGTCTGCTATGTCGGAGCCACTGGAGGGAAAAAGGCGCCCGCGCCACCACCCAATGGTCCCCCTCCACCACCCCAAACCCCACAGACACCCACCGGAGATCTGAGTGGTCTGAGAGAAGTCCTAAACCTGCTCAAGGACCTCAACCTCACAGCCCTCTTAGCAAAATTGCAGCCCTTCCTGATTAAATTCAGAAGCTGCACGAGCACTATGGAGAAATTAGAAACCATAATATGCCTCCTCTCAACCTTCCTAGAGTAAATGGCCTATATAAGGGGAGGTACAACTTTAACTCGCGCGCTCCTGTGGAATGCAGATGGCATCCACAGGAAACAACACGAACTTGAATACTACCTACGGCGTAACAAAATTGACGTCGCATTCATATGCGAAACAAAATCAAAGCACGAGCACACCTTTAAGCTCCAGGGGTATCAAATCTTTCGAAACGACAGAATTGGCAGACAAGGGGGAGGGACTGCTATTTTGCTTAGAAATACCATTGCTCATGCTTCTGTTACGCTACCTACAACGGCAGCGTTAGAGTGCACGGCTCTTAAAACACGTGTCAATAGTCAAACGGTGATGCTGGTAGCATTATATCGGCCCCCCCCCCAACTCCCCAGATTTCATACGTGACCTCAAACAAATCCTCGCTTTAGAGGAGCATGTTATAATTGCAGGAGATTTTAACGCTCGGCACCCCTGGTGGTTTTCACGCCGAGCAAACGCGGCCGGAAATCTCCTGGTTGAACTTATAACTGATAATGACGACATTGAGGTACATCTACCTTTTGGCACCGATCAGGGCACTTTGACCCCGAGATTTTGGACATCGTATTTACAAAAAATGCGACACTGTTATGTAACTTTACTGTGTATCACAGCCTGGACTCCGACCATCTTCCTGTGCATTTCCACATACAGGGTGGCATTTCAGCCAGTGCCTCTGGCCCTCGAAAGAGGGCGGAGACTGACTGGAATATGTTCACCTTCGAAATGCACAGGATGGCGCAACCCAGGCTGTCATACTATAGCGAGGCAGACATAGATGTCGCCATTGAAAACTTTACTGCCTCGCTACACACAGCCAGAAGAAGTGCTACCACATACACCACAAGACCACCCGGTTTTTGCACGTACCCCGAGGTAGAGCAACTCATTGCGCGGAGACGACGCTTGACAAAACTGTGGCGGTACACCCGTCAGCCTGAATATAAAGTGCTAGCAAAATGGTTCCGCAACATCATTCGGCATCAAATTAAAATCAACAAAACTGAACAGTGGGAAAACAAAATGCTGAGTACCACCCATTCGGACTCTTCTTTGTGGAAATTACTCAAGGCTTTCAAAGTTTCCACGAGCGTCAACTCCGCAACTGAGGCGCTGCACACTCAAAACGGCTTGCACTTCTCCGCAGAGGAGAAAGCCGAGGTCTTCGCTGACTGTCTTGAAGACAGATTCAGCGAAAATCCAGTGACCAACCGTGAAATAGAACGGGAGGTCCAGGCATGGGTACAAACCTGGGTGGCGCAGAAGCAAGAGCAACAACTACCCATCATAACACCGCAGGAAGTTTTCAAGCTCATTAGGAAATTGCCTAATGGGAAGGCTGCCGGCCCAGACAAAGTGACTAATGAGGAACTTAAACATCTACCGAGAAAAGCCCTGGTGCAACTAACAAAGATATTTAACGCCTGTTTGCAGCAAGGCTATTTACCCTCTACTTGGAAACGAGCCAAGGTCATCATGCTCCCAAAGCAAGGGAAAAGCACCAGACAACCGCAAAACTACCGCCCCATTAGTGTTCTGTCTATCATTGGTAAATTGCTCGAAAATGTATCCTTTCTCGACTACAAAAACAAGTCTCGGCAACACATGAACTCTCAAAATCGCAGTTTGGCTTCAGAAAAGGACATTCCACTGAATTACAGCTCCTCAGACTAACTGATGACGTAACAGAGCAATTTAACAATGGGGCTTCAACGTTGGCGCTATTTCTGGACGTAGAAGCCGCTTTTCGACCGGTGCTGGCACAATGGCCTCATTTACAAACTGCACCACAATTTCCCGGCTCTTCAAAATTATCTATACTTGCTGCACAATTTTCTAGAAAAACGAAAGTTTTACGTCCAAGTGGGCCGCTCCTCCTCACGGGAGCGAGTGATGCGGGCTGGCGTTCCACAAGGGGCAATAATGTCCCCGTTTCTGTATATATTATTCACTAATGACTTCCCAGTGGACGCCAGATGCAAGGTCGCCGTGTATGCTGACGACACTGCAATATACAACCACCATAGAAACCCACGTTTCGGCCTTGCAGAAATGCAACGTTATGTTAACAAAAATCAAAATTAACCCTGACAAATGCCAGGTAATTCACTTCTCTAAGCGGCGTCACACTTTGGCAAAGGACCTAACGATAGGTGGTCAAATATTCCACTGCCGTCAGCAGGTTAAATACTTAGTTGTCACCTTGGACAGCACAATGTGTTGGTCCACTCACATAAAAAATAGCGACAATAAAGGCAGACAGCGGCTAAAGTTGTGCGCCCCCATCTTCCGCAGTAAGCAGTTGAGACTGAAGTCAAAACTGATATTGTATAGGTCATTTATTCTCTCGGTGGTCCTGTATGCATGTGTGGCCTGGGCTAATGCCTCCAAAACCGCCCTCAAACAACTCCAAACCCTCCAAAACCTCTCCCTCAGAAAATCCTCTCTGCTCCACTCCTCACCAGTACCCAAACACTACACCTTGAAACCCGGATCCCGTTCATCCCGGAGACAATTGAAAAACGAGCAAGGGCTGCATGAACGCGCATTAGAAACCACGAAAACGACGTGATCGTCAACATCGGCAAAGGCGAGCCGAAGCACCGCAAGCATAATAGGATCAAAATGTTCTAGAAGCGGCTCGGCTTGCCGACTACTGCGCGTCCACGCAACCTCGTTGCTAGGCCACATACATGTTCCGGTAGAGGCCCTCGCCTCGAATATTCAGGAGCTGCCACCGTGGGACAGTGTATATACGAAGTGTAAATAGTGCAGTGCGCTGGGACGCATTTCTCTGGTGTGCTCAGTGAAGAAGTGTGTGTATGTGTGTGTGAGAATGTGCGTGGGTGAATGCGTGCGTGAATGTGTATGTAAATAATTTTGTAAATATGTACATATGTATATAGAACACAAAGAACAACCAGAACTTAAAAAAGACAAAAAAAAACTGTTCTCGGTGACCTACAGATGGTCACCGTATGGGCTTTTTGTTAACACCGAAAAAAAGTGCATAAATAAACAAAGCTAGAGAGTGAGTGAGTAGTGGGGTTTAAACAAAGCTAGATGTAAATAAAAATGTTAAATATAGCCTGTAAGCCGGGCCCATTGTACCGGCACCAGGCCAACACTTTTTTCAAATAAATAACTTGTAACTTGTAACGACGCATCAGTCGCAGTGATACCTTCCACGAGGAGACTTCGAAAACGCCACTGAAGATGTTTGCCGCAGTTCTAAAGGAAACGTCTGGAAGATAGATCTCCAGCAGACCACGGCATAACAGCCCGGAAGATACTTCTTTCTACAATTTATAAATTTAAATATTTCAAATTTATTTTTATTATCACAAAAACTCAGCATAATTTAAATTCAATACTTAAATAACAACAAAAATTTCAAATTATTTCTAAACATTTCTCTAAATTCATAAAATTAACCAACCACTAATTTCAACTCACTAACAATACAAAATTTAAATTTTAAACATTTAATATTTAAAAACCAATATTTTAAAACTATAAATATATAACAAAAATATTTAAATATTAACTAAAATATAAAGATTATTAATATACAATTAATAAACAGATTAATAATATCAAAAATATCAACATTATTAATTTTTAAACTTAGTAATTTAAAAAGATTCAATAATATAAAATATTTAAATTTTAAATTAAAAAAAAAAACTTTAAAATTTTAATACTTCATATTTTTAAAATTACCACAAAAACTCAAATAACATAATTTATATGCAATACCTAAATTACAACACAAAATTAATGTTTTAATGAAATATATAAAATTGTATAATTTAAACCTATTACCAAATTCACTATTCCTTCTCTTAATTGTTTTAAACCATAAAATGAAAACAAAACAATTTCAAAAATTTAAAAATCAAATACTAGTTTCAAATCTTAAATTTTAATAAATTCACTCAATTTATAATTTACAAAAACACAAACTTATATAACTTTAACTCACATCCAAATCTTCAAATATATTTCACAATTTCCTCTTAAAAATAACATTTACAACAAATAACCAAAAATTGCAACAAAATAAAACACACACACATATATAATATTCTTCACTCAATATAAATCATATACCTTTTACATCCTTTCACATCACATAAAATACCTCCACTTCTCCAATCCACTTTTTATCCAAAAAATAAAAAAAATCCCATTCTCTCAAACACCTAAACAAAATCACTAATACACACCACATCAAAACATTCACATAAACTAAAAATTTACAAAAACCCCTCCTCTAAATCACCAATCACAATATCCTCTCATCAAATCCAAACTCCTAATCACACATATAACATCTCATTATACTTATTACGGGGGAGGGGCTAAGCCCCTCCCCCTTTTAAACCACTATACCATTCTCCAATTTTATTTATAAATTATAAATAGGGAGGGAAAAGTCCCTTCCCTCACTTCACTACACTCACTCATTTGGGGCAATTATACCAGCTCCCGGACCCATGAATTTGCAAAATAATCGGCTCCTCCTTCCACTGCGACGTCTCTTCAAATTTCTTATCACCCGGGTCCACCATTATCTGGCCGTAACTGTTTCTGTAAGACTACAACTCTTCTGCTCCATCATTGCTGTCGTAAGAACTCCAATGAGTCCTCTTCTTCCTCGGAACTAGATTGTTGTGCATCTGTCTCCTCTCCCCCATTGTTGTTATTGTTATTACTATTATATTGGTTCTGTCTAGCCACATTTGATTCTTTCCGATCTTCTAACTGCTGGAGTATGTAATGTATGTGGTCTTATAATATCGTTACTTATTTTGACTTCCCAGGCTATGTCACTGATCTCATTTGCTAACTTGGCAAGTATATTATATAAATCTTTTTTCCTTAAAATGTGCATTAAAGTATATCCCCTTATGGATTTCTTCCTTCAATAATTTTTTCTATCGTACCTAGTGCATTCAAAAAGCACATGTTCTGGATTGTCAACTACTTTACATACGCCACAAATAGAGTTATTAGTTTTATTTATTCTTTGCCAATAAGTTCCATATGGTCCATGTCCTGATAAAAAATGTACCATGCCTTTCGTTGATTTGGCGTGTTTGAGCTTTAATCTTTCGTAAACAGACGGTAAAAACTCATAAGTTCTTCTTCCTTCATTAATAGAATCTCACTCCTCTTGCCATTCCGTAAGTAGAGATCTTTTGATTTCCTGCTTGTTCACACATCTTCTTCCAACTATTTCATGTACTTTGTTCTAATTTTGCTTCTTCATCCAAAACGTGGCACCTCTTAGTCTAAGTAAAAGATCAATTGGCCATATGCCCGTAATAATCAATAAAGCCATAGTTGGGGGTGGTGCAGACCGCCTCTGTGTGCCTTAAAAGGATTTTTCTTTGAGAACTAAGTTTTCTTTTCAATGTAATTCTTGTCATTTTGTCTGCCCACACCCCTGCAGCATAAGTGATTATCGATCCAAAAATGCAATAATGGTAGGTAATGATATTATTTAGGGATATTTTAAATTTCATGTTCACAATTCTTGACAGCTTCTGCATAATTATTTTGGCCTTATTTCTCACATATTCTGTGTGTTTAATATAATTTAATTTTTCATCTAGCATAACTCCCAAATATTTTGTTGCATTACACCGTTAAATAGTTTGATTGTTATATTTTATAATTGGATTCCTTTTAAAGTTTCCTTTCAGCAACATAAAGTTTGATTTGTGTGGAGCAATTTCGAGTTTCGCATTTTTACACCAAGTTGGCAATTTATCAGTACGATATCTTGCTTTAGTTTCTAACTGAACTCTCGAATCTCCGTCTATTAGAAAAATTACGTAATCAGCATATGCTGTGACGTTATTAATATCATGATCTTTATCAAATTCTTCTAATAAAGATTCCATAGCTATGTCCCAGAACGTCGGCCCGAGTACCGAACCTTGTGGGCATCCTTTGGTAATTCCTTTCCATATTTTCTGTCCTATACCTTGAATGAATACCCTCCTGTTGTCACAGTAGCTCTTCAAAATATTGTATAAGGTTTTGGAACAATTTTGTTTTCTTAGTCTCCCGAAGAAGAAGGGCCACCATAAATTATCGAATGCTCCAGAAATATCAAGAAAGATACCAATTATATACTTTTTATCAGTCTGATTAATATTTTCCATGCAGCTTCGGTAGCTCGTCCTTTCCTGAACCCATATTGTCTGTCATTTGTGTCTATCATAAGTCTATATTCATTTATTCTTTTATTGATTAAATGTTTAAAAGTTTTTCCAATTGAATTATGAAGACAGATCGATAGGACTTAGGTTTTACTGGGTCCTTATCTACATCTTTTTTCAGAATAAGAACACGTGCTACTTTCCAGCCTGCTGGAAAACAGCCCTTACACAGACAATCGTTAAAAAGTAAACACAAATAAGGAATTAACGTATCTTGGAGGCCTATTAAAACTTCATTTGGAATATTATCTGGTCCACAGGATTTCTTTTTCTTTAATTTTCTAAATAGCTGTTTAATTTCAGAAATATCGAAAGGCAATATAACATCATTATTATAAATCGTATTCATTTCTATTCTTTTAACTGTATTTTCCATAATATCCGAGGATATATTGTCATCCGGTAATAATGTTTTCAATAAAAGTTTGGATGTATCCTCCCAGTTTGACGTCATGCTGCTGTCTTCTTTTTCCAAGGTGTTTAAAATTTCAGGTTTTTTGATTTTGTCCATTATGATTTTATATGGTATACCCCAATTGTTATTCTCGAGATGGCTTTCCACGAAATTATTCCAGGACTTATTTTTAGTTTCATGTAACAATTTCTTAAACTTGTCTTTGGCCTGCCTGTATCGATTTATATTATTTTGTTTCTCAGCTTCAATAATAGATTTTTGATATATCTTTCGTAATTTTCTCATTTTCCTTCTTGGAGTTTCTAGAGCATCGTTCCAAATATTGTCCGAAAATGTCTTATTTTTAGAATTTGGTACAGACTTATTAATAGCGTTTGTTATAGCTTTAGTTAAATTTTGTGGGTCTGCTTCCACGGAGGAGCCAAGGTATGTTACGGATTTATTGAAAATTTCCTTCATCCGAATCCAGTTTGCTTGTGAAAATTTTTTCTTGTACTCCATTTTATTATTAGTATCTGGTGACGCTTCACCTATTCTGTAATTGTAATAAATAAGTCTGTGGTCGCTAGAAGTGAAGTCCTGCCCAACCTTCCATCCATAGATCTTATTAATTATTTTATGATTGCCTAAAGTTAAGTCTATATTAGACGTTGCTCCAAAGCGGTTTTCAAAAGTTGGTGGATTTAATGGTTGGCTTATTATACATAAATTTAGTTCAGAAATTAATTCTTCCATTTTTCTCCCCTATCGTCCCTAAAATTGTGGAACCACCTCTGAACTGCAAATGACAGCCATCAAAAGAAGGAAAACATTTCTGAGTGACAATTATTCTGTCTCAGAACATTCACAATATGTGAACATCTTTTTTTTAAAAAAGATTCTTTATTGTTCTACATGTTCCATTACAATATGTAATACTACATGTTGGGTTTGCTTACAAAGTAAACTGATAATCATATATTAATTAACATGAATAATTATTTAGATTCATACAGTTCAATTATTTTTTGTCAGATCAATTGCATTGGCATATTGAACATATTCTTTAAAATAACTTTTAGCAATTTCGACTTTAGTTGGTGGCCATTTTCCTCTTCTTTGGATTATTTTCCTTCTGAATGATCTTGTTTTTTCCTCTAGATTTCTGCAGTCATATAATATATGGTCTGTTGTTTGCTCTCCTCCATTACAAGAACAACTTGGGTCATCTGTGATGTGGAACCTATAGTAGTATGCTCTATTATCTATTCATTCTAAGGTTGATCCGCGCGAAATTGAACCCAGGTGGCCAGTGCACAGTTGTAATGTATCCTTCCGCCATTCGCGCCAGAAATAGTCACAACACAACCACGTGGTGAGTGCATGCGGTACGTAATAGAAACGAAATTATACCTTATTCCGCCAATTTAAAGAGTAACTAACATGTAACTAGAGACAATAAGATTGATAGTTACAACAAAATAAACGATGCACCTGTCATAATTACAACAATTAACTTTAATAAAAGGTGGTTCTTCTAAAATTAGGCAAGTCTGGTTCAGCATTAACCTGTTGTAGCACTTTGTCAATTGTTGGCGGTTCATTTTTAAAAAAGAAATTGTGCACTGTGACACGAATTGCATTTTTAACAAACTCGTCACATTCTTGCATGGCGTATTTCACACTCTTTCTTTTTTCCCGGGTGTAACCACTTTTCCCGTTTCAGCTTTTTCTTTACGAGCACTGTTTATACTGGTACTCGAAACACCGGTGAACTCAGAAGTTAATTTCACTACTTCTTTGATGGGAACAGTTGGATATTTCTCACACAACTTATAATACACGTTCAACACTAATGTTTTTTCACCACTAGTCAATGGTTTTCACTCCTTATGCTTTACATAAGTCGGCGGAGACGCAAGAGCAAATTCACTGCGACCGTCCGCCATGATTCTAAATAGAAACTGCTGCTGTAAAGAATACTCTGATATCAGGTAATTCACATGAGTTACATGTTGGGACTTGTAGCTCTATTTATCAGTTTACATCAGCGTTAAACAACCTCAAGGTATTTGTGTAGAATATTATATCATTTAACGATAAATTCATTCTAAAACTCACATTACTAGGATGGGATTACTTCCCTGCACGCATTGCTACCGTGTTGTACAACGGTGCACTGATCACGTGGGTTTGTTTTGACGCGGACAAACCTAAGACTGAACTTGGTATAAGTCTTCCGTGTCCTGTCAGTAGTGTTGTAAGGTTTGCCGTTAGATTTATCCTTAACTTCATTCTGTCTGCTACAGTAGGAAAGTATTGCTTTGTTTCCTGACCCTTAGTTGTTTCTTGCCATTGACTTTCCCAATGTTTTAGACTTTCTTGTCTTAGCATTCTTCTAACAAAACTCTTTGGAAGTCTATTATAGCTGCATTCCTTTTCGTTTATAATTGCTCTCTTTGCTAGTTGGTCTGCAATTTCATTACCTTGTATCCCTATGTGTGCTTTGACCCACCCAATTTCTATATTCCAGTTTTGTTTTTCTAAAATTTTTAACATTGTTCTAATTTCTTCTGTTAGGTAACTGTGAATTTTGTAGTTATGCAATGATTGTAATGTGACTCTACTGTCCGTGTATATCGCTGCAGTTTTGTTATCTTCTTCAGTTAAATAAATCTTTTCAACAGTTTCTAATGCTTTCAACACTGCACATTGTTCAGCTTGGTTATTGGAGCACTGTTTATCTAACTTATATTGCAGCTGATATTTCAGTTTGTTCTGATGATAAATTGCTACTCCAGAACCAACTCCTTCTGTTTTACTGCCATCTGTATAAATTTCCAGTGCATACGTTTTATTCTGATTTATTTCTTTTATTATTGGTATGTCGGCTGGATGACACAATTTCCTATGTTCTACAGGTTTGTCTAATTTGTTCTCAGAGTTTTGTTTCAATATTGTATATTCATTGGCGATTTCCTGAAGTTTAATTGTGATAGATGTAAGTCCCGTTATAATGGATAGTGCTTCGGTAGATGTGGTCCTGAATGCTTTAACAATTTTGATATTTATTTGTCTTTGCACTCTTGTAAACTTTTTTGCATTATATTTCCTGTCAATGGCTTCTATCCATACTGGAGCTGCATAAGATAGTAATGGTAGAATTGCACCATTGTACATAGTCTTTAAAGCCTGGTGTTTCAGTCCCCAATCTAGTTTTGCTGATTTAGATAAAATGTGTATCAATTTATTGGCTTTCTCTGTTACATACTGAATGTGATCATTAAAGGTGAAATTTTTATCAATGATTATTCCCAAATATTTGACGTTTTCTACTTGTTTTATTTGTCTGTTATTGATAAAGATGCTTATATCCCTTTCCACTCTACGTTTGCGTGTTATTTGCATTGTTTTCGACTTTTGCTCATTAAAAATAATTTTATTATTCTTAGCCCACGTTTCAATCTTTTTCAGGTCTACATTGCTGTAATTTTCGACTTCCAAGTTGGTTTTTCCCCTAGTTGTTATTAATAAATCATCCGCAAATGCCACTACCTTTGTATGGCTCAAGTATTCAATATTCAAGAGCGAATTGTATTGCAAATTCCAAAAGCCTGGTCCGCAGCAAGATCCTTGTGGACATCCCTTGCTTACATTTTTTTCAAGTTTTACATTATTAACTGTCAATACTGCACTTATATGACTGAAATAACTTTTAGCAAGGTAGTATAAGTTACTCGGGCAGTTAAATTCCCTCAATGTATACAATATACTCGGCCACCAGGCTGCGTCAAAGGCTCCCTGAACATCAAGACTGGTTAAAATTACCATCTGGCGAGCTTTCAGGATTTTCGTTATGTATTTTTAACTGTCATTGCAGCGTCTAGTGTGCATGTTTGTGGAGTGAAACCAAATTGGTTGTTATTCATTAAATTTTGTGAATGTGCATGGTACATTACTCTGTCGATTAAAAGTTTTTCTAGTAGTTTCCCTCCTACATTCAGTAAACTGATTGGTCGAAATTTTGTTACTTCTGAACTCTTTTCCTTTCCTGGTTTAACAATAGGAAAGTTTCCTTTTGTTAGAGAATTGTTGTAGATGGCAGTCATATATTTTGGAAACACATTAAAGACCTTAAGTAATATTTTACTTGTAATTTCATCTTCTCCAGGAGTTTTACTTGCATCCATTCTACTTAAAATATCTTTTATTTCTCTCTGAGTAAAATCTTTATCATTCTGTGTTGTGATTGGTCTGTTAATTAATTCCCTAATATTTTTGTGATAACAATTGTCATCTTCTTCATTGTCTTCTGGTACAAAATGATTCAGCATGTATTCTAGTGTGTCTTTTAAATCTGTTGTGACTGAACCGTCCTGTTTCGTAAGAGTTGTTAATGGTGAATTTTTTCTTATTTTGCCAGTAGCTATTCTATATACCGCATTCCATGGATTATTAGATGGAGTTAGACTGCAATAATTTTTCCAGGAATCTAATTTCTCTTTTCTTATAGTTCTTTCATACTCCCTTTTTTGTTTTATATACAAGGCTTTTCGTTCTTCTCTTAAGACACCACCTTGTTTTGTTTTTTGATATCGTTTTCTTAGTGCATTTGCTCTTTTCATCATTATGGTTAGTTCATTTGTCCACCAGGATATAGATTTTCTTTCGTTTGTTTTCTTTAATGAATTAAAATTCTTAAAACAGTTATTACATGCTACAGTTAAATGTTCTTCAAACTTCGTTATTATTTTATCGACATCATCTTCCGTGTTCACCAATTTGCTAAGTTCTTCATCTACATCTTCTAAATTGCTTCTTCTAAACGGTAAATTCTGAACTCCTATTGTTTTTAGTACTTTGCCAAAGTCTCCTAATTTGTTATCATCTACTATATATTTTGGGACGTGGAAGTTATATTCCGTTTTATGATTTGCTCTTTGACTTACTGTGTAACTTATAATTCTATGATCAGAACAACTTTCGTCTTTGCCGCATTCCTAATCTGCAATTCGTGACAACTCACTGTTAGTGATAGTGAGATCAATATTACTTCTTCCATTAGTGCTTTCAAATGTTGTATTTTCACTTTCTTCGTTTATAATACATAACTGTTTTGAATTTAAATATTCCTCCATTATTCTTCCTCTGGTATTTGTTGTTACATCATGCTATATTGTTGATCTAGCATTACTATCCATAGCGATTATAAGACCCGTTCCTTTGATATAAGATGTTATCTTATCTATTTTATTTTATTTTTATTTTATCTTTATGTGAACATGTGGCCTCAATCATATATGTATACATTAATGTGAATGTACTGTGTATGTATAAGGGAAGTTGTTGAATTAATTTAAACCAGTTATGCATCTTATTGCTTGGAACGCATCTTGTAAGTTCTGTTTTTTTTTTTTTTCTGTGAGCATTTCCTACAGAGATATTTTGGGTTTCTGAGAACATAAAACAGACATGCTGGCAATGTTGCAGGGTTTGCTGCCCTACTTTCACTTTATAAACCAGATGAAGGACACCACATAAAGATGTTTTAACTTTCACTTTAACAGTGGCATGTCCCATGAGTGTAAACAAACAAAAATTGAGGAGCGTTTTTTCATAACTCGATAGATACACAAAATTCGTTTCTGAGATAAACAGTTTTTTCTATTTATTGGCAATACTAATTGGTTAGCACAGCAAATATATTATTCATTCAATTCTCCTTCCTGAAACTGTCTCATTGAATGTAAAAAGAAACAAATAGCATAGTTTAACTAGTGCAAATTTGGGGTTTGAAAATGCGGATTTTTTTTTGTTTTTTTGTTTTGAATTAACATCCTCCAACATTGTGTCATATCGGACGAATGAATAAAATGAAATGGGTGAAATGATGCTCAAATGAGCCCGAGGTCCATGGAGCTTTGAGGTACCCGACATTCGTCTTCTCAGAGTAGGGAAAACCTCGGAAAAAACCTTAACCGGATAACTTACCCTAAGCGAGATTCGAACTCGCGACCTCTTGAACGTGAGGCAGACACGCTAACCATCACGCTACAGAGGCGGGCACGCGCGGAGTTTTTTCAACACCCATTAGATGCTGATAAACTTTTCTGCGTGAGTGAGAAAATAAGACATGACGTTTTGTTATTTTTTTGTCATTTATTGTTTTTGCTGCCTTTTATTTATGCATTTATTATTTTTTAAATTGCTTTCACCTCTTTATAATTCATAATGTATTATACAACCAACATATTAATGTTTATAAGGATTATTTTATTAGGTATAAACTTGGAGACTAAGCACTGCTACATTCACAATAACAATATATTTTGTTTTATTTATATAACAAACATATTGAATATACAAAGAAATTTCAAACAATATGAATAACTAAGCTTTCAGCTTTATTAGTGCGTGTGCAGTCTGTACATGGTTCTTAGTTCGTTTCTCTTTTCCACATCGGCCTCTGTCTTAATCTTCATCAGTTCCATTATGCAGGTTGAGCATATGTCAGTGTGTGGTGTACGGAATGAAAGATTGAAGAAGTTGTAAAATATGCTTTTATATTTTAACAATGAGCAGACTGGTAGATTTCTTAATCTTCTTTCGTTGCAGAAGTTGGTCCACATTTTTCTGATATTAAGTTCTGGAGGTAAATATCCTCTAATTGATTTTGCTGTTCCATAGTGGCTTTCTCTACATCTGTACTTCTTAATGCCTTGCTTTATAGTAGCAGTAAAGCCCTTCTGTAATATTTCTGTTCTGTCACCTCTTCTGGTTTCCTCTGGTGCATTCCCAGATAAGTGAAATTTTCTAGCCAGGAGAGATAATCTAACTTTTGACACTCCTGTGATTCCTTGGAAGCTTTAGTTTTAGGATTTCGTGGAGTGCATTCGAGACTATCTGAACATGTAATTGCTGGAGTATAAGTTTTCCTTGACTTGCAGTTTGATTTCCTTTCCTCGTTTTTGCAATTTCTACCTCCAGCGCATTCTACGACTGGTACAGTTTCACAATCTGAGTTCCTGTCCATTGTGCATAGTACAGTGCAGTGTCTCAACTGAGAAAAAAATTGCCATGTAAGTATGACAAAGCCTGTAGAAGCACCTGCCTGCTGTGCAAGGGGTACCGGGTTCGATTCCCGGCAGGGGGGGTGGGAATTTTTCTCCAGTAAAGATATTCTTCATCCTTCCCTGAGTCAGCAAGTATGAATGAAAGTGTGAATGTATGTGTGAATTCAATGTATAAAAACCCCAAAGACCGAAAAACGCACTGTTAAACGAGTAACACCATTGCCAATAGGCAAGATCGCCGATATGACCTCTGCAGTTAAAGGCTAAATGGAACAAAGAACTTGCAAAAATGAATGTGAAATCCAAGCGCACAACCTGAGTTCGCAGTTATTTCCAACGAAGCAGCAGTGTACAAGCTTGCAGAAGTGATTGAGAATTCCAAGAATTGCAACAGTGAGAAGGCAGTCAATGCCAACATGCGTTTCATAGAATTGAGATTCCTACACTCTGGACAATAAAATCATAAAATTGTATCTATCGAAATTTGCTTTAAGTGATCAAGTGCTTCTATCGAGTTTTGAAAACACTCCTGATATTCCCTAGCTTCTACACAGAACAATAATCGAATTTTGCAAAATCTGATTTCACAGAACGATGCAGAAGGTGAAAATTATGCCGATGCTATATATAACCCAATTTCGTAAAATTTTGCATCTATCGAGTTTTGAAAAAAACGCTCCTCAATTGAGCTTTTAAAGTTTGTAGGTGGGCCAAGCAAAAGCAGCTTGTGGACCAGGTTCAGCCTCTGGACTATAGTTTGCCTTAAACTATTTCATATGATCAAATGTAGGTTAAGAAAAAAAGGTGTGTTAAGGTTGAGTCATTTTAACTCAATGTCATGAGTACCCACTTCAAGGTTTAAGCCTTAACGATAAACTGCTATTTCTGTTTCTATTATGATACCGAGGTTTGAGCTTGAAAATTCATTCAACAATCATAATTAGCAAGTGAAAAAGCCCTTAATTTTACAAAATATTAGGCCTACAATTTTTTTTTACCCAAAAACATCATTATGAAATGGAAATATAATGATGATAATAATTAGAGGTGCTGATTTTCCCAACATTTTGGGAGCAGATCTTTTTTCAGCTGCACAGTATCTCAATATTTATAATTTGGGGACATCAGAAGTACCTTCCTTGGTCCTAAAAATTTGGCATCTATTAGTTCTATAACATGATATAGCTAGGTACTTTACAAGTAAGTTGGGAACATAAGAGCAAAAAGATACTCTTCTGTTCAACAAAGTGGCAGGTTTACAAATTATGAGTACTACCAAAGAGTTCCAGAAAATATTGAAAGAGAACATCATTTTGGCACCCAAAAACTCCAAACTTACTACATTCTGAACTAAAGGATACCACACCAGCAACAGAAAAATCCATAATATATCCATTTAACTGCAAATGCTGCAACAAAATTTATATCGGGAAAACAAAAAGGAAATTTAAAACAAGTGTACAGCAACATACCAGGAATCTAAAATATAAACAAGACGAAAAATTGGCAGTAGCGGCACACTTCCAGCTAGAAAACCATAAAATGATTCTAAACCTATAATTTTAAAAAGTATCTCTAGCATAAAAAACTAAGACTGGGGAAAATTTTCATTTTGAAAAAACAAGGCCAGGTTTTCAATTTGGAGTTACCTCCAAGTTACTAGCTCAACAAGAAATTCGTTGAAAGGACACAAGGATACCACATTACAGCAGTCGGCATTAGGTTGATGATGGGAGTAACAGCTCTTGAAACATGTCCCATTTTACAAAAATGTAACTGATGTAATGTCAGTAAACTGACTGAAATATGTTATCTTTTAATGTTAGCTTATTAAGCTCTAAAGGTTACTATCGTAAACTAATGCTTTCTTTTTCATTCAGCAGTTGAATTATAAACCTGCCTCTTGCCTGGGTGTTGAGTATGATCCAATCGGTGTCAGAGAAATTATCAAAATGTTGTTGTTGTTAGCTAATGCTGGATTTCTGACAATGAAGTCATTAATCCTCTTGCTCTCCAATATTTAATATATTGATAGAGCAATAGCAGTATAGTAACCGCTTTTTAGAGAGCACCATATTTTTATGTTTTGGCGGTCACATCGCTCTCTCACAACCCCCAGAAGGTCTGGAGGACCACACCTGTCGTTGGTTTACGGGTCTCACCGACCTGACCGGGAGAACTATCAAAATAAATTCACCGACCATATCCTCTGATTATCAAAATGTGTAACATCTTGTTTTCGTTTAAGCCACACTTTAGTTGAGATATCCAAGAAATTTAGTTGTGAACTCAAAGTGTAAGTTACAGGAACCCACCACGTTTAGTTAACTTCTTCAAACTCTTCATTAGTGAAAATAAATATAAATATACAAAAGAGACTGACACAAATCAGAATAAGTGATAAAGATGTCAGAAGAGTATCAAAATCAGATAACTAAACATTCAAATCCTCAAACTCATGCTACTCTCTGCTAAAAATTGTTTTAACTGCTTGTTTCTCGTCCACCAAGACTTCTGCAAGTCTAGAGAGGAACACACTAGTAGTATGTGACAGACTGACAAAAGGTTGTCACACAGTGGACAAAGAGGAGCAGGGTCCTGTTTAAAAAGGTAACCGTGTGCAAAATTACAGTGGCCAATTTGCAACTGAGCCAAGTTAACCTCCTCGCAACGAGATATGCGAGAGGAAGTTACCCAGTTTATCCAAAGTTCTTTCACTTCTCTAAGCTTATTACCACTGAGAGCTGACCATTCTTCGTGCCAGTATGACAGCACCGCTCTCCACACTTCGAGCCTAAAGTCTTCTGAAGTATCACAAGATATGGTAATACTGGGTTCTGTGCTGTTAAATTCGTCACTTCATTCCCCGGTAAATCTACATGACCAGGAACCCATTCGCACACCACGTTAACACCAGAAGCATGTAAAACATGGAGGGCATCCTGGATATGTTGTACAACTCACAAAGGCTCTGAAATGCACAAAGAGAATTGCGCAAAATCAGGCAGTCACCTAATTTATGACGGCGCTCATATAAAATGGCTCGGCATATTACATACAGCTCTGCAGTAAAAATGGAAGTGCTATTATGAAAACAGAATGTATGTGGTTCGGTTCCATAAACATAAACACATGAAACACCGCTGGTGCTCATTGACCCTTTGGTGCAATTAAAACATTGGTCAGTGTAGCCTGACAAAGATTCTAAAACAAGTGCGAATACTAGAAATAGGCATCATGAACTTCCGGAGCATGGTCATCACAAGATCTACATAGGGAGTGCCAGATAACCAAGGGGACAGATCTTCTCGCCCTTGGGAAACATGTTTGGCATTTCAATTGCAAGCTTGCTTAGAAGCTCCTGGAAACAAAAACACACTAGCTTGGGACCAAGGGTGCTTTTCTTATATCGTTCTAGCGTGGTGGTGAAAAATGAAGCGAATGTTGGGTGCTTATGCACACATCTAACCGCATAACCATAATTTCCTAAGAAAATCTCACACCAATATTGCAGAGGAGGGTCTGCAGATTCGGGGTAAAGGCTTGAAACTGGGCTTGATTGAAAAGCTCCTATTGTCATGTGTATGCGACTATTATGGACTGCGTCTAATCTTCTTAGCATAGATGGTCGTGCTGACGAATAAACAATACACCCATAGTCTAGTTTGGATCGGACCATTGCGCAATACTGGTGCATCAAAATTGTCTGATCCACTCCCTAGATTTGCCATTTAGTACCCACAAGATATTCAGGGAGAGGTCACATCGTGCTTTTAGCTGTGCTATAAGCAATGCCCAACTAAGCTTCCTATCCAAGATCAACTCCAGGAAAACATATCTCATCTGCGAAGGGAAGTAAACATGGACCGAAACAGCGAAGGTGGTAATCGTCTCCTACAGCACCAGAAATTAACAAAGATGGACTTCTCAGTTGAGAAACGAAAGCCATTCTTGAAGGTCGTCTAAACATTGCTGCAGGCACTGCTGTAAGAGCGCCATGCGCTGAGAAGTACAGCAGATGGCAAAGTCATCTAAAAACAGGCATGACGAAACTCCAGGTGGAACACATTTCCAGATGGAGTTAACTGCTATAGCAAAAAGCATGACACTTAGTACCAAACCCTGAGGTACTCCCTCCTCCTGAACAAAAGAATTAGAAAAATTGAGCTGACCCTTACTCGGAAAAAGCAGTCTTTCATAAAGTCTTGAATGAACAGCCGTAGGCATCCATGTATGTTCTATGTATACAGGGAGCGTGGAATACCTGCTCGCCAGCATGTATTGTAAGCCTTCTCAAGATAAAACGAAATATGCAAACGGTTTGACAGTTCTTCATAAATCCGTTCATTATCTGTGTCGATATCGACACAATATGTGCCCGCCTCGGTAGCGTGATGGTTAGCGTGTCTGCCTCACATTGAAGAGGTCGCGAGTTCGAATCTCGCTTAGGGTAAGTTATCCGGGTAGGGTTTTTTTCCGAGGTTTTCCCTACCTCGGGTAACTTAAAGTTCCATGGACCTCGGGTTCATTTGAGCATCATTTCACCCATTTCATTTCATTCATTCCTCCGATATGACACAATGTTGGAGGACGTTAATTAAAAAAAAAAAGACAAGATGGTCTACAGTTGAACAGCGTCATTGATAACCACACTGGACGTTAGTAGGTTACTTTCTAACCACCATAGCAATCACCCATTGATCATGCGTTCCATCAACTTGCAAACGCAACTGATGAGGGAAATTGGGCGGTAGCTGGAGGGAAGATGATTCTTTCCAGCTTTCAAAATGGTTGTAACGGTGGCGTCCCGCCAGTTCTCCGGAACTACACTGTCAACCCAAACACAATTATAAACCTAAGATAGGAATTGTCTTTGCTTCAGGACAGAGCTGTTGTAAGATTTGTACGTGAATATCGGTCTGGTCTTGGTGCTGATAGTCGCAAAGATGAAAGAGAATATTCTAACCCCGCCTGGTGAAAAGGTTACAATTTTCTATGTTTCTGGAATGAAACGCGAAACCTTGAGATATCTCCCGAGTCTTAATTGGGTGGAACTCAGGGGAGTAGTTATTTGAGCTAGACACTTGAGCGAAAGCAGTGCCAAACATGTTGGCCACTTCAAATGGATCAACAAGTTTCTGTAGCTCTTTCCAAGCTCGCAATTGAATAATGATTATATTTACCGTCCACAACTCATCCCATACAACAAAGGAAGGTGTATGTCAGTTAAATGATGCTACAAATTTGCTGCATTATGCCTTTTTTGCTATCCTTAATGACTTGTCTGGACCTAGCGCGTATTAGATTGGGCTATGCAATGTAGGGTAATGCTGAAAAGTCCTAAGAGCATGCATGGCATTGCTACACTCTTTTGCTCACCAGGGGACAGGAAATCGACAGGGATGGAAAGTCGACTGCGGAATAGCTCCTCTCAGTGAGATACTGCACCAAATAATTAACAGAGTTGTGCTTGTAAGTTAACACGGCCAACTGGGTGTAAAGATTCCAGTTGGCATGGTCCAAGTGCCATCTAGGCATACGTGTGGAACATGTATCTTGCGCTAAGAGACTAATAAGGCATGGAAACTGATCACTAGAGTTTAAATCAGAGATGACATTCCATTGTAAGGAGACTACCAACTGAGGTGAACAAAGTGTAAAATCAAGGTGTGAAAAATTATTGAAGGAGTCAGAAAAAAATGTAGGGTCTCCAGTGTTGAGGGGAGCTAGGTTGTAACTGTCCAAGAAATCAGCGATCAGGTTGCCTCTCGCACAAGCGCGACTTGAAACCAAAAGCAGGTGACGCACATTGAAGTCTCCCACCAACAGAAACGATGTTGGTAACTGGGAAACTAGATCTTCTAAATCAATGTGCAAGAAGTCAAGGGATGGAGGCAAATATAGGTTACAAATGGTGAACTGAACAGATGGCAGTAGAATCCTTAATGGTACAGATTCCATATACACACATAATCTCTTACAAGTATCATAGTGCTGGAACACCTTCTTCTGCTGGAACATCACACCATACTGGGGTGTACCATCTTAGTTAGAAAGTATCTTCTGTTCACAGCTTAGTCTCTTACTGACATGCAACCAAAGGCTCATTCTTATTGAGCCTTAATACTGCAGTAATTAATGGCTTTAATACAGATTTTATACATAAAAAGATAGAAAAATTTAAATATCAAAACGCTGTTAAAGAGGTTTCTACCCTAAAAAAGAGAAAAGATAATTGTATTTTTAAAAAGTTTACTTACCATCCATGGGCCAATAAAAATTAACAAAAATTTTTAAAGAACATGGAATAAATTTGGTCCCTCAAAGTAAATTTAATATGCAAAATTTACTAAATTTTTCTAAAAAAATAAAATTATCAATTATAACAAAATCTAGCATTTATCAATTTAGCGGTTTGTATTGTGATGAGGTTTATATTGGTAAAACTATACGTCACTTAGAAACCAGAATAAGAAAATTTTTGAAATATTAAATATAAATAAACAGATAAATCAGCTGTAGCAGATCATCTTTGGTCACTTATTCATGAAATTAATTGAGAAGTTAAATTATTAAAACAATTAAGCGGACCTATAGATTTAATGGTTTGGGAAAAAATATTTATTTACAAAAACAGGAACCGTGTTATGAATTTTGAAATACCTTCTATAGATTTTATTTATAGATTTTTGTTTTCAGAGATTGGTAATTAAAATGAACATAATTAGGCATGGTTTATGTTTTCAGAGATTTGTGATTAAAATGAGCATCAGTAGCTATGGTAACGAATTTGTTTTGTATAGCTTTGTATAGATTTGGAGTGAACTCGATTCATTGTCAGCAAAAAAGACCTTGCAATATTACTAAGATAAATGAAGTTTTAGTTCCTATTTGAAAACTTAAATTTTAAGCACAAATTTCTGTTGAACAAGAAAGGATCAATACCAAAAAGCTGACAATTTAATACTTTGCCAGAAAAATAATTTTATTCCAAAAACATGTTATCTTGCTGGATTAGTGAGGATCAAAGGTTCTTAAGTTATGACTATATTAATGGAGAATTGATTAAACAACTTTTAACTAAGCTACATTTAAGATTTCACATAAGAGTGATAACCTTTGGAATACTTGTTTCAGTTCAAGTGCATTTCATATAAATATCACTGCAGTATGGATTGTGTCATAATTAAAACACATCCTTCAAACTACATACATATGTGTACACACACCTTAAAACTGCTTAAGTGTTTAATATCAGTAACAATTTCAATTGAGTTCATTACTTAGTTAATGATGAACTTAATTACAAAGACGCATAAGAAGTATCCGTTTATTTACATCTACTTTCTCACCTTATTCAGCCTGCATGATTACTTCAATTTTACTATATTTACAAATTTCATCTATCAGAAACCATGTGCATCCACAAATTCCTTCTGCCATAGTACTGCTCCATCTGCATTAAAATAATTTACAAATCCATGTCAAATTTTCAGGGCTTCATTAGAGGCTCTATTGCCAGCTTGGGTTTTGAGTCCAAGCAAATCACATTTCATATCATTTTCCACAGCTGGATCAGCAGTATGCCTTTCTGTTTTAAAAAACTTATGCAGCAGGCAGCAGAAAATATTAATAAACTCTACTTTCTTTACAGAAAGGTTTATTGGGGTTAGTAATACTCTCAATTTATTACACATGTGTCCAAATGCATCTTCCACCATCCGTCTAGCTCTACTAAGTCTATAAATCAAAATTTTTTGTTCACTTCTCGCAGGAACAAAATTGTTTTCTTTTTCAAAATTGACAATTGAGCAAAGTTTGTATCAAAAGCTTTAGTCTTGTGCCTTCTTAGGCTCCTTAATTTAATTGTGTCCGTTCAAATGTACCAACCGAGTAATCCTCTGATCACATGTTTTCCATTGGTGTGCCTTCTTACCCTAATGAACTAAATTGTGTTTTTTCAAACTTGACAGGTGAGTAAAGCTCTAGTCACAAATCTTACATTCATGTGGCTCCTTACCCTCATGAATCAAATTATGTGTTTTCAAAGTTGACAACTGAGTAAAGCTCTTACCACAAGTTTTACACTGATGTGACTTCTTACCCTCATGAATCAAAACTATGTGTTTTCAAATTTGAAAACTGAGTAAAAGTCTTATCACAACTTTTACATTGGTGTGGCTTCTTACCCTCATGAATCAAATGGTGTGATTTCAAATGTGACATATGTGTAGAGTTATCACAAGTTTCACATTAGTGTGCCTTCTTACCCTCATGAACTAAAGTATGCCTTTTCAAATGTGACAAATGAATAAACCCCTTATCACAGGATTTACATTGGTGTGCCTTCTTACCCTCATGAATCAAATTATGTGTTTTCAAAGTTGACAACTGCCTAAAGTTTTTACCACAACTTTTACATTGGTGTGGCTTCTTACCCTCATGAATCAAATTATGTGTTTTCAAACCTGATAACTGAGTAAAGCTCTTACCACAAGTTTTACACTGATGTGGCTTGTTACCCTCATGAATCAAACTATGTCTTTTCAACGTTGACAGGCGAGTAAAGCTCTTATCGCAAGTTTTACATTGGTGTGGCTTCTTACCCTCATGAATCAAATGGTGTGATTTCAAATGTGACATATGTGTAAAGCTCTTATCGCAAGTTTCACATTGGTGTGCCTTCTTACCCTCATGAATAAAATTATGTGTTTTCAAAGTTGACAACTGCCTAAAGTTTTTACCACAACTTTTACATTGGTGTGGCTTCTTACCCTCATGAATCAAGTTGTGTGTTTTCAAATGTGACATATGTGTAAAGCTCTTATCGCAAGTTTCACATTGGTGTGCCTTCTTACCCTCATGAATAAAATTATGTGTTTTCAAAGTTGACAACTGCCTAAAGTTTTTACCACAACTTTTACATTGGTGTGGCTTCTTACCCTCATGAATCAAGTTGTGTGTTTTCAAATGTGACATAGAAGTAAAGCTCTTATCGCAAGTTTTACATTGGTGTTCCTTCTTAACCCCATGAATCAAATTATGTGTTTTCAAATTTGACAACTGAGTAAAACTCTTATCACAACTTTTAAATTGGTGTGGCTTCTTACCCTCATGAATCAAAATATGTGTTTTCAAAGTTGACAAGTGAGTAAAGCTCCTATCACAAATTTTACATTGGTGTGGATTCTTACCCTCATGAATGAAATTATGTGTTTTCACAGCTGACAAATGAGTAAAGCTTTTACTACAAGTTTTCCATTGGTGGGGACATTTGACCTTATCAATCAAACTCTCCTGTTCCAAGTATGAAGACCTTATACACATTTGCACTTCATTACATTTTCCAGATTGTTCTGAGAGGACATGTTCTGCAGTTGGCAAAAGTGTGACATCAATTTTCTGATTTTCATACTCAAGGTGATGTTTTCCATTATATTCAGCAGAGGACAGTGGTGATATTCCACCATCAGCAGAAACTGTTTCCGCACACAATCTAAAATGTCAAGAGGATTTAACATCAGTGAGTATAATCTGAGAATAAGCTCTGAAAATATAATCTTGTTGCCTACAATAGGAACGTGCTCAGAAATGTGACATTTGTAGTTATAAGTTTTGGTAAAGGAACTATCCCAAAGGGATGTCGATGATGGGTCCTTAAATTGCACTCCAGCGACCATGTTGTTCATTACAATTTAATATTACAAGAAAATATAATCATAACAGACTGATTATCAGAAAGCCAGCAGCCAATACATTGGATGGAATGCTTTGCATGATCCCATTTCATACTGTTTCTTACACGAAGCCTTACAAACGGCGATTCACGGCAAAAAGAAATATAAAAAAGTATTGGCCAAGAAAACCTTAAATCTTCAATATTTAAATTAAAACGGTCAAAAGACATTCTCAAACTTATTAAGGTAAGGACAGACTTTCCACGCAATAATAGGGAAGAGGATGTTCTAGAACATTTTTGTCAATCTTTCAAAGATCATAAAACTCAGATTCTAAATTTGTTATTTATCTGAAATTCATTTTTCCATTGATGTCTACATTTTGGAGACGGAAAGAAGAAAAACGTATGACCAGACTAAAGGAGTTTTAATTTCAGAGCAGCAGAAGGTATGTACAGAACATTGATCACTGACAAGTAAACATCTAAGGATCCCATAATATGCAGTTTCACAATACTGAGAAAAAAGGAGAATCATTTATTGTTAAATTCTAAGCATTAGACACATGCATGAGAAACTTATATTACCTTCACTTTTACAGATGTAAACAAAATGCTACATTTCGTTTACTTCCCCACCACTTTTGGGATGAATTAAGCTTGGACTTTTGTGTTCATATGAGAGAGAGAGAGAGAGGGAGGGAGGGAGTGCGGTACACTGAAAGCTCCTTACACTTCATTGCTCTTTCTCAGGAAGAAATAGAAACATGCCAATTACTTCGGAAAGCATTCTTAAAAATATGAAATATGAAATATGAATGTCGAAAGCTTTCATTGGTTCAATAAATTAGAAAATAAAACACCTTAAATGCAACATTTACATTTCTTTCTTTAGCCCCTATTTATTCTCCCTTATAGTACTGTGTACTAAAGTGCTTAACTTCCTATTCATTTTATGTTAGCTTTAAAATATACGTTACATTAAATACTCACTCTAGCTATGTAATAAAGTCTACAATTGTAACTTGTTTTTGACATACTCTCGTATAAGTATCTATAACCCTCCACAGTACTCATGGAGTCAAATCGTACAAATTTTAATTAATGTGATGATACTGCCATTTGTATTAGTTCAAGCACACATGGACTACATAAAAGTGAATTATATGAGAATTTAAAAAATTGCAATTGAAGAGTCAAGTCTTACCTTGAAGATTTTACTGAAGAGAAGCCCTTATCCTGTAACAGAATAATTGACACAATCATCTATACAGTGTTATTTTCAGTTCCTGACATTTCATTAGGAGAAATGTTATGAGAACGCTTACAGCTTGTTTAAAACATCCTGACACTCCATATGGAAAAGTGGCGAGAGAGGTGGGAAAGTGTTGAGAGTGGTGGGGGAGCACGTACTAGAAAGTTATCAGAGCTTGGAGGCAGTCACATATACAACATATGAACTTTTCACTCTCACGGCAACTGGAAGACTGACCCCCACTTCTCTTTTATGCAAGTGGAATACTCAGTGCTATTATGCATCTTTGCTTTGGGAGTGGGGGAATGTCAGGACGTTTTAGATAAGCTGTACATACATTTCGCAACTACTCGTACATAGTTCATGGTCCACATGCAGACAGTACTGAGCCTGTTTCACATACTGCAGTAAATATCCTGTAAGATGGTTGCTGTCTGTTTGAAAATTGCTCCCAATATAGTAGTAGTGTGGCTTTAGAGCGCTCAATTACTGTGGTCACTAGCGTCCAAGCAAGACCAGAAACTTAAAAAATGTACAAACTAAACCAATGAAACCTTACAAAACGTCACCAATCCAATGCCAGCAACTGCAAAGAAGAGCAAAGGACGGAAGCGCAGAGTTACATAAATTGATAAAATAACTTTCATCAACGGCCAAAGGTAAGAAACTGAATAAAAGCTCAATAGGCGAGTCAAATACGAGCGCACCTTCCGCTTAAACAAATACAAGGTAAAACACGCTTTACTGCACATGAAGTGTCAGCCAGCACGTCAGCCAGGGTGGCTGGCAGGACTAAGGAATCACGGAGATGTAGTAGAAACTGACACTGAACTAAAAATGCCGCACCGTCAAAGACTCATTACAATTAGCACGAAGCGGTGCAGCGTCAGAAGACAGTAGGTGACCATGGCTGAAACGCTAGTGCCCAGTACGCATTCTGGCTAAAATCACTTCCTGTCGGCGAGGGGCGCGTGAGGAGGTCTTCCAGGCGACAGGAAGGGACTTCACCTCCCAAAGTTTGTTCCCCTCAAGGTCATGCCCATTACCACTCCATCGGGAAAGTACGATACCACGTAAAACTGCGCTAAAATCAAGAGATGGAAACACAAGAGCTAAAATGCATGGAAGCTAAAATTCTTGCCTCAGCAGCAGCATCGGTGGCCTCAACACCTTGCAGGTCCACATTTCCAGGTACCCACACAAATGAAACGCAAATGGCGAGGTTGTAAAGGTAGTCCTGGATATCCTGTACCAGTGGATGGTAATTGTAATATATAAAAGCGCATGGTAAATACCAGAGCTCTGCTGTAAAAATCGAGCACTGCGGTAAAGACGGAAACTAAAACTTTGGCGACGCATCAGTGTAGATAAAACTACCGGGTCCTAACTGTGCCTGAACGTCAAAAAAGCCCGAACGAAGAACTGAATCTGGCGTCGACGACTTCGGTAGGGAGGGTAAACCCAGATGAACGTGGGTCTGGAAATAGAGCCATGGAGAAAATTGTTTCTCGTGTGAGAAGCATCGCTGGCAAATCGACGTCCAACAACCGAAGCAGGGAGCGAAACCGAACCCAGGAAGGAGTAGCGGCAGGGAGCTCGATGACTAGTGGCGGTCCACAATATCGTTAAAAAACGGAGAAAAAGACGGGTGTTCTGGCAGACTAGAAAGTCTGCAAGCGTAGCTGCACAGAACATCCCATCGATAAGAGAGCGGAGGTTCAGCAGCTTCCGCACACACAAGCTAATAACCGGGCTCGTCGGGAAAGCGCCAGCACTGAACCTTATACCATATTGATGAATCGGTCGAGGCGTTTTAAAATACAAGGCCGAGCCGACGAATGCACAATACAACCGTAATCAAGTTTCGATCGGTCCAGAAAGCGATATAAACGTAAGAGAATTGTCCGATCGGCTCCCTGGGATGTGCTACTTAAAACACGTAAAATATATGAGACTGTCACACCTGGCCTTCAGATAAGAGATGTGAGAGACTCAGTTGAGCTTCCTGTCAAAGCTCAAGCCCAAAAACGTCGCCTCGTCTGCAGACGAGGTGAAGAGAAGGTGGAAGAAATGCCTTCCTTCGCCAGAAGTTAACACAGACGGTTTTCTCGGTGAAGAACTTAAAGCCGTTTTGCACACTCCAAAAGTAGAGGCGACCAGGACAGAGTTGGAGTCGCCATTCTAAGAGATGAGTCCGCCTAGAACTAAAATAAATGGCGAAGTCATCCACAAAGTTTTTTTTTTAATTAACGTCTTCCAACATTGTATCATATCAGACGGTGAATGAATGAAATTGGTGAAATGATGCTCAAATGAGCCCGAGGTCCATGGATCTTTAAGTTACACGACATTCGTATTCTCAGGGTAGGGAAAACCTCCGAAAAAAACCTTACCCAGATAACTTACCCTAAGCGAGATTCGAACTCGCGACCTCTTGAACGTGAGGCAGACACCATTACGTTACCGAGGCGGGCACAAACAAAGATGACACACCAGCAGGAATGCACTCCGCAATGAGATTGACGGCAACACGGATTGGTGGTACGCTGAGTACCGAGCTCTGTGGTACTCAGTTCTCTTGGGAGAAACGAGAGAAAACCGAGCCCATCCGTACCTGAAAGATTATGCCGCATAAACTCGAATAAAAAAGGGGCAATCGGCCACGAACGCCCCAGTTATGGAGGGTGAAAAGAATACCATACCTCCAGCAAGTGTCATACGCCTTCTCTGGATCGAAAAATATAGCACCCTTTTAGCTCTTCCTCAGAAAACCGTCCATGATGTAAGTGGATAACATCAAGTGGTCGGTCGTTGAACCGAAACGACAAAAACCGCAAAGAACGTTGGACAGCACAAGATGAGATTCAAGCCACCACGTCAATCGTCCGCTGATCATTCGCTCCATCACCTTGCAAATGACACTGATGAGGTATATCGAACGATAATTGTTAGGTATATGGCGGTCCTTCCAAGGTTTTAAAATCGGTACGATGTTGGCTTTGCGCTAAGCGGATGGAAATGTTGCGGTGCGCCAGATACGGTTATACAGGTGCTGTAACACTAAGATGGGGACGCCATCTGGCCCAGATGCGGAGGGCCGCGAGAAGGCCAGGGCCCACTCCAACTCCTGCATAGTGAAGGCATTATAACACTCGCAGTTCAAAGAGTGAATGGACAGTTCATGGGTCTCAGCCCGGTTCCTGATGGATAAGAAATCCGGCTGCTAATGGGAGACGCTCGAGACATCAGAAAACGCGCCTCCCAGAGTGTTAGCGACAGCTCTAGGGGAAACTACGATGCCATTGTTAATCCGAAAGCCAGGCAGCGCAGTACGTGAAACTTTACCAGCCACGTGACGGAGCTAGTCCCAAACCACAGATGAGAGTGTGAAGCGATTGAAGGACTCCACAAAGCGGTACCAGGATGTCCTCTTGCTGGCATGTATGATGCGATGAGCATTCGCGCGTAAGCGCTCAAAGGCGACCAAATTAGCGAGAGCAGGGTGGCGCTGAAACACCAGCAGCGCAGCCCGACACGCACGAACCGCCGCTCAGCATTCGTCGGTCCACCAGGTGAGCCCCAAAGAGGGTGGTGGTCATTGAAGTCTCCCAACAACAGGTAGGGCGCTGGGACACTAGATCTGACAGGTCTGCAATGGCGAAGAGAGAAGAAGGCGGCAGATAAGCGGAACATAAAGTGAAAGAAAATCCAGGGAAACGAAGAGAAACGGCAAGAGCTTGCAATGTAGTAGTGAGCATGAGAGACGTAATAAACGTCGTCGCCGATCAGGAACATAACGCCCGGTGGTAATTCAAATCGCATCGTAGTAAAACCAAGAAAGATGAAAGTATCTTGTTCATGAAGTTTGGTGTCCTGCAGGCAGAAAATAGTGGGGGACAGCAAGTTAGTGAATAGTTGCAGTTCCGATTTATGCCTGCACACACCTCGTGTATTCCATTGTAGAATGGACATCCTAGGCAAAATGGGAAAAGCTGTTCACGAGGTCTACTTCTGCTTCAACTTACCCTTTAGGTTCCGCGTGGGATTCGGACTTTTTGGAGTAGATGGTTACTGCTCTATTGGCTCCTCAGATAGAGGAGGTTCAGGGTCACCGGATACCGAAGTCATTGGAATGAAACGATTAACAAGACTGGCGGTTAGAGGGCAATCCCGCTTCATGTGACTGCACCCCCTAGTGTCTTGGGACCGTGTTCGGCGAGGAGGTGAAGGTGAACTGGCCAAGGAGGCACACTTTACACTGACAGAGGCCGTAGGAGATTTGAGGAAGTCTGTGCGTTGAGGATGAACTTTAAATTTCTGGGTGGTCCTGGAGCCAGCGCAATCGGGAGTGGATATTGCGATGCGAAGGGTAACCCCGGTGGAAGATACAGGGCAAGTTTGAGTGCCCATATCCCGCTTTGGTACTGGTGTGAACACAGCGGAACTGAAAGTACCAAACTTCAGAAGAGAAGGATGTTGAGCAAGAAGGCGTTTGCGAGCTTCTGAGAAAGATAGACGCTCTTTCTCCTGCAGCTTCAGAATAGCCTTCTCGTCCAGGTAACGAGGACAGTCGCGGAAAGCCGCTGCATGGTCACCTCGGCAATTCACGAAACTGGGAGCAGATGGACAAGCTCCGTCATGATCATACCTGCTACACTAGCACAAACTGCATCCGTAGCCTTACAAGAGGTCTTAGTATGGCCATAGCATTGGCACTGGAAACAACGCAGAGGCCGCGGAATGTTAGGTTAAACTGGGATAACTTCGTAAACTGCCTTCATCTTCTGAGGCTTTACCGATCAAAGGTGCAGTGTGCCGGTAGCCACCTGCACGCCATTACGCTTGACTCGTACACGGCAAACTATCGTGACACCCTGGTCCGACATATATCCTTGGATCTCCTCCCCCGACATATCACCCAGCAGAAGGCTGTTAATGACACACTTTGAGGAGTTCAGGCTTCGGTGCTTCTCCACAGGGATAGGATATCCATGGAGGAGTTTCGCCTTCAACAACTTGCAGAACTGTGGAACAGTGATGCTCTCCATCAAAAGGGAACCGGTGCGCAAGCGAGTACAGGACTTAACGGGGCCGGCGATTTTGTCTAAAGGGGTTGACCTTTAGGAAAGTCTGAGCCCCTTCCATTCTATGAATTACTAGGTAACGAGCGGACGACGACACGTATACTTCTTTTTTTCAGCTTGTGTTTTGCGTTTAGGAGTAGTTGTAGCCATAAAAAGAAATAAATTTCATCCACCGGTGCTCCCCACACACCAAGGAGCCCAACCAGAGGTCATCCCACTGGGATGACAGGGCTACACAGGGGATATAGCGGCTCGCCGTCCCACTCACCCTGGAGTTCGGTGTAATATCTAGTCCTGACCGATTGACTAGGGGCGGCTTAGCCCCTAGTCACCCGTTTAGGTGAAGCAGAATCCAAAGCAGAGCATGGAAGTGCACACCCTCCCCAAATTTAGAAATAAACTGGACGGGCTCAGATACGCATCCCTAAACCTACCAGGATACTCCTTTCCACCGACACGGGTCTACACGTGGGTGGGCGTTTTGACTGCCTCCTTCACCACAAAGAGGAGCGCACACCGAGGAAGTAAGTTGGCTCGGGACCCCGGGGTGTGGCAAACCTATGCCTATCGAAGTAGGCCCCTGGGGGCAGCCTACGATGGATGTAAGCTTAGAGCACTGAAGGAATTTCTGATAAACTGGGTAACCTCCTTTTATGTATTTGGTGGCGAGGACATATTGGCCGCTGCAATTTCATGCATGGTTTTTAAGAAGGACCCTGCTCCTCGTTAGCCACTATGTGACAAACATTTGCTGGTTTGTCGCATGCTGCTAAAGTGCGCTTCCCATTGCACAAGCAATATGTTACAGCTTCATAACAGGGTTTTTTGTTGCCTTTCAGTCACTTAATTCCTTTGACATTTGCATTTGTTTTCAGATTTTATTTATAGCTGAGCATAATATCCAAGAACACAGAATATTTTGATATGATTTCTATAAAACTTACCTTCAAGTATCATATAATTTTCTGGACCCATTTCCCCTGTGATAAACACTCTACGTACAGAAACTATCTCTTAGCCTTATTAATTTAATATTAAAGTCGAATGTTGATTATGTGAAAGTTTGTCATCTAAGATGTTGGGTAACTGAAAGCTCCCAACAATGACTAAATTCAAATTAGTACACTGAACCAAAGGGATGCTGTAATGTTGCACAGGCACTGTCCACTACAGACTGCTCCAGTATCCCACACACCATCTTTAAGCCGTATTTGGAGGTTTTGGACAGCATTTTAAAACAAATTGAGAGGTAGAAGTGGAATTTAAAATTTCAATGCTGCAACTGGAATTTGAACCACAGACCCTCTGCTTACTAGGCGGGTGCTCTAACCATCAAGCTACTGTGACAACCTGCCAGAATGATACTGAATTTCCAAAACCAGTTCGTATTTCTCCCGGTAAAGCACAAAGGCAGTATCACATCAGGGACAATTTCCCCAATGGTGCCTTATTATCGTAAGTACTTTATGTCCCAGAATTAAATAACTTTCAGATGGTAATTATTATCATGTGCAGGCAATGTTTGAGAGGTAGAACTGAAACTTAAAAATTCAATGCCACCACTGGGATTTCAACCACAGAGGGTGTGTGGTTCATTGAATTTTTAAGTTCCAGTTCTACCTCTCAAACATTGCCCACACAAGGCTTGTGTGTTTAAAAACACCAACAATACGTTTGTTGGCATAAATAAATAATAAATAAACTAAGTTTGCTATACCGCTTTATTCTTTAGCACAGGTTACTTTCTCCTCCAAAGTTTCAAAACACCATCTCATTTTTTCTTTGATATTGGGCTAACCCAAACAGTCATCCAATCGTCCTCAATTCTTATGTATTTCATATAATCAGTGCTCTACTGTACTTAATTCAAATGTTTTGTCCACCACAGAAAGACATTCCAACTACAGTAGATTTCAACTTACCATAATGTTGTCACAAACAGTTGAAGTTTCTGTTTCCAGCCACCAAGGTTCCTCCTTAATATCTATTTTGTCATCTGCTTCATCACCACTGCTGTCTTTCTCATCTTTCATTACAGAAACTCTTGAAAGAAATTCTCCCTTGTTCTGTGAACCAAAGTCTGAAATCAGAGTCTGTTGCTCAGTTTCTGTTTTCCGATCTATCTCCCAGTTGTTGCTACATGTAACAGTTTCACACTTAATCTGCTGTACAGTATGTTTGACAAAAGGAGTCTCTGAATTAATTTGCACATCATCACTGTTACTGTTCATTTTAACAACCTTGAGAAAGAACTCACTCTCATTCTCATCAGAGAGAGGCTCCACTGGTTCAATTTCTATTTTAGTATCCATTTCACAATCTTCTGATGGTGCTGCTCTTAATTTCATTAACAAGCCTGTGGGCAAAGAAACATATGTATAACATAAAATATGTATAACCTGAACCGTCAGTCATTGTTCAGGCATCTCCATTATTCTCTCACTAATAAACATTTGTTGGAAGGTGAGTCAGACTGAGAAATACAATGCCATGTGCAGGTCTTGAACCATGGATCTTTGCCCTACTTACACCTGCTTATTACCGCTCCAGCTATCTTGAGATGTCTGTATGGGTATTAAATCTTCCTATCTGTTTAAAATATCAGATAATCCTCAAAATAACCTCAAATATTACATATACCTTATATACTTGCAAGGTTGGCAACTACTATAGTTATTTTGTGTATTAATTCAAGTATTCTTCTGCACCAGTCCTTTTCAGCTACTAAAGTGAAAACTTAAGACTAATAGTGTTTGATGATAAACCATCTGGATCATTACAGGTCAACACTAGAGATATGCAGCAAATAAGTTGCAAAATGTATACCAATAATGGTTAAGGGGACAAAGTGGTGCAAATATGGCCAAAAAGGACAGTTTTTTACATGTTGTGTCTTTTTGTCTCAAAGAACAGTAACTGGTTTGAACTACATAGCTTGAAGTTGTTATAATTACATCATATTTAAAGGTCTGGGCTAAATCACGTATCAAGCTGCACACTTCCTACAAGAGCCAGAAGGATTAAAGTTTTACAGTACATTCTAAAGAGCATGTCAAAATATTTACATACACAATTTAGGATTAAATTAATACCTTTTGAAATTTCTGCTATGTAGTGTATATTGCTTTCTTAATTTCTCTTACACTAAAAATATTGCAAATCCCATGCACAAAGTTTTCCTAACAAGTTATTGGTTTTGTAACAAAATAAACCCATCAATTGTGTTTTCAAAATAATATTGAGTGCGGTTTGCTTTGACAGTTGCAAACTTTATAAAGAAAACTTTGAATAATTCAAAAACTAGTTGCCAAACAAAAATGAAACCCCACAAAATAGTTTCACATCAGATCGCAAAATTTGTGTGCAAAAATGAAGTATGCAGATTCAATACTGTGCAAACTAAAACCTTTACCCATCATCCTGTTAACTATATATCACCTGCAACACTACAAGTGGACACAAGTCATGCAGAAAAGAAGCTGAAAAATTAACTCTAATAATGGTTAATTATAAAGTACCTAAAGTTATCTTTGAAGTACAATGCATAGCTCTATATCTGATATCACCTTTAAGATTTACTGTAATACTTTAATTAAATCAAACAAGGTGTAATCCTTGTATGGGTATCTTGTCATGTAGTAACAATGTCAACTAGAGCAACAAACCTTGTGATTTGAGTCACAGCAATAAATACATTTTTCAAGTCTGTTGCAACCTGCCAACTTAGTCTCCCAACATAGCTAGTTTTAAATAACAATTATGATAAGCTCACAAGCCTATATGTACTTTGAATAACATCATTCAGCTAAATTACCAATGAGACATGTATGCCATTATAAGCAAAACGTGAGAGAACATTATTTATTTCACATTTCTCACTTTCTACTTTTTCTAGATCTCAGTTTGGATCACCCATTAAGGAGATTTGATTCATTCACACATTTTTAGTATTCATGAACAAGCAGTGCTCTGAAGAAAAAAATAATTAAATGCAATGTTACTGGTATACTGCTTTATATTGTTAATCATTTTGTTTGTCAGAAAAGTTGGTTAAATATTAATTTGGTAAATGTACCTTAACTTACAGGTACCTTTAGATTATGTAGGAAGTGAAGGTAGACCATAGTGAACCATAGTGAAACTGTACTCTACCTTAAATATAGCTTTAGAACATGTGGGAGGTGAATGTTGATCATAGTAAAACATATTGAAGCTGTAGGATAATTAAAATTCAGCTTTAGATTATATAGGCAGTGAATGTAGACCATACTGAACCACAATGAAACTATACTGTAATGTAAATATAGCTTTAGAACATATACAAGTCAAGTGTAAGCGTTAGCTAACCACAATGAAACTACTGTAATACGTACAAATTTAGCTTTAAATATTAAGGTCATAGGATAAGCATAGGTCATAGCGAACCACAGTGAAACCATGCAGGAACCTACATTTAGCTTCAGAACATGTGTGAAGCGAGTGCAGACCACACCGAGCCATATTCAAATTGCACTACAAAATTGACATTAGCTTTAGAACATATAGAAGGCAAGCGAAAGCCATAGCAAACCACATTCAAAGTTCTCTATGAAATTAAATGAGCCACAGGTCGTGAAAGCATTACATTATTTTATCGTTTAATGGCGCTATCAGTTACAAGGATTACATCAGCATCATTGGTGTACCGGAATTTCGTCCTGCAGGAGTTCTTTTACAGGCCAGTAAATATACTGACATGGAGCTGTCATTTTTAAACACACATAAAAACCATCCATCTGGGCCAGATTTAAACCTGCAACTTTCGGATCACTAGGCCAGTGTCTAACCAACTGAGCCACACAGACTGACACATAGGTAATAGAGAACCACATTCAAACTGCTCTATAAACTTAAGGTTAGCTTCAGAACATGCAGAAGACAACTTAATCCATAGTGAACATAATTCAAACTGCTTTATAAAACTAAACTTAGCCTTAGAACAAGTAGGAGGTAAGCGTAGGCCATAGTGAACCATAGCAAAACTATCAGGTCCTGTTTCCTAGAATCTTCCCAAAGCTGGTCCGAGTCTTACCTAAGTATATGAACTGATCCTACTGGAATTAGGAAAGTATGTAGTGGCTCCAATATTGACAGTCAAAATTCTGCTATGGCTAACAAAGTCATTTATATGCATAAAACAAAATAATGTCTAACTCAATAATATGAATTTCTGAGGAATAAAACTGTTAGAAATCTACTCAGGGAGTAATATCACCTGTAATAATTTCTTTCATCCTAACTTCTGTATTACTACCTTATATTTCATTTGTCTAATGAACAGCAACAATTACTTTACACTAATTTTGTAAAAGTTGGACATTGGTCTTTTCACTGCTGTAGTTGATATAACTCAAATGCAGAAAGACAATCCAGCCGTGCTATGTTCAGCTTATCTCTATTACAGGTTTGAATGGACAAGAGCTGCAGAACTTCAGATGGCAAAGTGCTTGAACTGTGCTATGTTGGTATATCTATTAGGAATGACAAACACTACTTCTCAACCATCTCCCTGCATGGTGCTGCCATCTGAAGGAAAAGAAGTTAAGTCCACCTAATTTTCATCATGCTGCTCTACACACTAATAATCATGTGATACAAGTGGTGCAATCAGGGTATTCCAAAAGCAGTGAGCATTAGCTTCTTCAAGAAGTACATGGCATCTCGTTCGCGATGATGGCTTATTAGAAGTATTTACATCTTTACTGTTGGATTTTTCATACATATTGGAGTCTGGAGAAGTGACAGTGATATTTGTGTTAACAATAACAATGATGATTCTGATCACAGTGAAAAAGAGTAACAGTCATGTAAACACAGGCACAGTTCACTACATTTACTGGGATTTGAGCTTGCAATATTAAGCTTTGAATGGATGGCCACTCCATTGAATATTTCTCTAACAATCATGATCATTATAACCACTTTGATAGTAGTGGATGTGAAAAGGATATGATCACTAATTTAGTAAATAAATGAAGAAAAGCATATGTAACAAAATAATTAAACCCATAAGTAGTTAATTACCTTAATATTCAATTCATATGCCTTCTTTAACTTGTAAGGTCATATATCATCAGCTTTTTACATTTGGAACAAATGTTCACCACTCATTTACAGTGTGTTAATCTTGAGATGGTTGGTGTGTTAAATTTTATGGTGCTGTTTGCTGCTATCACCACCAACTAAAGCTCCAAAATGAAGCATGGTGTGCAGGGTAAGGAAATATTGGTAGGTACAGTCACATAGTCTAACTGAAAGTAGCAGCTGTGGTGGTGGAACTGACTTGGTTGGAGGAGAGGTGAACAAAAGTGAAGCATGGTGAACAGGGACTCTGAGGGTGATGCCTCTGTGTTATGGCACCACCTTAATAAATGAAGAAATATATATACTGACAATATATTGAGACAGAATATTGACCAATGGAGGGTCGTTCATGTAAATATTTTTGTAAGAGTGTGTAAATTTCTAATTCTTTTAATTTGAGTGTATCAGAGACTTATTTCTTTTTAATATTCAGTATAGCCAATATTTTCTTGTCACTTCGTGTTCAACCAATGAGAACTGATGCGCGGATGAATACAAAAGAATGGCGGTGTTGCGTCATACCGACGCCAGGGAACTAGATTCATTGGCGTCTGTGAGCTCAAGTTGGAAGGATGTATTTTTTTTGGTAGTGCGTGAACATGTAACTTTCACCCAAACCTTTATACAGTGAAGATTGTTGATTAATATTGGTGTTAAAAGTGTAAATTAACGAATAAATATGTTGTGATAAAAGGAACGTTGACTTATGCATTCCATTCTGTAACCATCGACCCTGTAGATTCAAATCGCATATGATATCACACATTTCATCATTCAGTAAGAACATTATCTCCGGTATGCTATGTAAAGAATCTTTTCCTGCTGACGTGTAAAGACAAATAATAAAATCCGCACCAAAATGGCTTGCCCAACGTGGAGCGCGAATTTAGAATGGAATGCAAAATTACGAGTACAAAGTGTTAACATCAAATGACGCCATCTCATCGCGCAGGAAAAAGATGCCATTAAACATCGTTTGATATCATCGATATACAGAGAATCAACGTGGGAAAAACACCGGAGATCATCTACCCAGGAGACGTAAATAACTGGACGAAGAACAAATGGAAAAGAAAGTAGGATCCAAAATTTTTGTTTTTACATACATTTTATTTCCATTTGTTAATGCTATTAAGAAGCGGCAAAGTAGCGGGACTTTCAACCTTAAGTGAATTGGATAAAGAAATTAAAATGTCGCGAAAAGAGATAGAAACAGGAGTGGGGGAAGGGGCAGATAGGCCTAGTTATCAGGAAAAATTAGGAAGTGAGGAACAGGTGGAAATAAGCAAAGACCAAAGGTTAATGATGATGATGTTTGAAAGACTAGAACAGAAACTAGAACAAAATAAGGTAGAATTAGGTCAGAAAATGGAGCAAAGTAATGCAGAACTAAAACAGGACATAGAAAAAAGTTTAGGTCAGAGTATAGGTCAGAAAATAGAGGGAGTGAGAGAGGACTTGGAAAATAATAAAAAAGAAATAGAACAGAAAATGGAGGAAGTGAGACAGAACCTAGAACAGAAAATAGAATTAGGAAGACAGGAGTGTAAAGAAAATATGAAAGTAATGGAAACTAATTTAAAATTAGTACATAAAAACTTAAATGAAACAAAGGAAGCCTTAGAAGCTAGGATAGAAATTGTAGGAGATAGGATGGGAAAGATAGAATCAGAGATGAGAGAGAATAAGATTGTGTTAGAAGAAGAAATTGCTAGATGTAGAGATGAAATAACAATGTAATACAAGTGTAGTCTGTAAGATTACAAATGTAAAAGCAGAAATAACTGAGGAATTAAGGAAAGAGATTGAAGTAGTAAAGAAAGGCATTATTAATGAAACTGTAGAACAAATTGTAATTCCTAAAATTAAGACTATGACTGATGTAGTACATTCGCAACAGGATGCTATAAATGATATGAAACAAAGCCACTTAGAAATAAAGAATGATTTAAAATCAATTTGTGAAGAAATGAAAAAAGGGAAAGAAAGTTTGGCTAATGTAAATGATGTTGTGAAGGCATTACAAAGACAAGATGATTTAGATGTAAGTAATGTACAAGATGAGTTATTTGAATAATGTACAAAATGTTGACTCACCATACAGAGAAAGAGGTTCACAACCAAACAATGACACAACACATAACACATGTTACACCAACAGCATATTACATGAAATCACACCACCTACATTTGACGAGGAGAAGTGAGACGATCCAAAACTCTTTGTTAAAGAGATGGAAGAATATTTTAAAGTGAAAAGGATACCAAACGAGCTTAGAATGATGATAGTTAAGAAAAACTTAAAAAACAAGGCATTAGAATGGCTCAGGTTAACACTAGCTGGTCATGAGTCGTATAGCTCATTCAGAAATTTATTCCTATCAAGGTATTGGGGCCCAGCTAAACAAAACCAAACTAGGGTAGAGCTAGCGACAGGTAGATACGATCCAACCAAAGGGTTGTCGCTAGTCGATTATTTTATGAAAGTAGCCAACAAAGGAAAGCTATTAGACCCCAACTTGTCGGAGGCAGAACTAATTGCCAGTATAACAAGACATTTCCCAGACACGGTGAGAACAGGGTTAATTGTTGCGAGGCCAGTAGATTTTGCAGATATGATAGAATTGCTAACAGCCTTCGAAACACAAAATGGTCGACCTAATGAGCATAGACATAGGAACGGTCACCCAAACTCACCCATCCTAAACCGGAACACGGCTACGAACAACCAGAGTGAGGGAGAACATAGAAATACTAGGAGTACCCATGAAAGGGGGAGAGGGGCACACCATTTCCCACAACCACATAATCATGGCGAGAGGATGGAGAACACAAGACAACGGTACCACGACACGATACCGAGGGGTCAATCGAGATACAGAACGCATAGGTATGATCGTGGAAGACCAGGAGACCGTACCCATCAAGTGAATCATATACGATTCTGTAGGGAATACTTGAACAGCCATAGGCCGTCATACAATAGGGGTTCACATCAAAGGGGTAGAAACCAAGGGAACACCGACAATGTAAGACAACAGGAACAAAATGAAAATGTGCCGGATAGGACCGATACTGCACAGAATACAGAAACAACGATCACCTCCAACGTCCAGGAAAACTAAGTACAAGTCAACTTTGTGTCCCGGAGGTTGACCTGTGTGGCAGTAGGGGCAATCTTGACCAATGTAATGTAGGTACCTTGAGAAGACAGGCGAGTGAAAGAAAGGAAATAACCAATCCACCAATGATTAGGCTGAAGGTATGGGGTATCGAATTGCCAGCGATGATTGATACAGGAGCCAGCACATCAGTATGTGACGAACAGCTGTTCCAGGAACTGATAACTAAAAGAAAAGCTGAATTCTTGCCTGTGTGTGGAGTGTATTGCAGCACAGCAATTGGCAAGAAAAAGGAACATGTTAAATACCAGGTAAGGCTGGTAATAGAAATCGGAAGTTGGAAGTTCGATTTTATTGCCCTAGTAATACCTAGACTAACAGCTACCCTAATCATTGGTAGTGATTTGCTTAACCTTTGGAGGTCGGTAATTAACTATGACCTACATGAATTTATTATTAAGGAAGGAGCCTCAGAATGCACTGCGAAGTTCCTGGAGGAAGAAACATGCCAGGAGGAACCAGACCAGACAGGGATCCATCCGGATGAACAATTCTTTGTGAAGAACATCAATGTCCACGAGAATAGGTTGGTAGACCTAAGGGTAAATAAGAAGAAAACAGGTTGGACGAGCGATGAGGAAACTAACGTTTGCAGCCATTGGATCTGCACAGAAGACGAGTATGTTACCTGGGACAACTACCAACCTGAACCACTACCAACAGATGGAGAAGAATCGATGTCACAGCTAATCGATGAGAAGGTCTGGGGGGCACATGGCATCTCTGAAGAGGAAAGAAACCAACTTAGGAAAATATTGGTTAAAAACAGGAAAGTTTTCAATAAAAAGCCAGGTACGTGTAACAAGTACGTACATACTTTTACAGTAACAGATATTACCCCCTATTCACATAAATCTAGGCCCATCCCCAACTCCATCAGGGAGGAAGCTGACAGAGTGATCCAGAAAATGTTAGCGGATGGAATAATAGAGCCGTCGGACTCATGTTATGTGAATCCAGTAGTATGGGTCCATAAGAAAGGGGGAAAATTGAGGATGACCATAGACGCAAGGAAGATATATACACATACCTTGCCAGATCATTACAGGCCTGAGGGGGTAGACCAACTAATATCGAAATTGAAGGGAGGTCAACATTTCACAAGTCTCGACTTGACAGCATCATTCTGGCAAATTCCTCTTCATCCAGATGTCAGGAAATATACCTGTTTCTTGCACAAAGGAAAGGTATATCATTTTTTAAAATGTGCCTTTGGACTATTGACCAGTAGCAGTGCACTACTGAGGGCTCTAGACAAAGTTTTAGGGGATACCATCGAGACTTTTGTAACGCAATATGTCGACGATTTTTTTATATACAGCAAGAATCCCGAGTCGCACTTACATCACATAGATTATGTATTATCCAGGTTCCAGGAAAGCAACATGACCCTAAATTTAGAAAAGTGTGAATTTTTCGTCAAAGAGGCTGAATTTCTAGGCCACATCATTACACCTGATGGTATACAACCTAATCCGGAGAGGGTCAAGGCCATAGAGCATATACCACCCCCACGTAACTTAAAACAGTTGAGAAGGTTTCTGGGCATTTTACAGTACCAGTCAAAATTCGTGGTCAACTACGCTAAGGAATTGGTACCCCTTAGAGCACTGATGAAAAAAGATACTAAGTGGGAATGGACTGCTGAACACCAGGTGGCCTTTGAGAATATCAAAGAACTTTTCAAACACAGTATTCTCCTGGAACGACCGGATCCAAATTCACCTTTTCTAGTATACACCGATGCTAGTGCGCACTCATATGGAGCAATATTAGCACAGGAAGATGCAGATGGCAACAAACATGTGATTGCCACAGCTTCTAGATTTTTAAACAAGATAGAAGCCAATGCCTGCATAACCGAATTGGAAATAGGTGCAATCCATTTTGCATTACAAAAGTTCAGACAATATATATATCTTTATAAAATAATTATATATACAGACCACGTAAGCCTGTCCTTCATTCAAAAATGCAAGCTAACCAACTCCAAAATCTCAAGGTACATACATGAGATAATGTCACACGACATAGAGGTCAAACATATCCCGGGGAAGGAGAACATCTTCAGTGACTTATTGTCAAGATTAAGGTCGGAGAGTCACATACCCGAGACGATATACAATCCACACCATGAAATTAAAATCATGCAGATAAATAGCAAAGAAAGCAACGAGATCTTGCAAGACTTCAAAAACATAGCGAAGCTACAACAAGAAGACCCTGAATTGAAGAGGCTATTCGACAAGGCTCCAGACATAATACCAAGATTGGATGCCAAGATAGGCAAATTTAGGAACATCCTATTTAAATTGCATGGTCGCGACGTAAGGAAATGGAAAATGATGGTACCAAATTCCTTACAGGACAGGGTCATTTTGGCATTCCACCACTCGATGCTTCACTCTGGTACTGAGAGAACAATGCTTGCAATCGAGGAAGTATTGTACATCAAACATCTTGGCAAGAAGGTCAGGAAGTTAATTTCCTCATGCGACCTATGCCAAAAGGCCAAGCCAATTAATGTAAGGTACGATGTCATCCCACAATCCATCGTGAGGAACGAGAAAAATGGATTGGTGTGTATTGACGAGCATGGAGAGCTACCAAGGGGGAAAGATGGAAACAGATACATCTTTGTCATGTTTGATGTTTTCAAAAAATTCACCAAAATATACCCCATTAAGAACATCAAAAGCAGAACATGCTTAGATAAAATCGTCAAGGACTACATCCCAAAATATGGGAGGATAAAATGTATTCTATCGGACAATGCAACCATGCATAAGAGCAAGTTATTCCAGAACACCTTAGAAACATTAGGAATAAAATTGTACTATTCCTCAGCATATTATCCCCAGGGAAACCCGACTGAGAGAATCATGGTGGATATAAGTATTTATTTTCGTTTACTCTGCCACAGAGACCACACTTCCTGGACGGAAAAATGTGGACATATAGAGGAGGTGATTAACCATTCAGTGAACCCCACGACCAAGTTCGCCCCAATCGAGTTAATGACCAACACGAAACCAAAAAAATTAGCAATTGACATTGACACTACGATGGCTGCCCAAAGAGAATTATCAGAGAAGGAAAAATGTCAATTGGCATTCAGAAGATTACAGCAGAAGGCTGAAAAAGGGAGGAACAAGGTGAAAAGATTTGTCAGGAAATGGTCCCCACAAATTGGAGAAAAGGTGCTCTTAAAAAGCCACAAAGCATCCAAGGCATCTGAAAAAAGATCTGGAAAGATGGAGCAATTGTATACTGGACCACTGGTCATAACAAAACAGCTGGGTGACCACACATATGAGCTACAGAATACAAATGGCAAGTTGGTAGGAAGATACCATAAAAACAAATTAAAGCCATACAAAGAAAGGACCAAATAGTCTTTGCCAACAAATGTGTAAGGCAGGAGTAGTAGAGATGAAGGAAGATAACAATTTTTAATGGGTTACTTATAGAAAATTATGTTCAGATTAAGAATTATAACAAGGAAGAATATCAACATAGTCATTGGCTATATCGACCACAAAGAGCATTGTCAACAAAGACAGATGAGGACACTGATTGTCATTAAAGAAATGAATCATAGCGACGGAAGATAATATAATTTGACATAAGGATGTCAGGAACAAAAATAAAAATGAATCAATTATGATGAAAAAGATATAATATTTCGACACAAAGATGTTGAGGGTAAATTGAGAAGAAAAATAATACAATTACAGAATAATTGTAAGTATAGAAGTTTTCTCTTATAGAAATAAGAGATAAAGAAATGACAATTAGTGAAGTGAGGAAAACCATAATCAGAAAAACAATGCCCATGAATTAAGATGAATATAGCCAATGCTAAGCTCGAAGAAATGTTGAACCAAACAACAATGAATAATAACCCAATTAAGAAAATTAGTACCATTAGTAGCATCAGAGTTTAAGAACCGACTCAACAACCTGCCTATACATAAGCTTACAAGAAGGCAAAGAACTGAATAAAGTATTGCCATAAACATGATCATAATCATTAGCTCAAAATTTGTATCCTGTTTTTCTCTCCTCATAGCAATGAATACAAGTCCAAAAACCACATAATAAACCATGATACACTTAAATTGTATTTGTGTCAATGTCAAATGTACAATAACTGAGTATGTGTTGTATAATAACTGAATATGTATTGCATAATAACAGAACATATGTGATATGATAGCAGGATATATTGTACAATAACTGAATATGTATTGTGTAATAATTGGGCAGGTTGTGTAGTAATCAAATGTGTTGTACAATAACTGAATATGTATTGTATAATGACTGAAGGTGTATTGTATAATAACAACATATGTGATATGATAACTGGGTATATTGTACAATGACTGAATATATATTGTATAATAATTGGACATGTTGTGTAATAACTAAATGTGTTGTACAAGAACTGGATATGTATTGTATAATAACTGAATACATTGTGTAGTAATCGAATATGTGAAATTTATAAAGACATGCTGTATCATGTCAAAACGAAGGACAAAGACACAGTGAAGAAGACTGAAAAAAAAAAAAAAAAAAAAAAAAATATTGTACAAAGTGATTGAATCATAGGAGTAGGGAGAAGTATTGTATTGTGTTTCAAGATTGTAAATAAGGTGACAACTTGAAAAACAAAACAAGGGGCATATGAGACAGAATATTGACCAATGGAGGGTCGTTCATGTAAATATTTTTGTAAGAGTGTGTAAATTTCTAATTCTTTTAATTTGAGTGTATCAGAGACTTATTTCTTTTTAATATTCAGTATAGCCAATATTTTCTTGTCACTTCGTGTTCAACCAATGAGAACTGATGCGCGGATGAATACAAAAGAATGGCGGTGTTGCGTCATACTGACGCCAGGGAACTAGATTCATTGGCGTCTGTGAGCTCAAGTTGGAAGGATGTATTTTTTTTGGTAGTGCGTGAACATGTAACTTTCACCCAAACCTTTATACAGTGAAGATTGTTGATTAATATTGGTGTTAAAAGTGTAAATTAACGAATAAATATGTTGTGATAAAAGGAACGTTGACTTATGCATTCCATTCTGTAACCATCGACCCTGTAGATTCAAATCGCGTATGATATCACACATTTCATCATTCAGTAAGAACATTATCTCCGGTATGCTATGTAAAGAATCTTTTCCTGCTGACGTGTAAAGACAAATAATAAAATCCGCACCAATATATATATATATGTATATAATATATATTGTCGGTATGCTCCACAGTTACATTGAGAATAAAAGCGTTATTGTTATTTCTCTTACAGATGCAATGAAATAGCTTGTCTGACAATAGAAAACCATAGAAGTGAAAGCAAGTTACAGGTTTGCAACCTTATTACCATTCTATGGATCTGTGCCACTTCATGTCTGGCTCGAACTTATACTGTTCTGCAGGTTAAGCCTGGGTGCTAGTGGAGACTGGAGCAGAAACGGAACATCTTATATTCATGGCAGTTAGTATCTGTCAGGGCTAACATTGGCAGCACATGCAAATTATTTGTACCAACTTAATCATGCACTTAGCGAATCGAGCCATATTGTCAAATGAGAAACGAGCCATCAATTGCTACTGGACTGTAAAAGCACACACACACACGGCTTGTGTGTTTAAAAACACCAACAGTAAGTTTGTTGGCATAAATAAATAATAATTATCATGTGAAGGTTATTTAATCCTGGGATATAAAAGTACTTGCAATAGTAAGTCACCATTGGGGTAATTGTCTCTGATGTGAGACTGCCTTTGTGGTTTACCAGGAGAAATACGAACTGGCTTGAGAATTTAATGCCATTCTGGCAGTTTGTCACAATAACTCAGTGGTTAGAGCGTCCGCCCGGCAAGCGGAAGGTCTGTGGTTCAAATCCCAGTTGTGGCATTGAATTTGAATTTTTAAGTTCCAGTTCAACCTCTTAAAAACTTTGCCCACACACGGCTTGTGTGTTTAAAAACACCAACAGTAAGTTTGTTGGCATAAATAAATAATAATTAGCAGAAAATTGATTTGGGTATATTATTACAGTCTTTCACTTTCCATTGTTTATGCTTAAAATGACATGAAACTGTGTTCTGTATAAAGTTGCCTGCACTGCCAGTAACCCTATACATCCGAAAGAAAGGTTTGCTAGGATGTAGGAGAGGTAAACACAAATACTGTCAAGAGCATGAGTGATTATGTGTGCAGGGCACAGTGTGCTTTAAGTAATATAAGAAAATTGAGTTATTTACTAAGTAGCTCATGCCCTGCATTATTGTTAGAAGTCAAGCCAAAAGTAAAGTGCATGGGAAGATCTACTCCAGATCTGCAAAGTGTAAGGTTAACCATGTTAGAACATTCAATAAGGACGTTTACACAAAAAACGAATGTGAGGTCAAAAACACTTCATTGTGCTTTCCATTCATGTATTTGGTGGAGTTAACAGTTGCTTAAAGAAAGATGTGGTAGATTTAGTTCACACTTGGAAAAAATTAAGATCCATGACAAATCCAAGCAGCATAATAACAATGTGATCAACTTAACCGTACTGCCCAACACAGATATCCAAGTTAACCTTGACTCCCAGTATCAGCGGGTATCCTAAAGCATAATCAGCAAGTGGACAGAAATAGGTATATGCTAAGTTTAGTAATCAAATGCATAAGACCCTATGGGAAATTAGAATTTGCAATATGCAGACATGAGGAATCAGAGGACTCAATCAATAAAGGCATATTCCAAGAATTAATCCAGGTGAGTGCTGAGCTGGATAGGGAATTAAAGTTATACTTGTCATCTTTCTTTGCATTTCATGGAACATCTAAAACCACAGAACATATAACTATGCTAAAACTGCAAACATTTTAGACTGCATGCAATAGGTCATTCAAGAAATAAACAAAGCTGATTACGTTGCCATTACAGCTGATGAAACAACATGCACCATATCAATTACAGCTGTTGGTTTTATTGCGGTACACTGTTGAAGGCAGGCCAAAAGATTTTGGACATCTATTGCGCAAGAAGGACATAATGTACTTATACTTTCTCCAAGGATTTTTAAGGACTTGAAAAACCATGCAAGGTCAAAATATGAAAAAATTAATAACACAAGGTTATGATGGTGCAACAGTTATGAGCGGTAGCATCAGTGGCGTACAGAAAATTGTTTGTGATAAATATCCTTATGTAAATTTCATACATTGTTACGATCATGAAATGAACTTTATAACCAACATGACCAAACTTGAATATTTGTATATAACTCTCCACAGACAATACAAATACTTGTTGCAATAATGGAAAATATCTAAAACAAGATGGAGTTATCATTCACATACATTGTATGAAAATAGAGCAGAGCTTATTGTTGTTCTGGGCAAAATAGCAGAAAGTAAAAACATCAGATCATAGACCACCATCTCTGAAGCTTCTTCCTACTGTTATCTCTTGAGGGAACTCACGAGTGGTAATGTTATTGCTAGCAATAGTTGTAGTAGTAACCGTAGTAGTCATTGTTGTGCATTATAAAACAAACTATTTTGGGAAAGTGTTGTTGGCACTACCCATGTATTCATGTTTCAGCCACCATTGAGGGTAAGGAAATATTGCTAGAAGCAGTCACATAGTCGTCTAACATGCAGTAGCAGCAGTGGTGGGGGAACTGACTTGCTCGGAGGAGAGCTGACAAAAGAGGTTGACTGACCGGGACCCAGATAGATCACTATTACTGAGCAGAGTACTTAAATAGCGCTTTTAAAAAGATCTCATTTTCATTTATAGTTGAACGACGTGATACATTTTCAGCACCTACTTTACATAAATGCCGCTCTAACCTGTTAAGTAAGAATCACGATCTTCCTTCTCGAAATTATACATTTCTTCTTCTGCGCACGGAAGTTAAACACTGAAGTACGGTACGTTTGCTTAGTAGGTAATATTTCATGAAGGCAATAAGATTGTGTATAAACGTAATCACTCAACATCGCTTACTCCGCACATACATACATATATGTAGCAGTATATTGCAATACTTCATAGTAATACACGTAATTAACAATAACTCACATTCAGGATATAGTAGTTAAAATTATGGATGTATATGCTTAAACAATACGTAAGTGTAGTCATGTAAAAGAGACAGTGAGTGGCCCCAACGATTTTAACGAGGCAACTTCATGCTCTTAAACCACTATTTATTAACATTAATTAAGTTGTAACCACGCAAGATTCGCTAATGGAAGTATTATCTGGTCAAACAGTTTCTCAATCTTAACTAAGGCTGGTCTTGTGAGGCATCGGTCAATTTACTAAAATGGTTAAGCCCATTACACTGCTCAGAATACACTACACAAAGGGATGCGAATCCACTCTTTATATCGTTTGAGTATTAACTGCTACTACGTAATGGGGTCCGTAAAACTAATTAGAAGTACTAGAATGTGAATAAAACTTACCAGAAAAGCTTAAGAGTTGTTTTAGAGATAATATGACCACTTTCAAGGGCTGCAACACTTTTTAGGACGCTTTCTTTTGTAGGAAACTTTTAGAGTAATGTTCAAGGTAGTGATGGGAGTACTCGAATGCAAAATGTCGATGTATTCGATTCCTGAAAGATCTCGAGATGTTCTCGAATCCTGAGATTGTATTCGAATACTTCACTCGGTTCTCGTTTGTTAATTACTACTCTGCTGTTATCGAATGTTTCACTCGGTTCTCGTTTGTTAATTACTACTTTGCTGTTACCGGCGCTCGCTATCCCTCGCGGACTATCTACACTATAAAAAACTGGTAGCGGTGACAAGAAGGTATCTCCGCTCAGTAAAGAGACTTGCTTGGCTAAGGAAGGTCAGTTCCTTTTCCTTCGAAACTCCTATGCAGGAACTGTGGACATTATATCGTTCCTTTAGAGGTGAATTACCTTCACGTAGCTTACATAATCCCTTAGAACCTGAGGTCCTCACTAGTTTTTTGTATATGTGTACGCCTGATTCAATATCACCTCCTCCACCTTGTATGCTTTCGCTTGTTTCCATACCTGATGATCCCTTACTGGATCCTTTCACCCAGTCGGAGTTTGTAGTTGCTCTGTCGGGTACTAAATCCACCTCCCCTGGTCCTGATGAGATCTCCTATGCGATGCTCCGGCAGCTGCCACATTCCTGGAAGGAGCAACTTTTACTTTGCTTTAATTATTTTCTGAGTTATGGTATTCTGCCTGTTACCTGGAAGCACTTCACAGTGCTCCCCTTCTTGAAACCAGGAAGAACTCCCACTTCTCCATCTAACTTTCGACCCATAGCTTTATCCTCTTGCCCCCGCAAAATATTTGAACGCCTCCTCGCCAACCGGCTGTATCATTGGCTGGAACATCGACATTTTTTCCCTAAATGGTACAACGGCTTCCGCAGAGGCCGCTCTACTCTCGATAGCTTATCCCTTCTGGTAACAGATATCTACTTATCCTATAAAGATAATACTACTCTAGATGCACTTTTTCTAGATATTGCACGAGGTTTTGATTGTGTTTCTCTGATCATACTTTTTAAACGGCTGACACAACTCGGTGTACCAACGCGATTTTGTAACTTATTATATCAGCTATTTGTGGATCGCCGCATTACAGTGCGTTCTGGGGGTACTTTGGTGGGACCCCAGACTACAAGTGAGGGTTTGCCACAGGGTTCATGCCTTAATCCACTCCTATTTCTGGTTTATATCACAGGAATGGCGGAGGTGGTTCTACCTCATGCTCGACTACTGGTATACGCGGATGACATCGTACTATACGTGCCTGGTGGCAATGTAGCACAACCTCGTGTTTCCTTAAATAACGCCGTGAAAGCCTTGAGAGAGTGGACCGACTCTAACGGACTAACAGTGAATAAAGAGAAAGTTGCTCTGGTACATTTTACCCGCAATCGTCGACACATTTGCCTTCCCCCAATTTACTGGGAATCCCAACCTGTACGTGAGGTTAATACATACACCTTCTTGGGTATCACACTTGATCATCGACTAAACTGGCGGGCACATATTTCTTGCTTACGTAACAGGTTGGACAGTAAGCTCCACTTCTTTCGTGCGTTATTATGGAAAAACTGGGGTTCCCACCCCAAAGTACTTTTGCACCTGTACAAGGCTGTAGTGCAGGGTATGATCACCTATGGAATCTTTCTCTGGGGTATAGCTGCTACAGGTGCATTAATGCCCTTACAAGTCAGCCTCAATCGATTTCTTCGACTTATAGTGGGCTATGCCCACTCGACACCAATAATGGTAATGCACAGAGAACTAGGCCTCACCCCTTTGAAACATCTTGCCCCAGTGGTGGCTTTACGTTATCTTCTCGCCCGCTGGGGCAGTATAACTTTTCCACTATTCCCTAAGTTACAATTGTTACTGGAACGCTGTCCAGAAGGGCGGCTTCATACGGAAGTCATGACCTTACCACTTGAAGGAGTCTCTTCCGGCTGGTAACTCCCGTCACCAGTATGAAGGGAATCTTCTGCTCGTCGTCACTTTGAAGGGTCGGTGTGATGAATTCTTTTCTCGTATAAAAGATCCGGCTAACTCTTTCGATGAACTGCGATGACTTTTTCTCTCCTATCTCGGTCGTGGTACGGGTATGAAGTATGTTCACAATTTACAGCTGATAATTTTTCCTTGAGACGCGACCCCCGTGAAAATTATATGTTACGTCGATGTATTAACTTTTAGTCTTTCTAATGAGATAGTCTTCTTTGCTCTGGAGGCCACAATTGAAATAATATTAGTGTATTTATTATCACAATTTTATTCGTTAATATATATAACATTTACAATGAAGACAAAAGATAATCGCACTAGGCCAACTGCAAACGATATAATGCAAACAATTAAACAATGGGAAACAAAACACTCCAACACAACACCTACCATAACTAATAATACTGCATCAAATGCCCCTCATCACAGTATATGCAACTAATTCTATTTTGGGAAAATTGTTTTCAGCCATACAATGTTGCATGTACTGTGATGATCTCCCCACAACAATGTAATTGTACAACAATATAACAACTGTGTTGAAAAACATGTCATCGTTGAATACAAAAATATTTTCTCTTGACAATGTTTCGATTTTTTTTGTCAACTTTCAGGGGTTCTATGCCCCTCCCCACTAAAATTTGTTTTATGATTTTTCATATAATTGATTGTCACGTCACTTTGCCGTATCTATTTCGGCATCTCGGTAGGGCTTAAGCATAGTCTTGTGGTACTTGCCTACCTTTTTGCCGTTACTACCCTCAAGTCCATATGTATGATCTCCAAATTTCTCCGATATCCTGAATGGTCCTTTGTATAATAGATTCATTCGCCTATATATCTTCTTGGAGGCTCTTGACAAATTAAACTGTCTAATGAGGACTTTATCACCGACTTCGGGATTCCATTTTGCTTCATACCTCTTGACTTGAGATGCCCTTTTCTCAGCTTTCTTCCTTATCCTGTTGAAGGCTTCGATACATTTTTCTTCTTCCCGAGGTACATTAGCTTCCCTCTTGATAGTTGTAATGGCTTTAAGTACTAAAGGTTTGGGTGGTTTGCTCGTCATTAGTTCGTAAGGAGCAAATCCAGTGGTGGTATTAATCGTATGGTTCAATATATCTTCTATCACCTGACAGTATTTGTACCATCCTCGGTGATTGGCATGACACAGTATCCTGAAATATATTCCTAAATCACGCATAACCCTCTCACATGGGTTACCTTGGGGATAGTATGCCGAAGAGTTATATATTCTTATATTATTGCTTCGAAGGGCTGTAGTAAACACCGTGCTTTTGTGAACGGTAGCATTATCGGATAAGATAGCTTTTATATGACCATATTTTGGAATCCAATCCTTTAGGATTCTGTTCACGCAAGTCTGACTTTTGATGTTTCTAACTGGGTATAATCGGACAAACTTCGAGAAAATATCAAACATAACGAAGATGTACCTACAGTTATACTGGGTAGCAGGCATTTCACCATGTGCATCAATAGCAACCAAAGCGTTCCTTTCACTCCTTATTACTGATTGTGGAGCACAGTCATATTTAATATTTAAGGGCTTTGCTTTTTGACATAGCTCACAGGCCACAACGAATTTTCTCACCTTCCGGTCGATTCGTTTGAAGTATAGGTGTTCTTTAATAGCTGTGGCTGTCTTCTCACATCCTGGATGCGCGAGATTATTGTGAAATGTCTCTATCACTTCACGCTCCAACTCCTGAGGCACTATGACCTTCCATCTTTTCTCAAATCGCCCATGGAGTTTATATAAAACACCATCATGTTTAGCGACCGTTCCTCTGTTGTCGTATATACCTGGAGCCGTTTCCCAAAGATCCCTTAACAACGGATCTCGTTGTTGCCACTCGGTTACGTTCTCAAACTTGCTGGAAAGTTTTCGGCTATATCCCAAATTCAACACCATGAGTTTAACCTCATTCTGTGGGTGCGACAATGTTTCGGGAATCTGTTTTTCCAACGACTGTCTGGAGAGCAAATCACTAAAAACATTCTCCTTCCCAGGTATATGATGGATGTCAATATCATGCGATGTAATTTCGTGTATATATCTGGAAATCTTTGAGCTAGTCAGCTTAGTAGTTGTAGTGTTTAACGCCCGCTTTTACTACTACGGCACCGCAGGCGGTGACACTGATGATACATGGAATGAAGATGGAGCACCGGTGGAATGAGATGGCGGGGGAAACCGGAGCACCCGGAGAAAACCCGCCCTGACGCCGCTTCGTCCACCACGAATACCACATGCGGGTCCCTGGGATCGAACCCGGGCCGCCTAGGTGGTAGGCGAGCGCGCTAACCGCTCGGCCACGGCGCCGCCTCTAGTCAGCTTGCATTTCTTTATGAATGACAAGCTAATATGATCTGTGTACACAATGATTTTAGCATTGTACACGTACTGACGGAACTTCTGTAGTGCAAAGTATATTGCTCCGATTTCTTGCTCAGTAATACAAGCATTTGCCTCCACTTGGTTCAGCGATCTGGAGGCTGTAGCGATGACATGGCTATTGCCGTCTCCATCGACCTGTGTTAAGACACCTGCGTAAGCCTGTATGCTCGCGTCCGTGTATAAGTGATAAGGAGCGTCAGGTATTGGCCTTTCCAATAGAATTGTGTTGTTAAACAAGTCTTTAACCTTCATAAATGCCTGCTGATGTTCTTCGGTCCATTTCCATTTATTATTCTTTTTCAGTAATCCCCTCAACGGACTGAGTTCTTTAGCATAATTTATTATAAATTTGCTCTCGTATTGGAAGATTCCTAATAATCTTCTCAGTTGTTTGGTATTCTTTGGTGGAGGGATTGCCTGAACAGCTCTAATGCGGTCCATATTCGGAGTTATTCCCGCTTCAGTCACCACGTAACCAAGGAACTCTATCTCTTTAGTCAGAAATTGTGACTTATTAAAGTTTATGGTCATACCGCTCTCATAGAATTTCGAAAAAACATATTGCAAGTGTTTTATATGCTCATTATAATCATTATCATAGATCAAAAAGTCGTCTATGTATTGAATTGCGAAGCCTTCTATAGTATCATTGAATATGTTATGAATAGCACGAAGCAGGGCACTACCACTGGTAGACAAACCGAAACCGCAGGTTTTGAATTGATAAATTTTTCCATTAAAACAGAACCCAGTGTACTTTCGCACAGTTTCATCCAATGGAATTTGCCAGTAAGACGACACCAAGTCCAATTTTGAAAAATACTTCCCGCGTTTAAGGCTAGCTAAAACTTCATCTACGCCTCGCGGTCTGAAATGGTCCGGTTGCGTTAAAGAGTTAATCTTTCTGGCATCAATTGTCATCCTTAATGAACCATCGGATTTATGAACCCAACATAGTGGATGGAGGTAGGGTGTATCAGATATTTCTATAATATCATCTTCTAACATTTTCTTTATTACCTCTTTTGCTTTGTCCTTTATTGAGTTTGGAATGGGCCGGCTTTTATGGGAGTAAGGGGTAGCGTTTTCCACTTTAAAGATGTGGGTGTACTTGTTGCACAGACCGGGTTTCGAACTGAATACTTCTCGGTTCTTGATTAAGCACGCTCTCAGTTGATTCTTTTGTTCTTCATTTATATTGTGCGCATTATTCACTTTTTCGTTCAGCGTAGCCATAAAAGATTCTTCTTTCTTTTTATCATCTCTGACGACATCCAATCTGTATACTCCGCAATCATCTCGCAGATGGTGATTCTCTCCTCGAACTCCGCGAACATTATTATTAAACAAATCAATTTCGACGTATTTTTGTATATCATCGCAGTCGTCTTCTTCATTGGCACTTACTTTTTCGTCGTCGTACAATATAACATTCTCTACAAAAAATCTTCCATTATTAACATCGTCGAAATCCTCGTTCGCTTCAATATTTTCACCTTCTAACAGTCTCACTATTCGCGTGTTTTCACCATCTTTAACGCGTAGTTCATGCTCTTCGAAATCGATGATTGCTTGCCAGTGATAAAGTAAGTCGTTTCCAATAATAATTTCTCTTGCCAAACGCTGAATAACTAATGCGACAAAATCAAATTTCCAACCATTTACATGTGCTTTAACTAACATTTGATATTTCACCCGATCTCTCTTTTTACCGATCGCTGTACTACAATACACATTGTTTACGTGCAAGTACTCTATCTTGTTTGAGGATAATAATTCCTGGAATAATTCCTCTGAAATTACCGATGAGCTTGCCCCAGTATCTATTAACACAGTGAAGCTACGGTCCCATATATTTAACTCAATTTGAGGTGGATTGACTAACTCTTTATTGGACTTTACTGGGTTAATTTTGTTGTCGGTGATTAAATTTACGTGAATTTTGCCCTGTGCCTGCACCATCAAATCATTTTCCAAGGCATAAAATGATTTCGGAATTAATTTCCCTGATTCTCATTCGTTTGATTGTTACTTGTTGATATCGTGCCAGTATTTGTTTCTTGATTCTGTGTTCTAGGAAAGTCGCGATCATTCCTGCGTTCGACGCTTTCCTCCTCGAACCTAGGCACTTGGGTTACATTTTCCTGATAATTTGTACTATGATTTCTCGGATCGTAGCTTCCATTCCACCTACGATTGTAATTTCTGTAAAACCGGATGTGATTAATTTGACTGGTTCTTCCACACCCTCTGGTGTCGCCACCATAATCATGATTACGTCTCTCGTATCGCGGATTTTGTCTGTCTCGCGGTATAGGACCTCTGTAATTCGATCTTACATCTGGACGTCTATTTGTTCTGTAGTTTTCACCATTATTTTGGTGTGTTTCATCTCTCACACCATTTCCCTGGTTCTCATTCGTTGTTGGAAAATTATTTCTAAGACGTTCTAATTGCGTTCCTTGATTCCTACCTTGGCCACCTACAGCGCGCTGTCCATTTTCATATCGCTGACTGGAGTTAGTCTCTTGGTAATTATTCTGTGCCTCGAACTCTGCCAATAATTCAATTACGTCCGAAAAATCAACCGGTTTCGCCACGATCAGATTATTTCTTATGTGCGGTGGATAATGGCGAATAAGTGCTTCAATAACCTCCTGTTCACTCAACTGAGGTTGGAGTAGTTTCGATTTGTTCGCCAGTTTCAAAAAATACTCCATCATTGAAATACCACGTTTACTGTCATAATGTCCGGTAGCCAGTTCGACTTTAATCTGGTTTTGACGTCCCGGTCCCCAAAATCTATTTATAAAAAGGTTTCGAAACATACTATATGTTTCGTGAGACGCCAAAGTTAGTCTTAACCATTCCAATGCGTTTTTCTTAAGACAGCGTTTAACCACCATCATTCGTATCTCGTTCGGAATTCGTTTGATCCTAAAATAATCCTCCAGTTCTTTTATGAAAATTTTTGGATTGTCACCGGCTTCTTCGTCAAATGACGGAGGGGTTAGGTCATGGAACAAGTGACTAGCGTGACAATTATGGTTTTGACTAGGGAAGTGCATTGGCATAGCTAAATCATTCTCCTGAAAGTCCGCCATATTACTGTTATTGTCAAGTGCATCAGTATTGGTCATATTTTTGCATTCACTCACAAATTGATCATGATTGTCATTAACTCTATCAGCCTGTAGAGCAATCACAACTTGGGAAAGCCTTCCTGTAAATTCTTTTTCCTTTGTAACCGTTTCATTTATTCTATTTACATTTACATTGGCTTCCTCCTTTACTTTATTCAATTCTTCTCGCTGTGACTGCATCTCAGCGCTTATACCCTTTACAACATTTTCTAAACTATCAATTTTTACATCAATGTCATTTTGTTTTGACCTAATTCCATCTCGATACATTTTACAACTCTGTTCTACCACGACTATCTCTGTTCTCAATTCATCTCCTACCTTTGCAATTTTTGCATTCTGTTCTGCTAGTTTTTCATCAAATTCTTTACTTAATTCAGCTTTCATTTCTACCACTGTCTTCTCCTGTCCTAACTTAACTTCATTTATCAATTCTCCTAGCCTAGCTATTTCTACTGTGTTTAATTCCTGTCCTAATTTTATCACGCTTACTAACTCACCTAATTTAGCTATATCATTGTTACTTGATTCAATTCTTTCTGTACATTCCTTCTTACATAATTCAATTTCTTGTGACAATTTATTTATATTTCTGGGATTATCCTCCTTCAAATCTGCTACATTTCTAACACTATCTGCTTTTAGTTCTGTTACACTTCTAACAAAATCTACTTTTATATCTGCTGTATTTTTGTTCATCGCTTCCAATATTTCTTTCAATCCTATTTCAGATTCCTTACATACTACATTCTTTCTACCTTCTACTGATAACTTATCACTCACTTCCCTCTCTACACTATCATTATTTTTCTCAACTTTTTCCATCTTCTGTACAATTTTCTTATTGCGTAGTATCATAAATTAGTACTAGTCTTACTTGAATTCTGGAGCACAAGAAAAAGGATACTCCGTCAAAATGTCTTCTTTTCACTCTTTGTCCAGGTACATATTTTTACTCTATACGCCTGTATTCGAGCCGCCCCACGTTGGGCGCCAGTATGAAGGAGTCTCTTCCGGCTGGTAACTCCCGTCACCAGTATGAAGGGAATCTTCTGCTCGTCGTCACTTTGAAGGGTCGGTGTGATGAATTCTTTTCTCGTATAAAAGATCCGGCTAACTCTTTCGATGAACTGCGATGACTTTTTCTCTCCTATCTCGGTCGTGGTACGGGTATGAAGTATGTTCACAATTTACAGCTGATAATTTTTCCTTGAGACGCGACCCCCGTGAAAATTATATGTTACGTCGATGTATTAACTTTTAGTCTTTCTAATGAGATAGTCTTCTTTGCTCTGGAGGCCACAATTGAAATAATATTAGTGTATTTATTATCACAATTTTATTCGTTAATATATATAACATTTACAATGAAGACAAAAGATAATCGCACTAGGCCAACTGCAAACGATATAATGCAAACAATTAAACAATGGGAAACAAAACACTCCAACACAACACCTACCATAACTAATAATACTGCATCACACTCATGCTAGCCTACCGATTTCTGACAAGTCACGCCCGGTTTTTACAACGTGCAGAAACTTACCCATGCTATTCTTTTGACTTTGTCACAGGCTTACATACCATTACGTATGTTACGGCCTGTGTGCGCATTTTAGATTATGCTGTAGACTTCCGAGCACGACTATTATTCCAGGCTCCTATTCCTGTGGCAGGAGATGGCCGCCTAACTTTTTTTACCGATGGATCACGTCAGGGGGACCCTCCGAGGGTAGGATCAGCTTTTTTCTCACCAGAGTTGGAAATACGACGTACCTTTCGGCTACCGGATTTTTGCTCTAATTATTTTGCAGAGCTTTTCGCCATCTACAAGGTGCTAGACTTTCTTAGAAATACGGAATTCATAACAGCAAATATTTATACTGATTCCTTGAGTGTGTTGCAGACACTACATAGCC